>CM067369.1:51314912-51382567 GCA_034401795.1 Chaetoderma sp. LZ-2023a
CGTACACACGCACGGACATATGCATAAAGACACACGTAGACGTGGCATTATACCCTACCTCCCTTCTATTTATCTCTACAGTCAGCCAACTTCTAGACATGTATAATGAAATAACGCTTGCTTTTGACAACCACAAGGAAGGCATATTCCATTTACGACAACTTAAACGCGTTCGACCAAGTGTGGCACACTGGTTTACTTCAAATATTAACACAAATTTGGCATTAATGAAAACCTGCTAGCATAGTTTGGGATTTATTTAACAAATCGTCACCAACGCGTAGTTATATATGTGGTTAATCTACCCTTCGGAGTCTAACAGTCTGATTATCCCAAGGGCCAATCCCTGGTCACCTACTATTGTAAATCTTTATAAATGGCCTACCAAGTCCCATCATAAGCAATATAAGAGTGTCTATTGACGACCCATGCCTTTATGTATCATCAGACAGCTTAATAACACACACAACAGCGATCGACAACGGCTTCAAACAATACCACAGTTGGCACTCCATGACCACACCCATCTGCATTCCTCTTTGCAACAATCCTACCGTATCGTCCGTATGTGCTATTAAATTAGGAAATTATCGATTTGCCCCATCAAATCATCACAAGCATCTTGATACTAATCTTAATAATAGATGGGACTGGCACACCCACTGAGATAACCCATTCTCACACGCTTAACACGAGCTTTCCATACCTAAAGCTCTCAGATTTATCCTAGACAGGACGTGCTTGGAAATCGTGTATACAAGTTTATCAGGCCATCTTTGGGAATACGCCGGCATTATCTGGGACAACATATCCTAATGTCTGGTGCGTAGACTAGGAAATATACAAAAATACACGCTTAGAACGATACGTGGCTTGCCTTGTAATTACGAGCACCGATGACTTGTATGCCTAAACAGGATTCAAACCGCTTTTCAGCAGACGCGCCACCTATAGGCTAATACGATTATACAAGATCATTAATAGAATGACTTCTGTGACACTCCCACAGCTCTCTCAAAACAGAAACCCGTAGAACTTACGTCAGGGTAGCACAGTTACCCTTATCTATTGCCGTACTGAAGTCCGTCAAAACTTCCTTTTCCCGGTAAATGTTCGTTCCTTGGCCCACCCTTATAACTTCACCCCTATAACTTCACCAGCCTCTTTAAATGAATTTAAAAGCAAACTCAAGGCTATATCTCCTACCCATTCACCAACTTTGTGGTTTTATGCTGGTATTTGACCGGCCGACATAAATCGGTATAGCCTTCGCAACGGTTGTAGCGGTCTCAATAGAGACCTCTTCAACAACATCCTCTTTGACGCCCCAGGTGCCAACGTGCCCACGCTGAGGAACAAGCTGAACATCTTCTCTTCTGTTGTCATCTCTATAAAGGGCCCCATCCCAAAAAAAACCAACTCCAAATTAACTCTCTCTCTCTCTCCCTCCCTCTCTCTCTCTCTCTCTCTCTCTCTCTCTCTCTCTCTCTCTCTCTCGTCACAGAAGAAGCACGCATACATGTCAGATGACCTGAGGAGACCAGTGCGACAATTCTGGTCTTAACAGGGCTGCACTCGGTCTCAATGTCCACAGATTTTCGATGCGTTTTTTGGCACGACTGAGATGACAGGAGTGAAACTGATTGAAACCAGTCTTATGCCAGCATACTTGATGTTTCTCAAGTGTCCGTTGGATACCACTATCATCTACTATATACGGTAGTCAAAACCCCGTTCCCATATATAACATCTCTATGACTATGGATATTATGAATAATATAATACCATGCCTCAACACACTACATATATGAATACTAAACCGTTGCTGTGTAAATTCATACACACGTACGCACACCGAAAACCAGCAACGGTCAGTAGGTCTCAATATATCCCAATTACTGATTTTCAACAGTGTTACGCATCCGAGGAAACCAGAAGATAAATCACACATTAGACAGAGTAAGGAAAATATGACCCCATTTTCCATATACCTTGGCCTACATATAAATACTAGCAGAGAGCTAACACAGGTTCTTCCTTCATACGGGATTGTATTTCATATAATAGACTACTGAGCTTATCGACAGATATAGCTAACAGGGTGTGCAAGTATTATTATGATCATGACGTTGCGTGTCCCCCAACCATAAAGGCAATGTTGTTCACTACTGGTGCTTTCAATAATACTAATCGCAACACCAGTTCACGTTCAGCCAAAGACAGTTTTCATGGGATAGCAGTCTCACTTTGCCAGCATCCAACAGTCGATGCCTCTGGGGGAAGATAGGTGTAATTAACTGCCACCACTTACACGCACTAACAGCTTAGCAATACGTCTCTTACCAGATTATTATTCTGCGGCGCCCTGTTAGTATTGCACACCGTGAATCCAACGTCCCTTCAGTTCAGGACATACTACACCCAGGCTCCGCAGTTTATAAATCATTTGTAGCTATGGAGAGCGCTTTGAAAAATACTGAAGAACTGCTTGGAAAGGTGTCTATAACTAAAATGAGAGCATCCCATGGGCGACCATAACCGCGCAATGGTTTGTCATTCCATGAGAATTGTCAGTCAGGCTGTGCAACATCTTAATCCTGGGCAGACTTGTGTTGCCACTGCTAACCAACGACTGTATGCTTGTCAAAACAGGCACAATGGACATGGCCAGATAAATACGGAGAGGGTCATTATGTAATAATGATGGGCTACACATTGAAAATGAATGTTTTCAAAGCCTTCTATCAATGGTTCAACGAGACTAGGTGGTACGAGGCACTTGTAGATGCACATATTACAACGCCAGGCAGGGCAGATTCTATGATTAGTTCCAGTCATGTAACACGAACACGATGGGCCCACCAGGTAAGCGGTATCGCTCTTCACATGCTTCTGAAGCAAGCATATAAAAAGTACACTAATAGTCATGTGGGCGGAAACGCAACCACCATTCAAGAAGTGATAGATAACCATGAAGATATAACGTCTACTACTTCAGTGTGTATAGTCTCTCAGAAATGGCGACTTCAATCTTTACATAGAGTGTCTGGGAAAGATTGCTCCTAGATCACACCGAATAGCCATATCATTCATTCTGAGCTCATACATGGTCATATCACCCGTCAGAAAACGTCTCACAAATTCTCGTCTATGGCCCTTGACCAGTGTGATGAACAGCCGAATCAACTGGTGAAAGGAGATGGGGTGCATCGGCTTGACACAAAATCATAGTGTGCTCTTAAGGTGGAAGTTAGGTTGACCGGAGCGGGCCAGACTGTCCAAAGAATTCAAAGATACACCAGCTCGAAATGAAACGAATCACCATGATCAAATAGAAGCAACCCAAAAACAGTTTGTAACAAGTACTCAAGAGCTGGAGAAACTCTTTGAAGAGCGGATAAATATTTCCTTGGCGACAATGGCGAGTTACATCACATTGACACCACCAGTATCATGGACAGAGCGACACTAGATGCAGTCAAGACAAGTGTATCTATTGGACAAACTCAGTCTGAGGAATTTGTTCTACAACGTTTGGTTAGCTGTCTTGTGCCACTCACTGACACCATACCTAA
This sequence comes from Chaetoderma sp. LZ-2023a, assembly GCA_034401795.1. Classification (NCBI taxonomy): domain Eukaryota; kingdom Metazoa; phylum Mollusca; class Caudofoveata; order Chaetodermatida; family Chaetodermatidae; genus Chaetoderma; species Chaetoderma sp. LZ-2023a. The sequence goes on from CM067369.1 coordinate 51,318,488, forward strand.
GAACGAAGTTTCACTGTTTGGAACACCGTCCACAATTTCAAAGTCACATACTGCATGTTAGATAGTGTCTTTGAAACAAAACTGTGCACACCTTTCCAGGCTTTACTTAGCTCCTCAATCACGTGGTGGGAATCTAGCTGAATTCTTCAAACACGAGAATCACACATGCCCACCACCATTCACCAGCATGGATAAAATGAGGCAAGGACCACAGTCAGACTTACTGGTTTGTCTCCAATCGACAAGTCTAATACACTGATCTCTGAAAATAAACCAAGTGTAGATGCCGAAATCCTAGACAGTGCCGCTGTTGTGCACATGCTAATGAATATGCTATGCCCATATTCGTTCCTAACATACACAAATGCTTGCAATCTGTCAAGAGAGTTGTTATTTGCCAACAAGTCCCAAACAAACTGTCTGAGAAAAAAGAGGGACAGGGAAACGTCGCGTGTTTCAATATAACCCTGCCTGCCAAATGGTCACCATACCTTCAGGTTGATACTAACAAGGAGGAGTGTTTTCTCTACTTGGTAGAGTGCGTGACCAAATCGTCACCGCCAGAGTGAACAGAAATTGTCAGAAATTGTCACGACATTCAGCACACAAGTATTGTCTACATATTGTGGCAAGGACATGAGTAGCCTACAACCGTGTAGCCACGAGGATACTGACAGCAGGATATTCCTACACGGTAAAGACTGTGTGCAGAGTGGACACTCAAAAGTAAGCATTCGCATATTGGATACCGATGTTGTTGTTCTAGCTGGTGTGTTGCCAAACAGATGAATATCACATAATTATGGGTGACTTTTGGGACTGGAAAGTCATTCAGACATATTGCTGCCCGCAGTATCTTTGCGAATATTGGCCCTGAAAATTCGACGACTCTTCCCACGTTTCATAGCCTAACTGGTTGCGATCATGTCTCGTTCGTTACAGGACGGGGGGGGGGGGGGGGGCGTGCTGTTTTGGATTTGGAATGGCTTCGAACAACTCACAAACACCCATTCGAGCCGTAGCCAACTCTCTAGCAGAAATTCCACAAATTTTCTTTGAGAAGGTCCAAACGCTTGCTGTACTTTTGTATAGCAGAACGTATGAGCTGTTGGCAGTGAACAACGCCGGGAAACATCTATTTTCCCAAGGTTCCAGATATCTTGAGAATAGCCAGCCAACTGAAACCTCCTTGTTTGCGCATTGTAAGAGAGTGGTGTATCGATGTAGCTACTTATGGGGTCAATGCCTTGCACAGGAACCCCCTGTACCATGGCGTTTTGGCTGGGTTGTAAAGAAAACGACAGTGGTCATCAAATGCGCTTAAATGTACAGAGTTGGGCATCTGCCAGGGTGGTTGTATGCCTTTACAATGAGATTAGTCTAACTTACATCTGGAGTAAATGCTAACAAATCAGTACTTTTGGGCACATAATGAGTTCAATATTACACCTCAAGACTGATATGAAGATCATTAGTATGCTCTCTCAAAGAGCAAAACACAAACGTAGAGGGAAAACAGGTTCTGTACTTTTGCTGTTATAACTTTCCTAAAAACATAGTGATATTTGAGTGGAACTAGTGGCCATATTGGAAATATGCAAACTAAGGCATTGTCTAATGACAACATATGTAAGATAAACAATCTCGGAGGAATAAAATGTGACAAGGATTTCTATAAAGAGTAACAAAGCTCAAACTCGGAAAGTATAGGAAAATATAGGCAACTAGTTTTTCTTGTGGCGGCCATTTTGGATTTATGCAAATTAGCACGCTTGTAAGACGAATTTTATTGGGTTTTTTTTAATCCTAATCTGATAAAGACTTACAAAGACTTACAAAGGTGTATATATATATATATATATATATATATATATATATATATATATATATATATATATATATATATATATATATACACCATCCCATCCTTTTATCACGAAGTGAACATTTCCCTTGGGTTTTTTTTATTAAGCGGCACTACTAATGCCTGCAACTAGAACCACGGTATTTTTGCATAATTTACGGCGAAGTATTGGGAAATTTCAAAAGATGTCCATTCAGTGTGATACGTTATATATCTTTTTTATCAGGAAAAGCTGGCAAAATAATATAATTTCATAGCCAATCTATCATGTATATTTAATTCCAGAAATGCAGGAGATGGATTCAGATTAAGATTGTAAAATATCGGAGATGGAGAGACCGCTAACATCGTATATGAGAGGGTGACGCCCGCTCACACACCCTTGCTCACTCCTACCCTTGCGTCTATTTGTCCTCAAACCATCACGCCTCCCCACTCTGAGTTTGCAGGCAGGGTGGTTTCACGCACGTCCGCTCGCACGTAGGCACGGGCGCAAATACACGCACAAACACAGGCGTACACGCACACGTGCACGCAGGCACACGCACGCACGCACGCCTGAGAGTAAAAACACATGCCTCATTGATATTTTGTGTAAAATATACATGTAGACTCCAAATCAGATATTTTATTTGTGCAATCCTTATGATATTTTGCTTGGTTTAATGATGCATTGTATAAGGTAGCATGTCTGTCCGTCAGTTAAAAACTGCTTGTTAGAGCAATAGTGCGTTTTAAAGGCCTATCCTACTCGTCAGTTCTCACGCCGCCAGAGACCAGTGTGAGTATTGCGGCTGGTGTCTTCTGTTTGTCTACTTTGTTTGTTTGTTTGTTTGTTTATTTGTCTGATTATCTGCGCGTAGATATCGGAGTCCGAGAATGTAGAATCATAAATGTTGCATATCTATTCATATTAATAATTAATATGGTAGATGGCGAGGCGAAACATAAGTTTGATGTCAAACGGTTAAATATCTAGGTTATTGAGTGACTAAGTGCATCCCGGAAAATACATTTAAATAACTATAAATATGGAACGCAAGTATATAGACTCACCAAATTTGGCACATCCATTTAAAAAATGACGAGTAGCCATATTATTGGCGCCTAGCATTTCTATGAGATTGAGCTCAAAGCTCTAGAGTGCAAGAAGGTTAGACTCACCAGATTTAGTTCAAGCCTTCATATTACGACAATTTATTATTGTTTTAAGTTTGAGGTCACCAGATTAAGGATGTAGGATCATCATGACGTTATTAAGTGCATTGTTAAAGGCCGGTTTTCACGATTAGATTAATCTGACGCCGTAGCGCTAATCCAACGAGCGTTTAAACGATCAGGTTAATCAGATGGCGGATAAAAGAAAATCAAAAATCACCGTTACTTGTGTCGTGAACAAGAGAATAGACGAAAGATTAGGATAAATCGTTAACTACGATCAACTGTATCCTTTTCATCCATCTTAGGATAAGTGATAGATGATCCAGACAATTATATGCGGTATCCTATACACGAAATGACGAGCAGACGTTCATGCAACTTCTAGCTCTTGTTGAAGGAGGCATGTATATATATGTGGGAGGCAAAGGAGGGACCAGAACTGTCACTCAGGTATATGACGTCATAATCAACAAGAGAAAATCAGCTAGAGGTTAAAATGTCCCCCCACCCCCACCTCACGCTGGCGGCCCGGCATGCGTATATCACCAACATGAGTTTTTTTACAATACAGTCAAGTAAATGCCATCGTCCTATTGCACGGGTCTCGCCCTCCTGCAAGGAATAGCGAAGCTATGTGAGTGGGCGTATGTTAGTACGATGAGTAAATGCACGATTTGTCTGGATATGATATTAGACTAGGCACGTACCGCTAGGCGTAGCGGGTAGGTGGGCGGTATATCTTTTCCTCCTATTCTCTCTGAATCCGTAAGAAGAGTTTCAACGACGAGGGTTTCTAGATATATGGGACGGACGGACCTATGTTCATAGAGGATCAATGCCAAAATTGCAAGATTAGGCCCATGTTTGGGTGATATACAATCATCGTGTCCAGTTTCAAAAAATTATCTTGCCAACATTTTCGTGGCGCATCTACGTATGCACGCGCGCGCGCACGTACGTACATACACACGCACGAACGCACGTACGAACGCACTTACGGGAAGAAACCTAAGAATCCCGCTACGCGTAAGGCTGGGGTGGGTAGTTAGGATTGTGTGTGTAAGGTATAATCGTGAAGCAGAAATTGTCCGTCAAATGTACGAATTGTATGTCTTTGGTGAATGTGCAAGTCAATAAACATTCTGTTGAATATTTTGAAATAAATTTAACTGGTTACTGCTGCTGCCATAGACCGCAACGACCAAGAGTCAAATTAAACAGAACATTAGACATTTTAGCTGTTAGCCACAACAAGAGCAATTTTACAACATTGCGGGAGATGATTTAAATTCAGATAAATGCTAAAAATAGCATGTCTTTTAACTTGTAACGGGTAAAATTCCCGCTAATCACTAATATCACGTCGAGAGTATCTCAAGTGCCCTGGTTGTTTGCTTACAAAGTAAAGACGCACGCGCGAGGCCAAACACCCAATTAATTTCCAACTGCCCATAAGCGCGTCATTTGTAGCACTTATCTATCAATTATATATAAACAATTTACTTCCGGGTCAAAGCAGGTATGTTAACGTTTCAGCCAAAAGGACATAACTAAAATGTCCAGTTGCACACTAGCGCCACCTAGTGACAATTTTTTCCCCTGATGTGGATGATGTCAGCTATTTAGATGAAAATAAGCTCACCATGACTTATGGGCAGTTTTCAACTGCCCCACAAGTTTCACCAACTGCCTATAAGGAGGCCGGAGGACGACGAAACTGCCCGTAAGTCACCTAATTAACAGATTGGATCCCTCCATTAGCAACTGTGCGTATTTTAGACAGGTGGTATTCGGACCACCTGTCTTCGAGAAGCGCCATCCTCTTGCTTCCAGAACAATGTGGCTAGTCGCAGAAGGCTGACTGTATATATTATGTAATTTCATGTTCGTTCGAATTATGTTTTTGTTTCTGTAAATTCTAGTTAAACTGTTATATTATGCCAACGTTATATGTTACATTGTAGATCTCTATATGGTCAAAACGTGTAATTCCGTTCAGTACCAATACATTTCATTTCATTTCATTTCATTTCATTTCCTAATATGTTATATAATAAAAATATATATAATAAAAATTCCTGTGTTAAAGGATACTAACCAGCGACAATCACGGAACGCGCAATGGGTAATGAGTGATGCCTAAGACATGTGTTTTTCGGGAAATATATATATATGAATGGTTATACACACATGACTTTAAATATCTGGCACATGCTTGATAGACTGTTGAACGCAGAATATCCTTTTCCGCCCCACTGTGTCTAAAACAAACGACTAGCACGATCGCGGGATCGATCTATTTAGAAAATAATTCTGATAAATATTTTAAAATAATTATTTGAACTATTCATGGAAGAGTTTGCTTGAAGACACGCATTCATATTCTCGTGAGATTTCATACACCAGCGCGAGATAACTGAGCGATACCAACTCGGATTGGATCTAAAGTACAGTACCAGGTCTATATTCCGTATATATACACCTGTGCAAAAGTTAAGCACCACCCTATGTTTACGCACATGCGAGGGTATATGCATGTGCTATGAAGAAAGCAATAGCATAAACATTTATGTACCCATCCATCTTAGTGCAAGAGGTAATAATGCAACTAGAGGAATGGTGATTATGATGGTGGGAAACACTGTATGTTTTTGTTTGAACTTGAAAACGAGGCCTGAATATGGTTACGTTGACACAACTGACAACTATTGCCCTACAGTTGACACACGTGGCTAGATTGTCATTAATGGTGTCTGAAAATGAAGTTTAACATCTGTGCACGAGTTTGAGACTGTCATTATTAATACCGGGTATATCCACTTTGTGCCTGGATGACGGCCTGGACACGACGTCTCATGCTGGTCACTAACCGACTGATACGCCATTGTGGTATTCGTTGCCATTCAAGATGGAGTGCGTCTGTTAATTCCTGTAGGTTCCTTCTCACCATGTTTCCCAGAATGTCCCAGATATGCTCAATAGGGTTCATGTCAGGGCTCCTTGCTGGCCATGGTAGGGTTTCGATGGCATTCTGGCGGAGGTATTCATGCACAGCTCTAGCACGATGTGGTCGGGCGTTGTCATCCATGAATATAGGGTGGGTTCCAGGTGCATGATTTACAAAATGAGGGACCACAACTCTATCCAGTATGGAATCTTGATATCTTTGTCCATTTAGTGTTCCAGGTACAGTCAACAGATCCAGCTTACAATCAAATGAGATGCACCCTCATATCATAACGGAACCTCCACCAAATGGAACTTCTTCCATGATGTTACGTTGGTCGTACGCCGTGCGTCTGGACCTCCATACACGAGTTCGACCATCTGTGGCATGAAGCAGGAACCGACTTTCATCGGACCAGTGTACCCGTCTCCAGGATCTCATGTTCCAGTGTCTTCTTTCGTTGCACCACCTCAGACGCTCCTCTTTGTGGTGTGCAGTGAGGAGAGGACGTCTGACAGGTCTCCTAGCTTTCATGCCAGCAGCATACAGTCTCCTTTTGACGGTAGACATTGACACTCTATTGCGCGTTTCCCATTGCTGGCTGAGCACTCTGCTGTTGGTGAATGGAGATCTCCTAACAAGGCGTACTAGGGCTCGATCATCACGGGCAGTAGTCTTCTTCGGTCTTCCAGATCTAGGCCTGTCCTTCACCTCGTTAGTTTGCCCATGTTTTGCAATCAAACTACTGATTACAGTATGGTTAATGTTCAGCTGTCTGCCAATCTCTCTGCATGACATACCAGTGGTATGCATGCCTATGATTTGCCATTTCACACGATCACTTAACCTTCGTCTTGCCATAGCGGTTCACAATCAAGAGCTAATTCTCTCTGTACAAATAAACCACGGTCATGAACACAAAATTCCTAATCTTGTCGCCTAAATCTGTATGTAATGTTCTACACCTCAAACTGGACTTTTACATAACTGAACACGTGTGCTGTTTCCCGCCACGCACGGACATCAAGCGGCGTGAAGTCATGCATGCATGTGCATTTCGTACTTGGAATTATGTCAGCTAACGCGGGACAAAACGTATGGCAGCCTAGTTTGATTGACATAACGCATAATTAAAATCAATGGTATATACTTGGAGCCAGGACCTGTACAATTACAATTTAATGACTATTTTGTTGAATATTTTGAAACTAGTTTGACTGTGAGCTATGGCAGCAACAGCTCCCTGTAAAATTACTTTCAAAATATTCAACAGGTTTCAAAGTTTCAAATTGATTCCAACATTTGTACAAGGTAGGTAGAGCTTACCTTCAACAGGTAAAGGGAGTCAATTCATGATAAAATCTTTTTAGAGTTTTTGCATGAATTGCCTCCCCTTTACCTTTAATTCATTAATCTGTCCTTTATTTGACATTTAATGGCATTTTCCTTGATTTTGGTAAACAAAATTACGACCGCAAATCAGGACACATTATTTTATACTTTATGGTCAATGCTATCGGGGTTTTCAAGAAATCAGCGTTTCCATACCCTGTGTAAAAGCATGGGAATTTCAACTATGGATCTTTGAACTGTGACAACACATAGACTTTTTATCAAACATGTTCAATGACCATATGAGAAAAGGGCTTATAATACTCCTTAATACCCAGTCATCGCAGATTTACAGGTACTTCAGTAAATGTGTTCTAGATATTATTATTATTATTATTATTATTATTATTATTATTATTATTATTATCATCACTATCATTATTATCACCATTATCATTATTATCATTATCATCATTATCATTATCATTATTTCTATTATGCAATGATTAGTATTGAAGTCATCAAGAGGGGGGTAGGGTTTGGGGTGCGGGTGGGGTTGATGTCGGATATTAAATGTTCAGATATACACTGCGCATTATAATAATATCTGTATATTATATATCTATTCGCCACATCGTGTCAGTTACGCGCCCACCAACATTCCCACTCAGTGGCAAGTCACCTACTCGGCCATCGGCGTCATGCTGGGTGGCTTCTCGTTGTTTATAAGTATGGACGGCGGCATCCGGAAACAATGTGGCAATTCAATTCCCGTGAGCGCCCCCCCCCCACCGCCATCCATCCAACCTCCTCCTGCGACCATAAAAAGCAATTAAAATTAATTTAGTTAAACATCGACATAAGAACATAATAATCTGTATCCGCATTTGTTCAGCAGTAGTCTATATATTCACCATTGGCCACTCAACCCTTCCCTGTCGTCACGAGTAACCTTTCGTCCGTTCTCCTCGATTCCGCGAAAAAACGAAAGAGAATCGAGGAGTGGGACCAAGTTTACCAGATCTTGCATTGCTTATCAACATGAGCCTAATACAAGTAGTAGCAGCAGTAGTAGTAGTAGTAGTAGTAGTAGTAGTAGTAGTAGTAGTAGTAGTAGTAGTAGTAGTAGTAGTAGTAGTAACCGTAGCAGTAGCAGAGCGTTAGGAGTAGTGGCAGCAACAGCAGCCGCCGTTGTCGTCGTTGTTGTTGTCGTTGTAGTAGTAGTAGTAGTAGTAGTAGTAGTAGTAGTAGTAGTAGTAGTAGTAGTAGTAGTAGTGGTAGTAGTAGTAGTAGTAGTAGTAGTAGTAGTAGTAGTAGTAGTAGTAGTAGTAGTAGTAGTAGTAGTAGTAGTAGTAGTAGTAGTAGTAGTAGTAGTAGTAGTAGTAGTAGTAGTAGTAGTAGTAGTAGTAGTAGTAGTCTTTGCTTTATCTGCTTTACAGTAGCATTTTTATCGAGTACTTGTTGTGTGGTCCACAGAAAACCGAATCCTGCATCGTTTAATATTGTTTCAATATATTTCAAACTATTCATTTGCTTCTAGGAATTCCGGATTCAAAGTATATAAACCAGTTCCTAGTCGCGCAAAGTTGGACGGGCGAAGCTAGAAACGGCCAGAAATGAACCCCTCCATAGGCAGCAATCTATTAACGCTAAGATGATGCCCTAATCATTGCGCTAGCCGACCAGGAACGCCTTGATGTCTGGTTCCTAAAATATGTAGGTGTATGAAGGCGTCCTCTTACAGCAAGCCTCGGGGAGGATGAACTGAGATGAAAATTCATATCAGCCATCAGCCTGTGTAGTATTATCATAATATTCTTTTTCAATTATTCATTGCGGTTCTTAGCATTTACTTTGTCATGCCATTCCGGTTCAGAGTGTTCGCATGAATGATTAACCTATATCACAGCATTATATTGAAATTGCGTATTGATTAGAAGGAGGAGCCGCTGTAGTTACTGTCAAGGCCAAAGCTGGTCAAGATATGTTGAGCCACTCTCAAATCGGAAAACCAAAGGATTCATATGTAAAAGTTAAACATTGATTTACTAGAGATATTGATCTTTAAATTTTGCTGAACATCCATAGCTAACCAACTACATATTGCCTCAAGTCTGGTACATTGTGGATGACATTATCCATTTCACCGTAGCAAATATACTTTTATATATATTTTCCTGCATAAAAGAGCATACATGGATTCGCTGTGGAAGGAAGTATATTAGCAATATATTATTTGCTTGCCAAACATAGTAGAAAACAGTATCGTAGCAATTCCGAGTGAGAGCAACGTATCATACACGGATTTTCTCATTGTAAACCATGGTCCTATTACTAAGATCAGCATGAACGATAGACTCTCTTCTACGTGGATATGCAAGGGCACGTTTTACAGAAGCATAAAGCGCGTGCAAGCCAATGTGATTTTCAGGTTAGACAACACGGGTGTGAACAGGCTAAGGAGCTAACATCTGCACTTTTTAGCAAGCTGCGATGTCAGAATTGCCTTTACATACCATATTACTCTACTAGCCATCATTGTTGGAAATACAATATATAGGCTATAGGGACTCAGAAGCTGCCTGATACTATTCTTCATATACAAGTAGAAACTGCTACTGCAAGTAGCATCTTGCATACTTGATCTAATTAAGTATGCTAATTAGGTAAAATCGCTAAATCAAGAATATCTGCTTTAAAAAGCCACTTAGGACAGACGTTTTCAAGCACAAGGAATCTATCTAACATATCGTCAGGCTAATACCACCGATTCAATTGACTCAAATCAAATATGGAGCGACGCTCAGAATGACCTTATGACCACTGGCACCACTTTCTTTCTGGCCCTCTAATTCCAGAAAGGCGAGACAGATTCAATGAAATTTTTTGCAAGCGACCGAATCGTCAAGCTCTAAAGCCCCTCCCACCAATACAGATCAACCTGACCCTCTATCTCTAAATAATGTAGTGGAAGGCTGCGTATAAGGAGGTCGAAAATATGGTTCCAGCCATCAAAACATAGTCCATATTTTCAACGGTTGCTGAGTTATGACGTTTTAGCGATTTCCCTCATTATACACGGCGACCATATTGAATTTCATCCGGTTCCATGGCATTATGAGCATATAACTATGTTAGATCGTTTCCTCGTGATAGAAAACATGGGTCTAGACACAAAACCGAAGTCTCTCTCCTCAATGGTGTCTGTGTTATGACGATTTTACAATTGACCTCATAATGTACGACAGCCTTATTTGATTTCGGACAATTGGATGGATGGTTGGAGCCTGGAACTATGTTAAGCCGATTCCTCAGGGTTGAACACATGCGTCAATGGTGTCTGAGTTATAGGGTTTTTACGATTGACATAATTATGCACAGGGGCCATATTTGATGTCAGACACCCGGATTGGCGGTGTGAGCCTGTAACTATGTTAAAATGTCAAATCGATGTGTTAGGCTTGACAACATCGACCTAGACACCAATACGAAGTCTCTAGGTGACGAACTAAAGAAAATATTCCGGATTTAGGGATTTGACCTAATTAATATGTTAATTATGTCAATTATGCAACATGCTACACATATGGAAATTAGCACCCGGCAGTTTCTTTTTGGAGGTGTTTTGCAGGTGTAAAAGAGTCCTTAAGACATATATATTGCATCTCCAGCATAAAACCCTACATTACTTGACATTTCTAGGTTCGCATGCTGTCTAGTAGACTATAAACAGAACATCTTAGATGAAAAATGGTCAGTGAACAGAGTTCTGAGAACGAGAAGGTGGACTATATGTATGCATATTCTCTGTACTAATTCAGTTCCTAGAACGAGCGAAGCTAATCCTGACGAAAAATATTAGTATATCCATTTAGATAATTAGGTTGTGTTCGCAAAAATATTCACATTCTGATAAAATATTCCAAGAATTTCAGATTTACCATGGACTGCATTATGCTAGCCAATGCGATTCAACTATTTGCAATTGTGTCACACGCTCTTTTGCATTAACATTGTATCCGAATCGGACTAGCATTTTCTGAGATAGCTATACATATTTAATTTGATTCAATCCAGATCCAGTTTTACTTTAATCCAGATCACGAGCAAAGTCATTTGACATGCATTCATGCGCCCACATGCATGCACGCTCGCTCGCGGACGGGTGGACGGGCGTACGTTCAGATGGATGGGCGGGCGGGCAGGTAGCACTGAATATATTACCAGCTTCCCCTTACGATGACAAGCATATGCCTGTCTAGTATGTGGTTAAGGACGACAAAATAATCGTCTGGCCGAGTAGATGCCACCAAACTTGACAAATGTCGTAGGCCAACTCAACAAAAGGAACAATAAGCACACTGGGAATTATTTGAAAGAAATGATTAATGGGTAGTGGAGTTTATTTAATAACAGTGTTTGAAAGATGTAGATCAAACATGTATCAAAGAACCGCAGACTGATTGATGTCCTCTTACCACTGATTTTATGTTTCTGATGTATGGGATTTCAAAATAAAGATTTGATCAAAATGTGGCATATTAATTTTTTCAGTATTCTCTTAGAAATTTGATAGTCAACGCGTTAAAATAATTATATCGCTCTCGCACACCTATGCAGCTTAATGATATCTTGAAGCGCGCGAGCATGCATACATTTGTAGATCCCGTTGCTTGTTGGACATACAAGAAATGTATTACCGGATTATGGTTCGGATCCTTTTATACAATTCGGAATCTATCGACTCTCATTATACATGATTTTATTGCCAGGGCGGGATAGGGGCTGTTCTATGTCTATACCCTCTCAATAATTGCTAAATGTTACTCTTTGGCCAATGGACCTTTCCGGTTTTAGCTATGCCCCGCCGATCTCTAGCTAAGCTCATCCACACCTCGTTCGTGTTGGCATCGATCGATCTCTGAGCACTCTGACTAATTTTCCAGAAAAACTACACAGGTAAGCCGTTGAATATTTTGAAACTAAGGCAGCAACAGCGCCCAGTCAAATTAGTTTCAAAATATTCAACAGCATGTTTATTACATAGCAAAGGATTACAAAGACATACAATTCATACCATTCGGACTATTTGAGTTTTGATGACCGTCTATATGGAACCCTTTGTGACGTAACGATGGTGATGTTATCATACACGCGCTGAACTGATTATGACGTCATATGAGGTCAGACGTTGGATGGATACTCTGGAAAGGTGAATGGTGTAAGTAAATACGCAGCACAGCGGACGGAATGAGGCTAGGCGTTGGTGGATGCGTCATAGGAACGATAGCCATAACGTGTGCATTTAAGCAATCATAGTAATAGAAGACGACCATGTGAGGCTAAAGGTATCGTAACGGTCAAGCTCCTACCATCTGCTCTGCAATTCTTGACAGAGTCCTGACTTCTGAATTCTCGTATATACCAGGTGAAGCGGGTAATATGTTTCATCGTATCTTGTTCATCCAATAGATAGATAGCAATAGATGCCTATTACCTGCCTCAATCAGGAGCTTGAATTAATGCCATTACGTATTGTATTCAGAAGTGAGAGCGTGCACTACGAATCCATAACCTCTAGCCATTATCCGGAGAATCAGGAAAATCAGGAAAATATAAAGGAAATACAAAAAATCCGACAGAAACGTGAAGGGGAAGGTCTGCAATTTCCGATTGCTTTTGCGGTTTTATGCGTTCTAGGAACTAACATATTGCGCTACACGTATATTAATTGATGTCCGTACTTGAATATGTTTTTATAGATTTGACTTCATTGAGATGTGTATGCAAGTGATTGCCGACGTTTGGGGACACCACAGGTTCTATGTTGGATCCACCGCAGTAAATAGTGTATTATTATTATTATCATTATTATTATTATTATTATTTCTTTTTATTATTATTATTAGTAGTAGTAGTAGTAGTAGTAGTAGTAGTAGTAGTAGTGGTAGTAGTAGTAGTAGTAGTAGTAGTAGTAGTAGTAGTAGTAGTAGTAGTAGTAGTAGTAGTAGTAGTAGTAGTAGTAGTAGTAGTAGTAGCGTTGATGGTATCGTTAGCATTACACGTATGTGATTTCAATGTTAGGACTCCGAACAAAAACGTTTTTGGACATGGTCGAATGTATCTATTCGTTTCTGGCATGACATTTGAAGTAAGAAAGACACCACGCAAAGGAAGTTGGCTATTTGACTAGTTTCATGTGCAGATGCTTTCAATCTGTGTACTTTCCAAATATACTGTTTCCCCGATTCGGTATAGTTTATTTCTATTTAAGAACGAGAAGAAAATAACAATGTCGTCTTATTCAATGGCGACGTATATCTTCAAAAATGCATTAGGTTGATCTTGCCATGTAGCGGATACGTAGTATTTTGGCAGTCAATATGTGCCAGAACACAATACATATAGGTTGGTGATGAAAGAGTCAAGTTGGAACTCGATATTCAACACCGACATGTATGTTGGAGCCTCGATACGCGTATTTGCCGTAAGCCTACATCTCAGGGAGAAACAAAAATAAGTATGATGATTTATCTGGACCTTATGGAGTTGTCGATTCCAGAGGCTGGCATCAGGGAAAGCATAGTATCTATACATCCTACAATTCCTCCAGCTAACGCTGTCGGAGTCTCAACACAACAGGGACAAGTAATACCACATAAGCGGCCCAACTTGAGCCTGGAGTATGCGGGATGGCGTGAGATTGCGATGTTCGCACAACCCATCGCAGTCAGTAAACTCCGTTGATCAGACATGCCACGTGAAACTAAATCTATGAGACAGGTCGCAGGCATGGGTGGCGAGTCCAAGGGATCGCCTTCTGCTGGTTATGCCATGGCACACTGCATAAAGTCCATCTGGGGATGTGTGCATTGTCACCTCCTTGTGACACCGTGCATTTACTAGACCGTTGCCCTACGACGTCGGTATTTTTCTCAGACCCTTTCGAACTCAGCTAAACTGGACCTCTGTGTTACCAATACCACTCCCTTTATGAGGTTTCGGTGGAGGAGCTGCATCTAATATAATGTTTACATGGGCGAGGTTTACTCTTGAAGCCGAACCCAATGTGTTTACCTGGGGCAGAGTCAATGCTGACAGAGATGCCACATTAAACTCCTTATTTAGATTAAGGTAAGGCCAAATAATAATAAAAATACACATATCCCTGCATTATTATCAGTCATGGTGTGCCTTAGTTTAGCAGCTAAAATTATAATGGAAAATATCTATGTACAAATTAGGCTAAGACGGCTAACGGTGTAAGAGAACGTGTATGCATAATCGGTAGTGATACACGCAGGTGGTTCTAGGCTAACTATAGGTAATGACAACTAATTTCTGAGACTTCTGACTAAAGGCGATCTCTATTAAACCACAGCTTCTAACTCTGTTTTAGAGATGCCAGGTTCCAATTTGGCTGGTGCCCCAGTTCTATTCAAAAACCTACACGGTATTTGGTTTCGATCATGGGTACTATCTAGCATGTGTCGATTAAGTATTTCAGTAGCTTGCACTGAGTTTGTATGTGGTTCGAGATTTGCCGTTGCAGTTCTCCAACAAGAAATGTGTTTCTCGGCCAAATAATTGTCTCCTTGTCCGGGCTCAACTGTGGTAAAAGCTGATAAATCCAACACATGTGGGATATAAATCTGAACGTGGGCCTCTTGGGACACGTTGGTCTTCGCTTTCTAATTCTCAACTCCTGCGCCACAGCTGCGCAGAAAATGTGAACTTATCAGTGCATCATGGACAATTCTAGTGTGTTGGCGAAATCGTTAATCTCAATGTTGAAATTTGGAGTTTCCTGACTTTCCATGCGGGATCCCGTGGCACCACACAGCTACACTTTTGTGGAAAGTGAGGAATCGCCGTTTAGAACGAGTAAGGCTATCGAAACTCTGAGAACTAGGCCCTATCAGAATGCTCTGAAATGGCATTGCTTTGATTGTTGGAAAACACGTTACCGCTATAGTTGACACGAGAGTAACGCTGACCATCATCAGCGCCCGTCCTTATGAGATCATGGCAAATCTTTTCTATCATCCATGATCTCATAAGGACGGGTGCTGATGATGGTCAGCGTTACTTTCGTGTCAACTATATCAGTAATGTGTGTTCTACCAATCAAGCAATGCCAGTTCAGACCGTTAATTACCATGGCCAACTCTGTGTTGAGCGGCGAAGAATGATATGTGGCTTGCCCATCAACCCAGATCCATGCTAGTTTATTTGCACATAGGTTTCACTATTTGCACCAACTTAGCAGGGTTTTGGTTCATGCATTGCTTATATGGCGGCTACTATGAGCAGATAGATGCCATATAGACAGTAACCGTGCACGTGGTTGCGATGGTGGTGACTGCAGTGTAGACGGTTGGCAGTTTCTGCATCTAGTTAAGCAGTCTTTTAGCCAGTGATAAGCCTGGCTACATCCATACTATTTACTCTCCACTGTGCCAATGGATTGGCACGGTTAAGAAAAACAACGGTATATAGCAGCTGATGGGTGTGGGAAAGTTAATGGTGTTGGACAGGATGTTCCCATAGGAGCAGTAGCCTCTGCGGTTGCACCGCTGTAAGGTGGTGGATTGTTTGTCAATACAAGAGTGTTTTGAATGGCTGCCATAGTACCTTTCAGCACATCAACTATTATTGTTACCTGATTTGCCAGCTGCTCATCTTAGTTTCCAAAGCATTGGATTGGCGCTGGTAGGTGCTGGTGTTGGTTTACCACCACTCTTTATCTTTCAACCGTTTATCTGGGATTGTTGTTCATCAGTATGAGGGGGGGGGGGTGCTACCGCTGATGGAAGCAGTATATTCAGCAGTAGCATTAGTCATATCTTCTTCTATTAGCTGAAACATTTGCTCGCAAAAATAACTTTCCAAAAGTATCGCCGAACTGATAATGATAGTTAGATCGCCAAGATCTGCTTGATAGGAATGGTTTTGAGGTTTGATTGACTGCTAATTTCTTCCAAACTGCATAACGTATTATAGACCCATATATTCTGTGGCCACTAGACGGCGCACGATTGGCTATTTCTGGGAGAGTTGCCTAACGTGTTCTCATCAGCAGCGACTGAGTTTTGCCTCTGCCGTATCGCCAAATCGATCCTCTAATGCTTCACATGGGAAGAAATAATCAGGCCTCCCAAAGATACGCATATCCATGGGCACCTGGAGCTCATTATCTTTGAGACGTGCAGATAAATATGCTCCTTTATTATATATTTGTCATTGGTTAATGTCGGCCAACGTGGTGAACTGACAGAGATAGTCCTTCCACGGAATACTGCCATGGTACTCTGAGGCAGCAACGGATTCCTACTCAAATACGCAAGCATATCTCTCGTTACATTTCTGCTCCTCGTACTCTGAATCTTCTCTGCTATCGACCACATCGTGCCGATTTTTATAGTTGGCATTAGAACTAATGGTATTAGGTGATTCAGTAATTGATAAAATAACATCCATCTGCCGCTTCCCATGATGACTGTTAGTTTTTGGCGCCAACACGTACGCTTGTTGTGTATTATACACGGCTAGGTCGTAAAATAAAATTGTGTCCAAAGCAGGGTCATCGCTTGTTCTTGCTTATTCAGAAGGGATTGCCAATGTTAAAGCCTCAACATCCGGTACGGTATCATTTGTAATGGCGAGGTGTCGCTGGTCCGGCGGCTCACACGCCTGGGCTAGATCGCTGTCTGACTTAGTTGTCGTTGAGGTATCGAGCCATACTTCTAGTACAATTTCACGTGGACTCGAGCGCCTCTCAGAGACGCCTAGCTTGAAGGTCACGGTGGCTACCGCGCAGTCTAACTGGATTGGGGACGGCATCACACTTACGGTGTTAAAATAGTAGTTTAGTGGGAAGACGATGAACTGACGGAGTGAGGAGGATGGTGGTTCTATCTACTAGGGAAGCGTGGGAGCTGGTTCACCACCCATCGGCCCTATTTATATCCAGTCTACCAAAGCGTTAGTAGTTAGTAGACAGGTCGTGCACACACACTGCAAGAAAACAATGGGGAATAATAGAGAAATCTAGTTTCTCAGTCAATCAATGAATGGTGCGATTTAGTCCGTCTTAAAAACAAAGTCAAGTTATACGAATTGTATGTCTTTACCATGTACTAAACATTCTGTTAAATATTTTGAAACTAATTTGAATACTTCAAAATAGTTAACATCTTACTTGTATAGGGTTCTGGAAATTGGGATTTAGAGAATGCAGTTATCGATTGGTCCTAGCACTTGCAACGCATGGGTGGAGTTTAGCTAGGGGTTGGCGGGGCATACCTAAAACCTGATTCCTCCATTACCACAGAGACGGGCCAGTAGCTCCAATGTCGGGAAAGCTGCAGGGATTAGTCACGGCTTTTGCGTGTCTCGGTGACTAGACTATGTACCTTTAAGCATATTTTATTGCACGAAAATGTACAATGGGATCGGGTACAAGTTCTTCCAAATTGAATAAATCCTCTCCCAAAAGAAACAGTGCATGTAATCTCATACGCGTGGGACTGGAGAACACGCTTTTACAACACATCGCAACACCTACATTCTGGAGACGTAGTGAGCGTTGGCAGTATTTATCCGAATAAAATTGTTGACAGCCGTCTGTCACATAGAATGGATCCTACATTTTAGTCTGCAAAGATTACTCATTGCTTCAACAAACATCTACAGATTCACCGACATCCAATAGATGAATCCAATCTGTCACTCATCCATATGACGTCAGAATCAATTACGTCTAATGTAGGCTGACATCACAATCAAAATGCGTAATGAATCACGGAACCATGTCAGTCCTGAACCTTATATAGCATGTCAGTTAAACGACTTGTAAGCCTTTACTATTTAATAAATATTATGTTGAATATTTTGAAACTAACTTGCCTGGAGGTTAGTTTTCAAAATATTCAACTGCATAGTTACCTTGAATATGGGATTCTGGGCAAACAGGGTTCACAGCATATAAATCGATCCTAACACTCTCAACGCAGGGGCGGGGCTTACATAGAGATAGGCCGGGCATATATAAAAGTATTTGCACCCATTGTAATTACATTCTTCAAGCATGCGATTATGGCACTAGCCATTGTGTGGTCAACATATTTCATTGCATCTGACTTTATGTTGCAATGACGTCATTTCAAGGCAATAATATATAGATATATGGTGAATAATCAGAAAAAATGTAACTGGCAGTCGTTGTTGCTTCATCCAGCATCTTAGTTCCAACTTAATTTCAAAATATTTAACACAAACTATTTAAGTATTCATTGTAATGCAATCTGTGAAAATGTATGATGCCACTTCTACTGCATATGATCTCATATTGATTATTTGAGTGGGTGCTAGGTTGTGTTGGCGAATCCATAAGTCACCTTTCCAAAGTATCCATCAAACAATCTAACATCATATGACGTCATAATCAGCTAGGTGACGTGTAGGATGACGTCGTAATCATTACGTCATAACTGATTCTATATGGCCCGTCTTTAACTCTTAATAGTCCGACACGTTGCACGAAGTGTATCTCTCTACTAATTAATAAACATGCTGTTGGATATTCTGAAACTAATTTGACTGGAAGCTGTTGCTGCCATAGGCAGCAACAACGCCCAGTCAAATTAGTTTCGCAATATTCAATAGCTTACCTGTATAGTTTTCTGGAAGTGGGTTGATGGTCAGGGAGTTCAGAGCTCGATCGATCTCAACACGAGCGAGGCGTGGGTGGAGCTTAGCTAGAGATTGGCGGGGCATAGCTAAAATGGAAAGTCCATTATTATTGGATGATGAATTGACATCTCCCATATTCAAGTTCATTTCGAACTATACAATAAATACAGATTTCCATTTCAGTTATAAAATGCGACCCAAATCAAGACTGGTAATAATCGTATTTACATCCATAGTAAATCGCCGGACCTTCTCTTATCATCAGCTAAAAGGTTTCTTAGAAAAAAAATAATCAAACAAATTGCGAGCCATTTCTGCTCAGACGATATGCGGGCATCAGATGAAACGCAGCTTATGCCAAGTCCCTATCTGGATACGCCGGTAGTCATGGTAATAAACGGAAGCAAATTAAAATAACGCGATGTCAGATATGTTCTATGACGTCAAAGAAGGGTGTATAATGGCATTTCTACTTGAGACTGTAGCCAATCGCCAATGTCTGAGACGTAGTTGGCTTCGGAATTAAGATTCGAACATTTCCGTATAGGATTAGGGTTAATTACTCAGTAGCAACCTCGGCGAGTGGTGTGTAGATTCTAGCATATTGCAAGCAAATGTATATGTGTACTAAAACTTGAAATAATTGTAATCGGGTAGGATAGACCCTTTTAGAGGGGTTCTTTACGTATTTCCACTGTCTGCATACGCAATAAGTTTTGAAATGGTTCGGAAAGCTAATTTTGCGTACGCTACAGGAGTGCTTTACTTATGCATGACGCCATCACGAGATATGTAGGCATTTAGTACCCTTTCTAATTAACTTTCAAGCATCTTTCATTTTTTGTTAAACCTGGCTTCCCCACGATATGTCGAGGTTAACGTTATCAATTCATGTTAGTCTAGATATGATATTTGAACTATAACAGCTGGTGTGGGCCTCTTTACAGAAGCTATGAGCTGGGAAAAAATAAACAAATGACGTAATTGATTATGACGCCAGCCTACACGTGACGTGCTTGATTATGACGTCATATGATTGATCGATAAACTGGATTCCTCTTTTCGCTTTCTTTTCTCACAAGGAGGACATGCGCATCAGATTATTATTAGGGGAATTATTATATTACTGCGCAAAGAGCCTGACCAACATCTGTGAAGAGCGTTCTTGACACCATTTCGTTCTAGTGTTCCATCACTATTATAGCAATACCTTTCAGGTGTAAATTGATTCCAATGTACTTTATTTATTCACTGAATGTACGTCCATTTTACACGCCAATCGTACAACTTAGTTAATAAACATGCGATGCAATATTGTGCACAGCATGTGTAACCCCATGGCCCGTGTAACCGAACTGTTCCAATATTTCAAGTAGCCTGCATCGTGCGTGTCCCTGCTGGGGCACACTGCTCACTGAGTTCATCAACATAAGATCAACTCATAATTAACAATATGATTACGTCATTACTTTGATTAATTCTACTCATTGCATATATTATGTCACCCACCAATACGAGAATGTTGAACCAAATACACCATTTCCAATCTGTTGAATCATAACGTAAGGGAGTGGAATGGAAGAAACGGGTTGAGTGGGTGTATTTGAATACTAAATATCGAGGCAGGGTGGGGACATGAGCATATTGGTTAATACATCTTTCTAGACTTAAAGGGACGGTATTTCTCCCATATTTTTCAAAGTAAAAAGGAGAACAATTGGCTTTTTCAAATTGTTTTAGCATTTTTCGTCCTGAGTTTATTTCTGACAAAGATGAAAACTGGTATTTCTGAGCAAAATGCGCGACCTGGTGGGCATTAAAAAAAAGGTTCCCCAACCAATCCCCAACATCCTAACATGCTAACCAACTATGGTAAGGAGCTGAGCAAAACCCCAGGTGTACTCGCAGTTCATATATCCATCCGGAAAATCCCCATTCATTCCATAAGGGGCCGTGTTCAAATGTAAAAGATCAAGGTCACCCTCAGGACTCCAAGGGGAACATCCTTTGGTAATGACCCGAGCAAATATGTAGGTATAGTCCCGCTTAAAAATCAATACTGAAAATCCCCATATATTTCCTATGGTTTTTTCCCACTTACACGTAGCAGAAGTTAACCAAGTTTGGCGTTGATCGTATGAAAATTATAGGAGGAGATGCGGTGTAAAGCCTTTACCCGAGAATAAGAAAGAAAGAAAGAAACAAACAAACAAACAAAGAAAAAGAAAGATCCTGAGTGATTTAAATAATCTGCGGCTGTATCACGGTTTAATAAGTATAAGAACATGATGATGACAACGACAACAACGGCAACGGCTGCGGCACTAGAAGAAGAAGAAGAAGAAGAAGAAGAAGAAGAAGAAGAAGAGGAAGAAGAAGAAGTGGAAGAAGCAGAAGAAGAAGAAGAAGAAGAAGAAGAAGAAGCAGGAAGAGGAGAAGGAGGAGGAGGAGAAGAAGAAGAATGAGAAGAAGAAGCGGAAGAAGACACAGATTTGTTCCAATAAGTTCCATTACTAGTCACATCAATCTAGCTTTATCTAGGCTATAATAATTTACTATAAGCCTCCGTTGTTTTCTACACGCATACTGTGTCGAAATCTTCTCAACCATATATGGATTCATTGATCTGCTATTCAGAACATGATTGGATACAGTTATTGTGCCATGCATTGTTAATATCAAGCGGCGTTGTACGTGATAAACATGGCTAGTATATTACATCTCATCATCACAAACATATATTCATGGTTGTTTAACATATACTCGTTGATCGATATTTAAACGTTTAACATATACGTTCTTGTATAAACATATACTCATATATCACAAAGGTCGCCCTTATCATTTATTTGCGAAACATCGCATGGCGAAGATTTATATGTTGCAATCTGAAATACACAACACTATCTCATTCTAACAATGTCTTAAATAGCCGGTCAAATTGTTGCTTGATGGAGACATGTGCCCCGCCCGTTTCTATCTAAGCTCCACCAACACCTCGTCCTGGTTGGGATCGATCGATCTCTGACCTCCATGACTATTAATTTCCAGGAAACTATACAGATAAGCTGTTAAATATTTTGAAACTAATTTGACTGGGCGCTGTTGCTGCCTATGCATATGGCAGCAACACCGTCCAGTCAAATTAGTTTAAATATATTCAACAGAATGTGGATTAAATGGTAAAGACAAAAAATTCGTACAACGTGTTGGACTATTACGCGTTAAAGACGGGCTAAAGCGACTCATTCATGATTATGATGTCACCCTACACGTCACGTTGTTAATTATGACAATATATGATGGATAGATAAACTTGGAAAAGTTCATTTGCTATATAAACTTGCTCAAAATAAACAAAAATAGAAATGTAGGAAAAGCTACGTATACAATTCAGTATAAAATTACCATCATAGCATGGTGATTATCGGTATCAAAATCCTAAGCACATAATCTACAAATGTCGTAATTTAGTGGCTATTAACCCCTTTAGTGTCATCAGCGCCTCAAAGCTATCAAAATACTACTTGGGATATGAATTAAATATTTTTAAAGATATTTTAGAAGACTATTTTTGTCAATTTACCAATGAATTTTATTTTGCCGGCTTGACCATTAAAGGGGTAATGGTAAAGAAAGTGTTTTACTTAGGCAGTGCCTATCTGCAGGCCGAGAGAAAATTATTTTTGAAAATTTACCACTAGAATGCCTGGCTTGGTAAATATTAAAATATTATTTCCTCTAGGTCTTCAAATAGCCATGTCTGAAGACCACTGCAACGTATTTCTTTGGTCAGTTTGACCATTAACGGTTTAAGTCGACACGAAAGGGGCTAATATGTATTCTATTTAGCATAATCTCAAGACACACGTTCTAACATGTATGTGGGTGCGTGTGTACTTTCCTATTTAAGACAGGAAAACCCTTGCGGTAGGGTACATTTCCTGAGCATAATGGTGTACAATGAATAATGATATACTGATATCTTATCATTCTAAAGACAGGGAGAAATAAATGGATAACAGTCAATATTACTTGGTATATTCAGACGATGCAGGGGGTGAATGGTGCGCATATGTGCCTGTTCGTTGGCCATATACTGCGTATCCTTTACACTTTTAAATTTGTATTCTAATAACCCTTGCTGAACAAGGCACAACGCCCTCTGATTATATTTTAGTAAAACATTGACTAAAGCAAGTATTTGAATTTTGAAGCCCTGCAGTTAAAGTTATTGGTTCAAATGACATGATTTATCTCAATTTTTGATAATTGCAACAATCAAGCATGGTGATGCGTATATGTAATCGGCGCTTCATGACCTAAGCTATCGGCATGGCTTAAGTATATGCGCAGGAATGGTGATTCCCTCTTGTAATGCAGAATAGTAGCTGGTATCTTGATTATATTGATGACAAATTGGATAAAAATGTATAATCGATTCGATCTGATAGTGCGCGCTACTAAATGGGCAGAGTATACATTTCAAATGCGTATCAATAAATTGGCTGTCAGCGATCAGTTCCAAACAGATGTTATCGCGGTAACAGACATCTATCGCATTCGACTGACTGTCACATTGACGGTTGGACATTGTGCATACAGACAACGGAGATTTCATTTGCATCCATCTGCAGACGAGGCGCTGCCACTAACAGCAGCGTCATACAGGAACTCTGTGTGTGTTATTGATGACGTTCAGATCTGCAACAATGTCTTCGCAGTAGATCTAAAAACAACATTTGCATTTTGAAGGTAATTGATTCAAACACCGTGAAAGCGGCTCATATTCGTTCTCATAAGATACAAGCTCGCAGGAGGAGTGGACACAATAGAAAGATCCGATCTGTCCCTCAATTATGATTTCATCACAGTTGATTATTAATGTTACATAATAATCCATATTGTAAATGTGTGGATTAAATAGAATTTATCTGATCTGCTTTGTTCTAGCATTTAGCCCAAAACAACTTGCGACAAATCTATTGATGAGCCAACAGATGCCGGACGATCTTGTACGCATTTAAGGAGTGCATCATAGCATGCATATCACTCACGCATGAATGAGAGCACTCCGCTAAGTATCTGTATATTGTCTGTTGCATATATCGGACAATGGACTTACTAAGTGGAAAAAGTGTAACTGTACATCTTAACATGGACAAATCGCACGTCCCAGTGACCTCGTTTGACTAGAGATATATGACGGTCATTGATGTCCTCGGATATATTCGTCCTGATGAAATACATCACACCATGGGCTGTGTAATCACCCTATATATGGTAATGAAATGGTGCATCGTGTGTACCAAGCGTCATGTGAGTTTACGGCTCACTGGCCCGCACAACAGAGTTGAATATAAGCAAGCAAGACAAATAAATGTACACTCATTCGAACTGTGGTTATCAATAAGCATTTCTGGAAGCAGTTCGAAACGTCTTGGAGAAGATGCATGCAAATTTGCAAAAGCAGCAGTTTTTGTTTAGTCAAGTTAATTGGTCTAAAGGGATATACAGCAATCAAGTTGAGACATTCATAAAGAAAGTATTTGATATACGATTAAGTAAGCAAGAAGTGTATATAATTGACTGCCTGTGTGACACCTTGCAATTAGGTTTAAGTGAACCTATTTTAAAGCAATAAGAAATACACAGTTGAATATTTTTTTAATGGTTTGATTGGTGCTCCTACCTTAGGCAGCAATTACTTCAAGGCAAATTATTTGCTAAATATTTGGCAGAATATTTCTTACTTAATCATGTTCATAAAGAAGCTGCTGAATTCCTGGCATAATTGCTATGAATGTATAATATATGGCTTCATCTGTGAACGCGAAATAATGTATTTCAGATAAATAATGTAGTAACAGTGAATATTTTGAAATTAATTTGACTGATAAACAGTCAAATTATATGCATAATATAATTCGCTTCCAGTCAAATTATTTTCGAAATATTCAACAATTAACTTTATTCTTAAAATGATTTATGTAATTAATATTAAGATTGATTAACCCTTTAATTGTTCTAAAATATTTCAATTTTCTCATAGAAATTTTCAATTTGCAGAATTTTTTTTTAACTACTGGAGTAACTGGCTTTATTATCGAGGCAGTTAATCCAGTGTTAAATTAAAAAAACTAATGTCGTGGTCTGCAAATTGCCATTTTCTTAAGATTACTGCAGAAGGCTTTTCTTCAACTGAGGTCACGAGCATACACGGCATGTTTAAAGTGGCCATGTGCCAGCGGATTGATGGAGTACCTGATGAAGCGATGAGTATAGCGTGCAGTTAATTCATGGATTCAGGATTAGCAATCCCCGCTAACGCTGAGTATTGGGCCAGGCCGGGGCCAATACCACGCTGCATTGGCCCGTATTAGTCCAACAGCGGTCCAGTGACATGCGCTGTCAGGGAAAGCTCCGCACATTTTGTATACACGCGAGGGGCATAGCCTATTTCAGCAATGAACGCAAAATAGAATGTATACTTATAGAGATAGCGAAAAGACGTGTATGGCAGATTGTCCGTTGGGTCCTGAAAGTGTGTGTGATAAATTTTGGTGTCAAACGATCAAATATTAATGTTATAGTGATACAATTAAATATTCTTCTAAACGCAAACGAAGCAAATATTGCGCACATGTGTGTTTGTATAGGCTTACACATGAAGCGTGGTCGCAACGTATGGCGATGAGTGTGCGTTCGTACGTACGGGAGTGCGTGCGTGCGTGCATGTTGGAGCGCGTGCCTGTTCTATCGAATCCGTTTATTTCTTGCATGTCAGGTTAGCTAGATTCCCTTGTCCTGTCTGATTTAGTACACATGGTACACATATGCTTGACACAATCATGATTATGTAAAGTATCCCACAACTCGACTCGTTACCTGGTTATTTCTTAATATAAAGATACAATATTAAGCGCTAAAAGAAAGAATGCGGTGGATGCTACGAAGATGGTGCTTTGGATAGCTATTTCTGTCACAGAGATCACCAGCTTATAAGGATATACATTTCAAAATAAACACTGGAGGAACAGAATAATTCCATCATAATCTCAGAAGCAAACCCGTAAGTGTCCGAGCACGCAATCACATTTCTGAATGAGAATCCTGGATGATTAACGCAATGGACAGTTTCCAGGAATGTACCGTACAATACATCGTGAATGGTTTTCCGATTTGAATACACCGTGGGCGTTTGTCGACCGCGAGGGGCCGTTTGAATGGACATAGACTAATTCGTCGTGAAACTTGTCATTCATGAATTCCGAAGCTCGACTTGACGCAGAGGTTATTAATTTCCGTTCTCAACACGCAGAAACAGCTACAAGGGGCTGCTGCTGCTACAGTTACCGTTCCCGTGGCTACTACTACTACTACTACTACTACTACTACTACTACTACTGCTACTACTGCTACTGCTACTGCTACTGCTGCTACTGCTACTGCTACTGCTACTACTACTACTACTACTACTACTGCTACTGCTACTGCTACTGCTACTGCTACTGCTACTGCCACTACTACTACTACTACTACTGCTACTGGTACTGGTACTGCTACTACTACTGCTGCTACTGCTGATACTGCTACTACTACTACTACTTTTTTTTTTTTTTTGAAAATCCGACGCTGACGCAGTCGGATACAATTCCCGGAGGAACTCCTTTATAAAGGCTTGCAAACCCCCATAAAAAATCGGTTGAAATAGCAGGCTTTATTAATAGAATAACAATACAAACCTAACATGTCAAAACAGTGCAAGCTAAAATACTCTATTATCATATACCACAACCGTGGCATAACTACATAGAAAACATAATTAATAAAGAGCTGATAACATAACATAATTCAACAAAGACATTGCTATTTGCACACCGTGTAGTAGTAGGCCCAAATGGCGAGCATAGCTAACCAACAAGTGGTACAGCCACTCATCAATAATTAGCAGTAAGCTACTGCTAATCATTGATGCCATTGAGCCGATTCATGACCGGCAGGCTAAGTAGATCATATGTAGTTTAACGTAGCACACCGTATAGTAGTAGGGCCAAATGGCGAGTGCAGCTCGCTACTACTACTACTACTACTACTACTACTACTACTACTACTACTACTACTACTACTACGACTACTACTACTACTGCTACTACTACTACTACTACTACTACTACTACTACTACTACTACTAGTACTACTACAACAACAACAACAACAACAATAACACCAACTACTACTACTACTACTACTAGTACTGCTGCTGCTGCAGCTGCTGCTGCTATTGCCGCTGCTATTAATAAAAAAGTCCAAGCAATAGCCCAACGACATACCATTAAAATTACAACCGCTCACGCGAGCTTAGGATGAGAAATAAACGCGTATTTAAGACACACAGTCAACAGGGAACAAATTAATTAATAATTAATGCCCTGCAGGATAATTTATAAAAAAAAGTAAACGCCAAGATAATACACTGCCATTAGTGAGGCGATACTGTAACCTACATAGTTGAAGTGGGTTGAAATTTAACAAACGATGTATAACATTACAATTTAATTTGAAAGACGGCTTCCATAATTATCCCGGTACAATCACGATTATGTGAATGCAGGATAAACATGTGCAGCCTATTATTAGGATGCGTCTTAGATTGAATTTTAAATTTATTGCAGTCGAAAGTAATTTACTTTTGTCTTCGATTTTTATTACCTCGGAACCAACATTAATATACACCTGTGCAAAAGTTAAGCACCACCCTATTTTTACGCACATGCGAGGGTATATTCATGTGCTATGAAGAAAGCAATAGCATAAACATTTATGTACCCATCCATCTTAGTGCAAGAGGTAATAATGCAACTAGAGGAATGCTGATTATGATGGTGGGGAAACACTGTATGTTTTTGTTTGAACTTGAAAACGAGGCCTGAATATGGTTACGTTGACACAACTGACAACTATTGCCCTACAGTTGACACACGTGGCTAGATTGTCATTAATGGTGTCTGAAAACGAAGTTTAACATCTGTGCACGAGTTTGAGACTGTCATTATTAATACCGGGTATATCCACCCTGTGCCTGGATGACGGCCTGTACACGACGTCTCATGCTGGTCACCAACCGACTGATACGCCATTGTGGTATTCGTTGCCATTCAAGATGGAGTGCGTCTGTTAATTCCTGTAGGTTCTGCACAGGAGGATCCCTCCTTCTCACCATGTTTCCCAGAATGTCCCAGATATGCTCAATAGGGTTCATGTCAGGGCTCCTTGCTGGCCATGGTAGGGTTTCGATGGCATTCTGGCGGAGGTATTCATGCACAGCTCTAGCACGATGTGGTCGGGCGTTGTCATCCATGAATATAGGGTGGGTTCCAGGTGTATGATTTACAAAATGAGGAACCACAACTCTATCCAGTATGGAATCTTGATATCTTTGTCCATTTAGTGTTCCAGGTACAGTCAACAGATCCAGCTTACAATCAAATGAGATGCACCCCCATATCATAACGGAACCTCCACCAAATGGAACTTCTTCCATGATGTTACGTTGGTCGTACGCCGTGCGTCTGGACCTCCATACACGAGTTCGACCATCTGTGGCATGAAGCAGGAACCGACTTTCATCGGACCAGTGTACCCGTCTCCAGGATCTCATGTTCCAGTGTCTTCTTTCGTTGCACCACCTCAGACGCTCCTCTTTGTGGTGTGCAGTGAGGAGAGGACGTCTGACAGGTCTCCTAGCTTTCATGCCAGCAGCATACAGTCTCCTTTTGACGGTAGACATTGACACTCTATTGCGCGTTTCCCATTGCTGGCTGAGCACTCTGCTGTTGGTGAATGGAGATCTCCTAACAAGGCGTACTAGGGCTCGATCATCACGGGCAGTAGTCTTCTTCGGTCTTCCAGATCTAGGCCTGTCCTTCACCTCGTTAGTTTGCCCATGTTTTGCAATCAAACGACTGATTACAGTATGGTTAATGTTCAGCTGTCTGCCAATCTCTCTGCATGACATACCAGTGGTATGCATGCCTATGATTTGCCATTTCACACGATCACTTAACCTTCGTCTTGCCATAGCGGTTCACAATCAAGAGCTAATTCTCTCTGTACAAATAAACCACGGTCATGAACACAAAATTCCTAATCTTGTCGCCTAAATCTGTATGTAATGTTCTACACCTCAAACTGGACTTTTACATAACTGAACACGTGTGCTGTTTCCCGCCACGCACGGACATCAAGCGGCGTGAAGTCATGCATGCATGTGCATTTCGTACTTGGAATTATGTCAGCTAACGCGGGGACAAAAAGTATGGCAGCCTAGTTGTACCATCATGTTTCTACGTTCTATTGTTTTTGCTGGTGCTTAACTTTTGCACAGGTGTATATAAAAAAACATTGGAATATAAATTGACTGTTTATATAACTGCCAAATACAATATGGCTTAACCTGTTCAAGTGACCACTTGACATTTGGGACACGTTTTAACCAAATCAGAGCCAAAGCTCCTTGTTTTTCTGTTAAAATTTTGGTCGGATTAGCGGTGGGTTGTGGAGCATATGCGTGTGCTGAAGCCGTTGCTGTGTTAAGCAGATGCCGTTGCTTCACGCAGCAAGAGCCCACGCACACGCACCGAACGCCACTGATACTGCATGTGTATGATCAAATAATAATTGTAGCCAATCTAATTATAAGGCTTACAACCAGGAGTTAACCAACTAATCACATGCACATATTAGGCATTGACAGGGAATCGAACCTGCAACCGCGAGAGCTCCTAGCATCATAGCCCACACACGATTCCACCACAGCAACGCCGCAAGACACAAGTCTTGCTTAGCCGCCGAGGCTTTCACAATGTGAGTTTCTGATACACTGTGGAATTCTGTGGTAGCTGATTTTGACCGTAATTGCAGTAACTGGCTGTTGGTGGAAGCGTTTGTCGGCTATGCTGCTAGGCACTCTCGCAGATTGTGGGTTCGATTCCCTGTCAATGCCGAAATACCGCAATGTCAGGACTGCTTGTATAATCAACATATTATACACAAGCCACATATTAAAATGTTGCTAAAATAATAATGTAATATTAACACATGTGTGAATCATAATCAAACAGATACACCAAAACACAGCTCTTGTTAGTCACGGCTGTTTTTTAATGGCGATATTATCATTTTCAAGACATACTATGTCTCCTCTGCACCATATATTTTTAAGGTTTCTAACCTCCGACTGTGTATATATTTATAAAATCCCCCTTATATGTTTCGCGATAGCAATCCATCAAATAATACATTCAAAGTCTCCGAATGATCCAATGTAGGGCAAATGTCACTGTCATATATAAATGAACAACCGTGCTTCCAAATACGCCAAACACCAATGCTTAAGCAGCATATAGTTAATGTGATACCATCCTTCAACGTGCCAATGATTTCTAATTTCACGAAACAGAGTTGTGCGAGTAGTTAGATCAATTCTAGGCACACAGAGATGTGATCATGTTTTCTCTACATATACCCACTATCACAGGACAATCTGTAAATAAACAGACTAATTTTTTTTAAACCACAGATTTCATCTTGAGAACGGCTCTCCAAGTGTGATACCGCCGATCGAAAA
This sequence comes from Chaetoderma sp. LZ-2023a, assembly GCA_034401795.1. Classification (NCBI taxonomy): domain Eukaryota; kingdom Metazoa; phylum Mollusca; class Caudofoveata; order Chaetodermatida; family Chaetodermatidae; genus Chaetoderma; species Chaetoderma sp. LZ-2023a. The sequence goes on from CM067369.1 coordinate 51,349,115, forward strand.
GAAAAAGAAGAACAGACTAATGTTTCTTCGGAATTTATGCAAAATACGCATTTGTTCGCTTCCTCGATACATATATTTGCCTTACTCATAAGGTGGTTGACCAAAAGTATCCAGTGAATTAATATCCAGACTAAATCTGGTGGCTGATTCGGTATATTTGTCAAATGCACGTTGTTCCATAACAATTTCCAATTTGCAATATGGAATGCATGCCGCTTCCACGATATTACACATTTTGGATGGTTAAGCAGCGATTCTCAATACCAATTCCTTGATGCCATATGACAAGAAAATTCTTTATCGTTATACATTAGTTTCAAAGTAGGCTCCCCCTGCTGATTTATCCGTTATACAACCATAGCCATTCTTTTGGTATAGCTTGGTCAAGCTGGTCCAATACACACATGGTGTTTATTGCCATTAGCTGAGTAATTTGTGCCATTTCAGCGAAATATTTCCTATTTCCTGGAGCTATGATTGACGATGTCGCCAATGTATTTAATGCCTTTCTTAGCCATAGAGGGGACATACTACACTTTACTTTGACGACATATGTCATTATTGCCTCACAGGCGTATCTGTAAAACATCATCTCAACGTTCTGGTGGATTTTCTACTTCAAACGAAAGCATCAAGAGCAGATTTTAACTACAAAAGCGCATTTGGTACACATGTATAATTAGGCGGCAGACTGGTTGCACAGATGAAACACGTTGCAGGAAATGGCCATATAAAACGTGCAATTAATGCTTGAGACACAGTTGCCCATTGGACGTCAAGATAATGAAACTTATTTAACAATTGTAATCGAAGTGACAGACATTTTGTCCTGCCATCGCCAAGGTTAAATATACCCCGATGAAATTCATTCATGCACACATCTCGTGACACTAGACACGTTTTGCCTTCCCACATAAACCCTTAAAAGAGTTTATTAATTTACTTCTCAATATGTTTAGGCATATATATTACAGCCGCGGTATAACACATCTGTAATAGGATTAATGCATTCGTGACCAGGGCTTTTCCAAAAATGGTCAAACATCTGCGTTTCCATGAACTTATTGTTTTCCTCATTTTGAATATTCTATCATCCCAGTTCAGTCGTTCGCCAACCGTCCTACTGAAATGTATACCTAGTATCGTTTTCTAGTCAGTTGCCAATTTTATGTTGAGAGGCAGATCATCGTTACTTTTCCACTTGCCTAGAAATAACCCTTCTGATTTATTTTTATTAATGTGCAAACCAATTGCCCTTCTAAAGTCGTCTAAAACATGGTCTAATCTGTCAAATTCAGAATTAGCCCCAACAAAAACTGTCGTGTCATCACACTGCTGAGACACCTTTATAGGTATGGTCACACCTTCAGTTGCAATTCCTTTGAAAACATGACACCCTTGCCTCACACACCATCATAAAATTACTGGCTTGCTAATATACTTATTACCAAGATGTTTACTACTGATATTATCATATAAGATATGAATCCATTTGATGAAATTTGTACCTAAACCAATGTGACTGAGCTATTTGAAAAGAACATTCCACTCAAGTCTATTAAATGCCCTTTCGTTATCTAACCCATGATCGCACCAGGGATATTGTCTTTTTCTACCAAGTGTAAGATGTCCTAATTAAACAAAGCATTGGCTAAGATTGATCTGCCTGGAATAGAGCGGTTCTGGTGTGTGTGTAGATGACCTCATAAGCTTGAGACATTGTAAGGGGAATCTTCTCTTGTGAAAAATTGTATGCACACCTTTAACAAATTCGAATCCCAGAAGATACAAAAAAGTCTAATAGAATTCAACGCTAAGGCAATCGCACCCTGACGCTGTATCCGGTTTCATGTTTTAGAGCTGAACCCAAAGCATCCAATTGTTAATGTTGTGTCGCAGAAATTACTGCTCGCTTCTAAGAAAGTGTCTTTAACATTACCTAACATTTCAGATGACTTTCCTTCATCACTTTTGTCTGAGGTGTATAAAGACTGATAATATGTCTCAACAGTGTCCATGATTTCATGTTGAGATGGGCATTTCTGATTGTTGGTATCATCTAAACACGTTATTAACATATCAACTGCTCTTGCTTTCACGAGATTGAAAAGTAATTTTATGGGGTTTTCCCCTTCAGTATACATCTATGCTCTCCTTGTAGTTATTGCACCCTTAGATGTCTGTTTCTTGTGGCCGGACGGCCGCTATCACACGCTAGTTTCTCCAGTCATCCGACGGGACAGGGAGGTCAGTCGTCATGCATGCCACCCTGTCCTCTGTCCATCGTCCCTCTGGAGCCCGGGCAGGAGTGTCAGTCGAACAGCGAGGAGCTTACTCCATCGAGGTGGGGGAGGCTGTCCACGTTCCTGAGTCCTCCCGGGTGTCCTTCGGTCTTCCGTGCAAGTCTCCAGGCTTGCGACGTCATTCCCAATCAAGCTCCACTGCAAACGTTTGCTGACCGGAGAGGTCCGCCATCTCATTGGAAATGCACAGGTCACGCTGGACATTTCCAGCATGGCTAGGTGCATGACAACGACTAGCTGTCAGCGACATGGTTGTCTCTTCCCTGGCGACTGGCACACCAAACTCATCCTCGGTACATTCCGGACTCTTCTTCAGGGCTAGGCAGTGGAGAATAATAGAGATGGGAGTTCCCATTCTGCGGTGTCAACCAGTCGAATAGATTGTCGTAGTATGCCATCACAGCCCACGTGCTGCGTTAGTTCCACCATCATCTGACGTGGCCGGACATTTCCAGTATGGCTTGAAATGCCTAGCTATCAATGACACGGTTATCTCTTCCCCGGCGCTGGACATACTAATCCCACCATCACTGTTGACTGGAGGTCGGTTGGGGTGCTTGGAGGCCATGCTGGTCTTGACTGTTTCTTCTCCTTCTTCTTCTGCGATGTCTGTCGCGGGTGTACCTCTCCTAGGCTATCTTTTTTCTCCGTCCGATCGGAGGTGGGAGGCGTCGATGTGTACGTTCGTTCCTGCCGAGGTGGAATGAATGGCGTGAGCATAGAAATTGACATAGTGACCAAAAGAGTCGTGGGCGCAGAGTTGGCTGCGGTTGTTCCTGTGGCGGTGGTTTTTGGCAGTAGAAGATCATGTTGAGGCCGTATTTGTGGTGTTTGTGTCGACGGGAGCTTCAATAGTGGTAGCATTGGCGGTGGGACTGTCGGCAATGGGGTCGCGAATCTCGCAGGCACGCATAATAGAAAAGGTATCCCAGGCCAATGGGTGGGTCTATTCGAAAAGCGTGATCTGTTTAGGTTAATCCTGTGGGAAACAGGAGGTGTATGTGGATGCAACGTGAATGCGAGTGCGGGATGAAGGACAGGGCCGCAGTTGGCTTTCGATCTTTCCTGCCTGCATTTGAGCCAAGCTCTTTTTATCGCCTCACTCTCTCACTCTCTCTCTCTCTCTCTCTCTCTCTCTCTCTCTCTCTCTCGGGCGCTAGTGTGTAGAGGAGGGGACGGGGGCGAGAGGGATGGTGCGAGGACGGCATTTAGGATTTCCAAAAACTCCAGTGCAATATTTTAGTTGAAGGTCGAACATGGCACACAGGGCAGCGCTAGGAGCAATTCGCGTCCTAATCGTCGGATGACCCTATCTGAACTAACGTCGCTCCGGTGAGGTGATGGTGGGAACATGGTTGTCTCAAGAGAGGATGGACCTAAGTGGGAGGAGCGCTACAACTACTACTACTACTACTACTACTACTACTACTACTACTACTACTACCACTACTACTACTACTACTACTACTACTACTACTACTACTACTACTACTACTACTACTACTACTACTAGTACTACTACTACTACTACTACTACTACTACTACTACTACTACTACTACTACTACTACTACTACTACTACTACCACTACTACTACTACTACTACTACTACTACTACTACTACTACTAAGTTGTTCACTGTTCAAGTTGTGCAAAGCGATGATACGCGATTGTCCGATTTTATCGAATAATACATGTATGCTCAGGCATGTTCAATTTATCGATTATCATTGGCTTAATAATTCAAGAACATTATATCTCATGGATATTTATGTTTCGTTCATTGGATAGTTAGTATTCGATAAGTATCAGATATACACGCCCTATCCACGTTAAACCTGAAACCGACTCGAAAATGCTATCGTACATTAAACGAAAGGATCAGGGAACTAGCATATGCTATTGAACGGAAGCTTTATACAATAATCAACCTATAGCCTCCAGTAAAAACATAAATAAATTAGAATAATTAGAAGAAAGCAGATACATATCATTTTTGTCGCTCCGGCATGAACCAATTAGTGACGCAGCTGGGCCTATTCGCTCTGGTGTACGACTAGCGAATAAAATAATGCCTGTAACAGCCGGTCATATAAGCTCAGTTATATTCGCGTTAAACTGATAAGCCACTACGTCCTACAAGTAAAATACTGTCTATTTTAAAAACTATTTGACTGATTGCCGTTGTTTCCAGAGACGGAGTCTACATTCAGTCACACGAATTTCAAACTGTTCAGTAGGCATATTAGTGCGACCTTGGAAACCAGCGGTGTATTCCGAAATCATTTTGACCGAAACTTGTTGCTTCTACCAGAAAAAGTGACTTTCAATTATAACTTTTTCAAAAGGATTAATAGTGAATTAGCAGTAGTGAGTTAATTGTTCCACATCGGCGCCTGTAGAGAATACTATTCATAACATTTACGAGACTATATTCAGGTGTGCTGTCATTATATCCATGTAGGCCTATGCGGTATACCTGCAAACACAGTTGACACACTAGTACCAGCGACGCCACTAATTTGCTCTAAGTGCGCTCTTACATTTATTAAATGCTTTTTCTCAAATAATCCCGATTTATTTCCATTTTTTACCGATGGTAGTTTATTTAATATTGTATGAAATTACCAATAAACATCATTTGTTATTTCCATTTTCCACTCCTTTAATGGGACATATGCATTGCATTCGTGTGCGCGTATATCTGCGTATGGCCGTGCTTGGCGGTGGAATACAATTTCTTTCGAGAGAGGATATTCGTGATATTGGCGTATGAGCACGCATGACGACTATTGACTTCATGCAAGTGTGAAATAGAAGTTAAGACGTGAACCTCTTTGCACTAACTCACTTTAATCTAATGGATACTATGAGCAATAAAAGAATTAGAGGTTAGTTATGTTAAAATAATAAAATATATTAGAACGCAATCTGTGCCCATGCTAGCAGTACTGGTTTTAATGGCAGTAGCCTAAATGAAATGCCACCCATCCGTAAGCAATGGCCCGGCTTCAACACCACGTTAATGAAAGGATCCTATGGTGATGGGCTTCAACACTTCTAGCAAAAATGTATGATTTGTCCAATCTTCTTGACGTCCATCTTGTACCTTCTGAAAATACTCTAAAACGTATTTCCTAAAAGACTTAGCTGCTTTTGTTCAAATTTCGTCGGAGGGATCGTGTGGAGGTGGGCTCTGGAACCGCTATGCAGATTTTTTTTAGATTTTTTGAATTATTGAAATATCTAGTTAAACTAATGTTAATTATACTGATGATGATGATGATGATGATGATGATGATGATGATGATGATGATCATAATAATCATTAATGATAGTAATAGTTATAATAGTTGTGATAATGCTAACTGTTAAATAGTTATAAAAATAATAGTTATTACTATAGTGATAATAATAATAATAATAATAATAATAATAATAATAATAATAATAATAATAATAATAATAATAAAAGGAGGAAGACCCAACACCCACCAGTGGCGGCACAAATGACTTGTATGGGGAAGGCAAGAGAGTGGCATCTTTGTCCCTCGGGGGGGGGGGGTGGGGGATGGGGTGTCGTCAAGGTTGATGGATGGCCTAGAAGGTGTGATCCCACCTCGTCCCAAATGTTGGGTTGTTACAGGGGTTCTCCATCGAGAAAATATTCAAATTAGATGCTCTGATGAGAAAATTTACTTACTTTGCTTCCTAAGTCCCACCTTTTCCTATACAACCATGCCTGCTCTAACGACCACCTGTATTAAACGACCACATGGCTTAAGAGGCTACTTTATGCAGTTCTCAAATGGCAGTTAGCAATACATTTGGCCCTGTGTTAAGAGACCACTTGTGACCACTTATTTGTGGCTTTGGTGCTCGGACTATCCATAAGGTAGTAACTTAAGACAGGTTTGGCGGTAAATAAATAGCAAAACAGATTAAAGCAGTTACCTGCTCGGGCTCTCCTAGAATGGCATCATGGTCAGATTAACCTGAACCACATTCTCCTGTGTGAAATCTCTCCTAATCACCTTCACTGTTCTTTACGTGTAGTGTCATCTGGATAAGCACCTGCGTCCTCTAAGGTGTGTTTCCGTCGTATAAAGTTCCGGATATACACTAGGCTACTTAATAAATCACTAGGGGGGCCTATACTGAATACCAAGAATCGCATAGTTAGCAAAGGGCAAGTGATTATACAACTTGTTGCATAACTATAAAATTCTAGTTGCAAGACAGGAACAATTGACATAATATGGATGACACCAATTTTTCCTTTGGAAATGTTCCGGTGCCGCTCACTGCAAGAAAGATTGTCTAAGACAATCTTTGAGGGTGTGAAGGGCCAGAAGAGGCCTGGAGTACATCAATATATTGGTGTTTTTTATGATATCATGATTATTATGTGCCGTCGTGCAAAAAGTTCGAAATGGAAATGAATCATGGATATCACCCTTACATTTTACATTTGAATCACAATGATTTAAATGCAAAATGTATAAACGACATTGATGATTCGTTTAATTTGAAAAAGCCCGTGTTTCATTAAATTTGTTTTATGTAAAAACATAACCATTCAATAATTTTCTCAGTGCTTTTCTATTTCTAACATTTGGCACAACGGCACACAATAATCATGATATTTTATATTACAAAATACTAGGAATTCTACACGATACAGACTTGCATGAATACTGACTGCTGATGTTATTGTTAGCTCTTCCAAGTTCCAAAAACACTGTAATAAACACCGTTGAAAGGCTATACTAATTATGTAATTTCTCAGTTGTTTGTTCGCGTGCGTGCGTGCGTGTATGTATGATACGGTGGTGGGGTAGCGGGGGGGGGGGGAGGGTGGTGGTTGGGTGACTATATGTTACTATATTAAGCATGCTTACTCTTCGAAATATGTATGTATGTATTTTTATTTTTTATTGACGCACTGGCAACGTGCGGCTTCAATTTCCATGTGCTAACTTAGCCGATAGTCATGCATCCATTAGTTTAATTTGTTGATCACCATCTCCCGCCATTCTGTAACTCCGCATAGCATCAGCAACCAGGCATCTTTCCACTGGACCACCGCACCAAGACTAAAAAGTCAAGGATTGGCCGACCAGCTTTCACATGTCTGATATACTGACACACTGACGATTCATATGGGACTATCTGTGGATGCATCTGCCACAATTCAATCCTAGGCTTTTACGCCTATTGTACTCTGACTCCAGCACGGCTCTGGCAGTATATGCATTTTTATTTTTTATTGACGCACTGGCAACGTGCGGCTTCAGTTTCCATGTGCTAACTTAGCCGACAGTCATGCATCCATTAGTTTAATTTGTTGATCACCATCTCCCGGTCGGGGGATCGAACCGCCATTCTGCAACTCCGCATAGCATCAGCAACCAGGCATCTTTCCACTGGACCACCGCACCAAGACTAAAAAGTCAAGGATTGGCTGACCAGCTTTCACATGTCTGATATACTGACACACTGACGATTCATATGGGACTATCTGTGGATGCATCTGCCACAATTCAATCCTAGGCTTTTACGCCTATTGTACTCTGACTCCAGCACGGCTCTGGCAGTATATGTATTTTTATTTTCTATTGACGCACTGGCAACGTGCGGCTTCAATTTCCATGTGCTAACTTAGCCGACAGTCATGCATCCATTAGTTTAATTTGTTGATCACCATCTCCCGGTCGGGGGATCGAACCGCCATTCTGCAACTCCGCATAGCATCAGCAACCAGGCATCTTTCCACTGGACCACCGCACCAAGACTAAAAAGTCAAGGATTGGCCGACCAGCTTTCACATGTCTGATATACTGACACACTGACGATTCATATGGGACTATCTGTGGATGCACCTGCCACGATTCAATCCTATGCTTTTACGCCTATTGTACTCTGACTCCAGCACATAAATGCAACTTCAATTCAATTCAATTCAAAATGCAGGTATTGTTATACCCGTTTACGACTCAAGCGAACTCCAGACACACAGAGCCCTAATCATGTGCATGCTTCATTAACTCCACAGAGCAAACGTTGGTGAGCCTTGGGCCAGCTGCTCTGATAGGCCATATGAAGTCGAGTAATTTATGATGCATTAACGCTAGGCTTCTCGATTGTTTATAAACTGCATTTAGTTTACCCCACGTGCTTGTGCCGTATTTAATTGAGTCTGCCATTCCGAAAATATCAACAATTATTAAAATATATCGCAATGGCTGACTGTGTTCAAAAGATAATTACCCATATTGTGTTCGATCTGGATGGCTTATTGATAGGTAAATATGTAAGAAATATGTAAATGTAGGTCAGCACTATAGATGATTCAGTTAGTTAGTATTAATAGTTTACCAGCTAATCATGTATGAATTCCTAAATCATTTAGTTCTTTTCTTTAGGGAGTTGCAGTAAATTAGATCATATCTGATTATAGTAGTAGTGGTAGTAGCAGCAGTCGTGGTAGTAGTAGTAGTAGTAGTAGCAGTAGTAGTAGCAGTAGTAGTAGTAGTAGTAGTAGTAGTAGTAGTAGTAGTAGTAGTAGTAGTAGTAGTAATAGTAGTAATAATAATAATAATAATAATAATAAGTACATTTATAAAGCGCTGAATCCATGACAATGCGTGCTCTAAGCGCTAGTGCGTAATAGCTATATCTACTGAGAATATGCTCGTTTGAAAAGGGTGGTTTTTAGTTGTGATTTGAAAATATCTAATGATGCTGAGTTTTTTAGTAGTAGTAGACGGAGTAGCAGCAGGAGCAGCAGCAGCAGCAGTTGTAGTAGTACCGCATGGAATTAATGGGTCCTGCCACGAATCAGTTGCCCTATGAATTTTTGGTAATAAGTAGAAAGTACTTGGCTTAGCACCATCTTCCGCATTAAGATAATCAAACTGTTTTTCATTAATATTCACATTTTTTCTATAATGTCTCCAGAACTTCGTTACACTTCGGGAAGTTTTTCGGCACAAGTCGTTCATCTGGTTTCTTGTAATATTTCGGAATTCTTAGCTGTCTCGTCTCTGTACTTCTTTTATAAAATTGTTTCCAACATTATTACTGATGCAAATCTATAGTTTTATGCCAATATCTTTATTATCGCGTAGTTTTTAAGGCTCCGCTCTCATTTGACGGTATATGTTGGTGGTTTGTTTTTACCTAATTGTTTCTTTGCATTCTAAGGTGTTTTTAAAAGTTTCATTAATCAATGGGTCTATGGCTGAAACATCTGGTTCCCATCCTGACCATTCAATGAAACGTTTCGGTTCACTCGTTGAATTTTTAAAGAAATCTGCTAATTTGATTTGTTGGTTAAAATCAGTAATTTCCATGAATCCATTGTCCAAAAGTGCATCTAAATGAGATTTACGTTTCGGTGTTGGAACAAAAGTAAGATCATATGATAAAAGTGAGTTTTCAATTTAGCTTAAAGGTAAGCCATCGAGATTGACACTAGTAGTACCCAAACCAGTGTCTGGGTGGCTATGGCCTTGACACAAATTCAGTTTAAACCTACAGATTCTAGCCAATGAATGTAGATTTTATAGGTAGTTTCCGGTGTCCAATGGATTTTGCCGGGGCATGCTCCAAACTGGGATGCAGAAATTGTTGTATTATCTGATTGTTAGACCTACATTCTTGCATACCAGACTTTAACTCCTGGATAGTGTTTCTTTGGTCCATAGCTAGTTTGTTTGAGTAATTTAACAATGCAAACTATATTTGTGAATTTGGAAATTGGTAGATTGGAATCATAAGTTAAGTTTACGTCAGATAAAGTCTCCAGTGGCATTTAATGCATGAACAAATTTGGGATGCGAGCCAACTTACTGGAAAACAACATGGAAACCTCCTCCATTCTCATTCTCTTGCACACGATGTGCGTGATTTAGCATGGGAATTTACCAAAAGGATTCTTGCAAAATTTGGCATCAAATTAACACCTGGAATTTAATCAAAGGAAGCAATTTTATTTAGGGATATATCTAGTAAATACACGCGTCCGTTTACTTCGAATACTACTACATGTTTTAAAGGTTCAAATCTAGTCAATGCATATACAATCTGGGCGGAGCGTATCTGGACATGGGTGTGACCTCTAGTCTGGAAATGGATCCATCAATTTAGAACGCATCGGATCCCGCCGCAGACGCCGCCGCCGCCGTCGCTGTTACTGTTACTGCTGCTGCTACTACTACTACTACTACTACTACTACTACTACTACTACTACTACTACTACTACTACTACTACTACTACTACTACTACTATTACTACTACTACTACTAATACTGCTACTACTACTACTACTACTACTACTACTACTACTACTACTACTAAAACTACTACTAGTTCTACTACTACTACTTTTTTTCTTTTTTTTGAAAATCCGACGCTGACGCAGTCGGATACACTTCCCGGAGAAACTCCTTTAAAAAGGCTTGCAAACCCCCATACAAAAATCGGTTGAAATAGCAGGCTTTATTAATAGAATAACAATACAACATGTCAAAACACTGCAAGCTAAAATACTCTATTATCATATACCACAATCGTGGCATAACTACATAGAAAACATAATTAATAAAGAGCTGATAACATAACATAATTCAACAAAGACATTGCTATTTGCACACCGTGTAGTAGGCCCAAATGGCGAGCATAGCTAACCAACAAGTGGTAAAGCCACTCATCAATAATTAGCAGTAAGCTACTGCTAATCATTGATGCCATTGAGCCGATTCATGACCGGCAGGCTAAGTAGATCATATGTAGTTTAACGTAGCACACCGTATAGTAGTAGGGCCAAATGGCGAGTGCAGCTCGCAAACAAGTGGCGAGGTGACTCGTCAATAAATAACAAAAAGTCACTCATTGACGCCAGTTAGCCGATTATTAAATACCTAACGGACGTAGTAGCCTTTATATAATATAATGCACAAAGTAAACGTATTGTAGTAACTTAACTGCGTATAAAAGGTTACTCACCCAACAGAGGTCTTGAATCGGCCAATGGAACCAGCGGCAGATGTGCACGGTTCAGGTTCCAAGGTACGATTGCCGGGCGTCCGTAGAAACGGCGGGAATCAGCCAGCCCGACAGCCGTGAAACACGAACCGCAGAATTGCGGGATACCGCCAGCACCACACTCTCCCCCGTTTATAAAAACTGGTTATTTAATTAAAAAACCTTCTTTTAATTAAAAATCTTATCTAACAATTTACGTACCATAAAAACACAGGCCTTGACGCTCAACTGCTAAATGTAGAAGTTGAAATTATCAAATAAAAAAATACCAATTTCCATAGGTGTTGATCCATCCAGAAAGAATGAGCTGTTAATAATAAAACAGATGGATAGATCAACAGCTGCCGGACGAGGGCCATCGTTACAGATTCTAAAATAGCATAGCATCCTAACTAAAATTAAGGACAGTGGTTTTCCACCACACCAGAAAACTGACAGAATTGACGGAATTGCCGAATTGATAAAGCAGTAATAAAAATAACCTCACATGAATTTTTTTAATTTAGTGAATATTTTTAACCTTAACCTTTTTGATATACCTCTTATATAATTGAAACGGATCTGAATCCACAAATTTAGGAAATCCGGAAAACCACTATCCCTATCACAATACAGATATCTGAATGAAGCTAAACGGAACGGATAATACAGCAGAAGAAAGAAACATAGGAATTTGCGCTATGACTAACGCGCCATTTACTTCGCGCATTAGGAAATGATAAGCGTAAGAAATGCATCTGTACGATTTATGCAGTCTTTGCTAAATGCATATTATAAATATGCTGTCATATGCAAGACTTCTGCATTATAGAGTAATGCACATTATAAATATGCCTGAGTTATGCATTATAGAGTAATAATGCATCATTGCATCATTTTAACATGTAATTGCTACACGTTTAATAAATGAAATACCTAGGTATGGCAGTATAAAATATGTTGGCCTAATATAAAATATCTGAACTGACCTATGTAGAATTAATATACCTGGGCTATCCTATAAAATATCTGTGCTGACCTAATAAAACTATATATAATATATTTGAGCTACCCTATAAAATATCTGAGCTGACAAATGTAGAACTGGCATTAAATAGCTAACCTATACAGGATTTCACTATACATAAATGAGTTTGCATCATCACATATGATGCATATACTTATAAAAGCGTGTACATGGAGTTAATCCATATACACATAAACAGAGAGCATTATTATGACCACACGTCATGACGGACAATAATTGCAGTTAACAATACAATGCGTATGATTAATGTGTAACAATTTACACATCATTTGACAACGCATATCTGTAATGTGGGATCAAGAAATGCGTAAATATAACCACGCATTACTACGCGCAATTATTCACGCGTCATATGAAAAAACGTGTACTTATAATAACGCGTTCTGTGAGTCATACAGCGATGGACCCCTGTTGGTTTTTGGTATCTCACGGACTATTATTGCTGGAAAAAGCCACTATGTGCTTATGTGTCCAACTAATTTAGTGTCCCAAAACTTACAAAAAATATAACATCACGATTTTGCTGTTGCTGAAACTAAACCTAAGATGGAAACGGAACATAAGCCAATGATTATAAATGTTTTCCGGACAAGTTGAATGTCTTCAGTGTCATGCAGCATATTAAAATTTGAAGTCATAATTTCATATCATCTGGATTACAGTAATTCTTTTAATGTTGAATTACTGTTACCATTGTACATTATCACATTACTATTGTAGTGCGGTACTACGACCGAAAAGCTAACTGCAGTCCGCAACAATACCATGACCAAATGTATCCGGAATAAGACGAAACCAGAGGAACGTTTATTCAGGTGGACAAGTAGGGTCCATGAAGACTTATATAGTCTAATTCACGAATGCTTAAAGATCATTCTCATACATTTCATAATCTAGGAACCTGTTAGGAAGACGGCACTGCCTTCCTGTTCGACTCTGAATGGTGTGAGTTTGGAGTTGGTCATCTCTAGGAGATGTGTGATGTATTTCCCCTCGGACCTACCACCTCATGCGCCTAGGGGACGTGTTATGCGTTTCTCCTCGGACCTGACACCTCATGCGCCTAGGAGAGTGATGCTGTGTTTGTGGGACGGGTAAAACAGAGTCGATATCCAGGTCATCTGTCAAAACAGCATCTAGATCATTATGCAGACTTGATGAGGATGGATCAATACCATATGGAACGGTTTCATCCGAATCCTCTTCAAAAATGGAAGCACGGTTATCATCAGATAACCTAAGGCCATTATCGGGGGATAATAAGTCATCATCATCGCCATGATCTTCAGAGCTCATAGCACATCTCATTCGCAATATCCAGAGAGGTAAATCACGATCTCTGCACAGCTTTAATCTATCATGGTGAACAACTAGTTCCCGGCGTTGGTTTTTGATACCAAACAGTGCTTCTGACAACTTTTTATAAATAATAAATGGACCAGTCCAAGGAGGTTGTAATTTACTGGACTGGCCTATTTTAGTTGCAGAATTAGCAAGATAAACTACATCAAAAACATGATAGGCATGCTCATGCAAACGTAGATCATACTCTTTTTTCTGGCGCTTCTGAGCCATTTTAAGGTTATCCCGTGCTATCTCATGAGTTTCATGCAACGTTTGCTGTAACTGTTGGACGAAGTCACTGGCATCTGAAGGGGCATTCTCTGTAGTCACAGACACAGGGCATTTGCACATTATGTCAATAGGCTGTAGTACTTCCCGACCAAGCATCATCATGTTGGGAGTATACCCCGTCTGTCGGCTTACAGTAGATCGTATAGCTCCAGCGATGAAAGGAATACACTTGTCCCAATCTTTCTGTCTGTCATGCTCTTGCAGGTAACACCATATACACTGCAAGACAGTACGGTTTATACGTTCAATCTGTCCATTCGAACATGGTCTATAAGCTGTGGTGCGTGTTTTTGAAATCTCCAGTAGATGGCACAGTTCCTTAAATAGGTTGCTCTCAAAGTTACGACCCTGGTCGGTGTGTAAGAAATATGAACAGCCAAATGTGGTGACAAAACGCTCCACATACGTTTTGGCTACCAGTTCTGCCCCTTGTTCAGGGAGCGCATAGCACTCAACCCATTTAGTGAACTGATCTATGCTCATCAACACGTATCTATTTCCCAGTGTAGATGTGATAAAGGGGCCCAAAATGTCCATATGTACCCGTTCCAAGGGAAACCCGGCATGGACCTCGCCCAGAGCAGCTCTAGGTCGGATGGAAGCTTTTTTTGCTACAGCTACAAATCCGACAGGATTTCACATACGCCACCACATCACGAGAGTATCCGTGCCAGATATACTTAGCCTTCACTCTCTCTAATGTTTTCTGCTCACCCATGTGACTGGCAAGCTTGGAATCATGACAATTTTCCAAAACCAGCTTCTGGAGAGACTTTGGGACTACCAGCAGATTCCGTGTGGTATTTGCTTCTACCCAGCGATAGTGCAAAATGCTATCGACAAAAATCAATTGATCACAACGAGCCCACCAAAACCTGACAGCTGGACTAGCTAAATATAGCTCCGCGTCAGAAGGTGTGTGTGACTGCTCAATCCATGATACAACTGTCTTCAGATCAGGATCCTCCAACTGACGCTCCCTTAGATTTTCCGAAGAGAATGCGTCGAACCAGTTTGACCATCCGATAACCTGGTCTATTTGGGGGACACCATTCAGCAGTCCATCTGGATCGTCGCTGTCTGTGTCGCTGTCTGATAGGTCATTATTACTCAGTTGAAGGACCATTATGGTTTGAAAAGCCAAAGGAATTACATCATCAACATCTTGTTCAAATTGAGACCATTGCTGCTGAAGCTTGGTACAATATTTGCACCCACCACATGGTAACGAACTAAGAGATTGGCCAGCTTTATAACAGTGGCAAGGTGAAAAATCACTTGGAACTCGTGATAGACCATCAGCATTAGAGTGCTGTTTACCGGGCCTGTACTGCATCGTCATATTATATTGGCACAGTTCTTCTAGCCATCTAGCTAGTTGTCCTTCGATGTGCTTGAAACTGAGCAGCCACGTGAGACTGTGATGGTCAGTCCGCACAATAAATGACCGTCCTAGCAAGTACATACGGTACTGCCTAGTAAATGCTACCACGGCCAGCAACTCTTTGCGTGTAACACAATATTTACGCTGAGCCGGTGTCAACGTTCGGCTCGCAAAACCAATAAGCACCTCTTTCCCATTCTGAATTTGGGATAACTCTGCACCAATAGCCGCCTCCGAAGCATCGTATCCAGTATGAAGGTACCATCCGGTGTCGGATAACCTAACACTGCAGGGTTGGCCATAGCACCCTGAAGTGTTTCGAAAGCTACCTGATGCTTTAGAGTCCAGTCATACTCTACTTTGGAACTGGTAAGTGCAGAGAGAGGAGCAGAAATACCAGCAAAACCCTGTATGTGCTCTCGGTGGTAATTCATGAACCCTAGGAAAGATTCCAGCTCTTTCCTGGTCTTAGGAACAGGCCAATTAGCTACGCTTTCCATATTGTTTGGCTTAACAGCGATTCCCTTATCACTCACCAACTTACCTAAGAAACAGAGTTCTGTACGGAACAAATTACACTTCTTAGGTTTTAATTTAAGGTTGTGCAACAGGAATCGGGAAAGGACAGCTTTCAAGTTGGTCATATGACTGTCAAAGTCAGTCCCTGTCACTACCACGTCATCTAGATACGCAAGACACTCGCACCAGTTAAGACCTTGCAATACCAGCTGAACAACCCTCTGAAAGGTAGCCGGGCTGTTGCACGTACCAAATGGCATCCGGACAAATTCAAAAAGCCCATATCTTGTGATAAATGCGAGCTTGTGGCGGTCCTCTGGGTCAACCTCGACCTGCCAATACCCAGCTGCCATATCAAGTGTGCTGATGAACTTAGCACCACCAAGTGCATCCAGACATGTCTCAATGTTTGGTAGGGGGTAAAGGTCTTTGCGAGTTATACTGTTCAGAGCTCGAAGATCGACGCAGTACCTCACGGTACCGTCTTTCTTCCGAACTAATACCGGGGCTGACGACCACTCAGATTTTGACGGAACTATGATACCTTCCCCTAACATTTCCGCATGGTGTTTCTCTTCCTCATTCTCAAAACCAAGAGGAGTTCATCTAAGTTTAGAACGAACAGGTTGTGCATTACCTGTGTCAACCTTATGTCTTATCCCCTTGAACAAACCCAAATCAAGATCATCTTTTGCAAATGCATCCTGATACTCGATTAACATGGATTCAACTTGCGAAGACTGCGTCTCCGATAAACCCGATGTCGACCTCTCATACAGCTCCTGTAAGAACACAGGGAGGTCCACCTCAGTGGCTGTAGAAGTCTGTAAACCGTCCTGGTTTATGGGATTACCAGCAAGTTGAAATTCTGTTCTAGGGTCTAAAACCTCCTCAATTTCTGTGACAATACCAAGGTTGTGGTCTTGTTCCAGAGTAATATATTGGGCCGACAGGTTCCTTAAAAAAATAGGAATCTGCGAATCTTTGGCAGTGGCCACTGTATGAGGTGTTACCAGACCCTCCAGTTTAGATGAGGGCTGGAGCACAACATCATTCTGTACCTCCCGATCCAGAACACCTGTGGTCTTCACGGCCTCAAAAGGACCCACGACCACTTTCTGCTTCAATGTTACCCGAGCTACTTGGGCTTCCTTCCCATGAGCTCTCAACATTGAGGCTTGAATCGGTTCTCCATTAATTGTCAGACACAGTCTAGTCAGATCAATGGTGGCCTTGTGTGCCTTCAAGAAATCCAGGCCTAATATAATCGGATCATTAATATTGGCAAGAAGTACTGGCCAGTTGAACATCATAGAGCCTAATGCAATTGTGACTGGCTCAACACTTTCCGCAGGGATAACATTGTCTCTACCTGCACCTTTCAATGCAATAGACTCCAACCTCTTTAAAGGGTAAGGTAATTTATTTGCAAAGAAATTGCCAATTACTGTCACTTGTGCCGCAGTGTCCACCACTGCATCAACGGAAACACCATTTACTTTAATGGGAATGACTAGTGTCATAGGGTCACGATTAAACTCATACATGCGAACATCATATGATCGCACAGGCGAAGATCTCGGTGAAGCAGAAGGTGATGGCGACCGTGTACGCCTCGGCTCTAGACACTCACGGGAAAAATGCCCCTCTAAATTGCAATTAAAGCACTTTCCCGATCTGAGAGGAGGAGAAGGGGAACGCGATGGAACGACCTTCCCTCTTGGAGGAGACCGACCTCGACCGAATTGACCAGATATAAGATTCAAAATCTTGGCCACATCTACCTTCATATCCGCCATATCCTTCCTAACTCCTTCGACATCTTTCTCCAATTTATCTATCCTGTTTGGAGCCGTTATGCCTCTCAACTGCTCCGGATTATCTGCCTCCAACAACCCAGAAGCATCGTCCGGAAAACGGACCTTTCGAACCTCAGGTCTTCTGGAACCCATGATCAATCTTTGATTATGGATAGCTGCATTGACAATTTGTACAGCCTCCTCCAGGGTGCTCGGATCTTCATCCATAGCTGTCAGAGCGGCTCATTTATGCTCAACACCCCGTAGGAATGCATCAATGGCAATAGTCTCGCCCAAACTCTCTGAGGCATCAGGGTAACTATCTAAAGTGAGCTCCTGAATGATGTCTGCAAATTCTTCTAAAGAGTTACCCTCTTGTCGAATATCTTGCATCTTTTTTCTGATGATGTGGGGCAGATCTTTCTTCCCGAATCTCAACTTTAATTTGTCACATAAACTAAAGTAATCATTCTGGACTTGCCCAGAACAGATGCAGTAACACTTTAAGGCCTTGTCCCTTAAAGCTGAGATGAGCATGTCTAATTTTTACATATCAGACCAACGGTACCTTGAAGCAGTATGCTCAAACTGTATGAAAAATGGTTTCCACTCACATTTTCCATCAAAAGTTGACATTTTAGGTGGAGGATGACCATCAGAGTAGCTTCTACGACCGGGGGATGACATTCTAGAGTCATTGTACGAAGAGTCATCCCAGTAAGCTCTACGATCTGGTGATGACGTCCTAGTGTCATGGTGAGAAACTGATCGCGACTCCCTCTTAGGTTCTCTAGGGGTATATACCCCCCTAGGAGCCAGGTTATCAACTAGGGTATGATCACCCCTTTGTTGACTAGTTGAGTTAAGGAGTGCCTTGTATTTGATACCTTGAGCTAACAGTTCCATGTTCAGTCTAGCTACCTTCTCTTCCAGGGATTCTTCCCTTGGGTGTGAGTCGACCCCACCAACAGCGCCTTCATCATTGATGTCGAATACGACTTCCCCAGCATGGAGCAATCGTGCAAGGATTGTAGCTGTGGCAGGCAGATCAGTATCTGCCTTAATGTCGGCCAGGGATATGAAGCCTCCTCTGGACTCACGAAAATTTACTATGCCAGCAGCTCGAACTTTACCAATATTATGGAGTGCACTAAGTTCCTCCACGGTTGCAGTGTTAATACACAAAGGTTTCGTCATTATGGGTCACAGGTTGATTTATACCAAGGAAGCGAAATTAATATCCGCTAAAAAAGTAATATCACCTACTGAAATAAGTCGTAAGCGTATGCTTACTGAAATATAAAAATCACTGAGTAGTGATGGTGGTGCAACTCCGGAGCACGTCTAAATGAATCTTCCGAAGCCAAACCAAATTCAGTAACGTACCTGCATGCAAACCATCCTTCAGAAACTCGAAAGTATAATGATAACGGACGCGTTTACGTGCACTAGATTTTTTATGGAGTATTAACTCTACACTGCATTTGATGGTGTGTACACCAATATCTGCATTAATTTTCTCAATTCTATCATTGAGAAGAGAGAGTTGGTCATGCAGTTGCAGCTCTTGGTCTTTGAAGGAACAGGGATTCAAATGGTGAAGTTGCTCATTATACAGGACCAGAGAATACGCCGGGATATCGATAAATTTCACCGTTTGGCCATAATGCCTTACTATGTCTATCGCACGTTGATAGTGTTGGCAAATGCGGTCTACCGCGAGTTCATCATCAGCTGTCCTTAAATAGACAAAACAGTCATCTCGGTAAGGTCGCACGTTCCGGCACAGATATAGAAAACGATCCGGTGAAATTTCTGAATGGCGCTGGCTATTCTCGACTGCAGAATATTGACCAAGTCTAGTGTAGTACCACCGCTTTTACACCAATACTCAACAAACCCAGTTTGATCAGCTCTTTTCAAAATGAAACCTTTACTTGTACCCAACAAAATCGCTTTGTGGGTAAAGGACTGATCCAACGAAAACTGGGTGCGAGTCAAAAACTCCTCAGATTTAACTTGAAAAGGAGGCATAAGCTGAGTATTGTTTCAACGGAGTAACTAGCAATGTGATTATGAACTTTTTGAATTAATAATAACAAGAAAAAACCCCAAAACAAATAGTGTTCAGCGTAATTAGTAAATCTAATATTACAATTGAAACATATTTGCTAATTAGAAGGGAGATTACCCTCTAATGTTTAAAAAGTTAATAATAATGATAATAATAACTACAAAAGTGATTTATATCACTTCTTTATTTCAAATAATTCTGAAATAAACAAAGAAATTGAACTGAAATTAACATATAAAGAAATATCGAAAAACCGACGGTTAAATTACAGCTCAGAATCGCGTACATATGACACTGAAGACAACTAACAATAACAATCCAGAAACTATAGGGTGGTCATTCCACGGAATACTGACATAGATGATAGGAACTAAGCACGAAAATATACCTCAACTCATTACAGTTCAAATAAATAACATTGAATCTTGAATTTATGACGTATATGACGTATGTATGTAAGGTATATTAATCTATATAACCGACATTTGCATGCTATAGTATAAATAAATAATATATATTTAACTATAACTCACCTATCATCTGCGATTGTTAAATCCTACAAAAATAACCATCAAATAATCAAAATGGCGGCCAGAGTCTGTAAAATTGACGTTCGGGCAGGACTAGAGTAGTCTTTATATTTCCGAGAATTCTATCTTTTTAACAGCAAAATCGTGAGTAGAATTTAGAAATAACTAATAACAATTTTTTATTTTGGGCCCAAAGTACTCCTGACACCATTTGTAGTAACTTAACTACGTATAAAAGGTTACTCATCCAACAGAGGTCTTGAATCGGCCAGTGGAACCAGCGGCAGATGTGCACGGTTCAGGTTCCAAGGTACGACTGCCGGGCGTCCGTAGAAACGGCGGGAATCAGCCAGCCCGGCAGCCGCGAAACACGAACCGCGGAATTGCGGGATACCGCCAGCACCACAGTATACAAACTATGACTACTTAGATGGCGCTCTGGGTTCACATTCTAAATTTACTTCATTGTAAGTTTTTGAAAATTACCCTGGAACAAATACACCTACAGTAAATATTTACAACAGGAAGCTAATTGTAAGATATCACACTCTGTTAACTTGAAAATCGGATCACCTCCAGAATATTGACATAATGCTCAGTTGATAGTTAAATATTCTGATCCCAAGGTTAGGATATTCGTCAAGATTGGAGTCTCCTAAGGCATTACAATTTTAAAATAAAGGCAATTAAATTAAATTAAAATAGCATTTATCAATATACAGCAAGCAGCGAGTAGTATTGACAAGTTCCGCTTCTGATATTTTTTGATATCCATATTCAATTGATACTAGGCCAGTTTTGCACCATACGTCTTTAAATCTACTTTCTCTCCCATGTTCTACTAGACTGTAAAATTCACAATGAATGCAGTTTATCAACAATGATCGAAATATAGCTTGTATGGCCCTCTGATGGTTGTTGCCGGTTTTATCTCTGGCCTCTGAACACCGATGCTTCCAGATGGCCCACACTCCTACAGATAACAGGGTTATTAACAATTCTTTCTCCTTGCTGTTAATGATTCGTCCGATAGTTGAGCAATCTTTGAACAAAATTGTTTCAGCCACTAAATTCACATATTTGGTTCCACATTTAGCAAGGAGCATATTGATATATACCCAAAAGTATGTAGTTATACGACACTGAGTAAATAGATGGTCTATCGTTTCCTCCTCAGTATTACATAATAAGCACCGGTCTGTACTTGATATTTTACACATATAAGTAAGATGACCGACCCATAGCCTTCGATGGAGTAATTGCCATGCCAGGTCCCGTGCATTTCCTGGTAGACAAGGTAGATGTATTGCTTTCCAGGCATTTTTCCAGTTCTTTGGCGTGCATCCTAAATTGTTCCAATGCCTAACCACAATAGGAATCTGTCTCCGACTTTGCATTAGAATTCTATACCAGTCTCTAGATGCCATGTTGTATTTTATATGTTCTGACATAAATACTAATGTTGGTTGCAACATATCAATGTTGCCACGTGCCTTCGGCAATTTGAACCATACAGCAGGTATTGCACTCTTTATTCTAACAAATAAGCGCTGAGCATCACATCGCAATCCATTTACGAGATTTCGGATTTACCAAGTCACGTAAATATTGAATACCTTTTTTGGTAATAGAGGGCAAATATAATACATCATCATTATCACGAATCAACTCGTTGCCCCAAAGACGTTGCTCTAAGGCATCTTCCCCAACAATTGGGTTGTGGCATTGATCATGTAAATATTTTTAAGGCTACAAGCTGTTCTTTATATACATTTGGAATCTTTTGATGATTAGGTGGCAATTTATTGCACATAAATAAACATTCTACTGGAAATGGGTCAACGTACCGTTGGAGAAGTGCCCTTGAAACACTTGACCAAGATGAGTTTGAAGTAAGTAACTTATTCAAGAATTTCAATTTTGAAGAAGCACACTTTGCTGAAACATTAACCAAATCCAAGCCTCTGGCATGCTTTTCATTGGTGAGGATTGACTGTGATACTAAATGGGCTTTGTCCTCCCTTAAGAAGGACAAAAGTAGCGTGTTGATCTTTGACTCTACTGAATTGGGCATATGAACTACAGAAGCGGTATACCACA
Organism: Chaetoderma sp. LZ-2023a; assembly: GCA_034401795.1. Lineage (NCBI taxonomy): Eukaryota > Metazoa > Mollusca > Caudofoveata > Chaetodermatida > Chaetodermatidae > Chaetoderma > Chaetoderma sp. LZ-2023a. Next base: position 51,371,536 of record CM067369.1, read on the forward strand.
GTCCAGATAAAATTAAATTATTAAGGACAAATGTCCTGCCAAAGAGAGTTAGGCGACGTCGTTTCCAATTTAGTAATGCACACCTTAGCTTGGATATCCTTTCTTCCCAGTTTAGTAATACATTTTGTTCTCTACTAAAGTAAATACCCAAAATCTTTATGACATCATTTGAGCAGTTAATATCCATCACATTATCAGTTCTGCCCTTCCAATGACCCAAAAACAATCCCTTAGATTTATCTTTATTGACTTTAATTCCTGATGCCTTTTGAAAATCTGTTAATACTCCATTTAAAATTCTAAAATCCGTATTTTTACCCGCAAACACAGTCGTACCATCTGCATATTGTGAAACCTTTAGTGGCCTTTCTATGCCACGTATACATATTCCTTGAAAGTCATTGCGTTGCCTCAATGTGGTCCCCAACGATTCCATAGCTATGACGAATAGAAGCGGGGATAGTGAGCAACCCTGTCTGACACCTCGTTCCAACACTACCGGTTTGGATAGCTGATTGTTAACTAAATAGCAACTTGTTATATCAGTATATAAAATATTGACCCATTTAATAAATCTTGAACCAAAGCCAATATGGTCTAAAGACAAGAAATCCCATTCTAGTCTGTCAAACGCCTTCTCGTTATCAAGTGCTATTATTGCTGCTGGGATACAATCCTTTTCAACTAATTGAATAAGGTCCCGTATAAGCAAAGTGTTGTTTAATATTGATTTTCCTGGCACAGAGCAGGTTTGATCATCATGAATGACTTCGCCTAGGACTGCGCCAAGTTTTAATGTTAGTGCCCGAGTAATAATCTTATAATCTACACAGAGTAGAGAGATTGGTCTATAATTCTGTATTTTATTTCTGTCACCCCTCTTGTATATACGCCGAACATATGCTTGGGCCATCGATGTAGGGAGATGCCCTTGCTTAAAAATGCTGGTTGCTATTTCTTCTAATACTGGCCCAAATATGTGCCAGAATGTTTGATAAAATTCAACTGGAAGTCCGTCACATCCAGGAGACCTTTCTAACTTCATACCTTTGAGAGATTTTGTCAAATCATCAATTGTTATTGATTGATCACAGCTTTCGCGACATGAATCTGGAAGTCTTTTCATTATATTAGCTAAAACATCTCTAGTTGCAGTTTCCTCGCTTCCCTCAGATTTATACAATGATTTGTAAAATTCGGATACTGTTTCAATCATTTCTGCATTTGAGCACACTGATACGCCATCATTAGTCTTCAGTGAGCGCATTAATTTCTCTATACCTCTTGCTTTTTCCAAGTTACAAAAGTAACGTGTAGGCTTTTCGCCCTCGGTGTGCACTTGTGCTCTTGACCTTATTTTGGCGCCATCAAACTGATATTGCTCTCTTTCATTTAGTCTACCTTTTAATTTAACTAATAGTTTGTAATAATTATATTCCCCATCATTAATTTTCTTATTAATTTTACACAACGACCTCTGAAGCGCCTTTTTAAGCTTTCGTATTTCACGTGCTTTCCTAATGGAATACTGCCTTGAAATATATTTCAGGTCTGATTTAGCATCTTCCCACCAGTCTGTTATACATTCATACGAACCTCTTCTTTCATCCCAATGCCTCCAACAACTTTCCACACATTTGCGGTAGCAACTATCTCGTAGCAATGCTACATTAAGTTTCCAAAATCCATCTCCTCCTTTGACCCAGTCAGCATTGTCTAATGTGATGGAAAACATATTGTGATCAGAGAAAGTTACTGGTTTTATGTTAGTTTTACACATGTAACCTTTCAATGAACGTTCTACATAGATCCTGTCTAACCTTGAAGCTAACCTTCCATCGGTCGAAAACCAAGTACATTCCTGGCCTTCTGGATTTTCAATCCGATAAGTGTCTAACAAGCTTTTATTTTCACAAATGTGTTTCAAAATATTATGCGATGTGTCATTAAAATTAGACCTAGAGTTTCTGTCTTTAGCCTCGTCTAATATGCAATTAAAGTCACCGCCCATAATTAGGTTTTCAGGCGTTCTGTCTTGAATTATTGTGGAAACATCATTTAGAAATTCACGGCGCAATTGATGAGAGGTAGGTGCATAAAGGCACATCAAATTTAAACTTGTGTTTAGTACATCACTTGATACAGAAATCCATCGTCCATTTGGATCTGATGACGACGATATAACGTCAACATAGTTGAGACAGCGGGGCATGATAAGAATGGCCACTCCCGCACTATTATCTTGTAATAAATAAAAAAAATCTGCCCTTTTGAAATATCTTTGAGAGATTCATACACTTCAGCTTTTTGAAATTTGGTCTCTTGTAGAAAAGCAATATCACCTCTCTCATTTGCTAATTCTTCAAGCAAGTGGCGCTGCTTGAATTCGATATTTAATCCTTTGCAATTGATGGTGCAGATAATCATAATTTGTAAAATGATGTTTACAACCGCCATCATTAGATTAACTAGATTTGGGTTTATTAGCTCGTTTCTTAGACCATTTACCTAATTTTCCTGCGAATTCAATATTTCTTAGTTCTACCACAGACAAATATTCATATTTTGAAATATCAGAATCATGGTGCAGTAGACGATATTTCACGCCTCTCGCCGTTACATATGGCACTAACACTTCACCCCCGTCTGATCGGTACATTACCATTTCATCTTTCATCTGAGAACTCTGTGTTTGAATGGACACATCTGATTCTGCAACTGACATTGTAGCACCATCCATATCATTTACTTCAATCTCAGATTCTGAGCTATTGCCTTCTTTATGATGCTTATTGCTACTTAAGTAACATTTGGCAGAAGCATCATTTACCAGATCTTCAAGCTGACTTAAATCAAGTGGGCTTAGCGGAAAATCGACTGATCTTTCTGTCTTCTGTGTGCTTAACTTATCCTGTCCTAATTTTAATTCATCTTCTAAGGAATTGTAAACTGGCTCTTCTGTAAGATCATCATTTTCCTGCCTGTCTTTTACAGCAACGTTTGGCTCCACTGCATTTTAAGCATTTTCTTGACTTAAGGTGATACCCTCCTCTAATACATGAATTTCATCAACTGTAGTTACTTTAACAGGATTTGATGATTTGTTTGTGTCATTTACAGTGGCATGAACCAAAACAAAAGCTTCCGTAGCGATTGCTTCAGAAGGATTTTACTCAGTTGCATCCTTTAATGGGCGATTATCTCCTGAGGGCTTGTTTTGATTTTTTGGACAGCGCCATTTAAAATGGTCAACTGAACCACAGAGCAAATATTTGTTTCGATTCGGACAATCTGTTGCCAAATGGTCAGTACTTAGGCAGATCCGGCATTCTTTAATTTGCCCTCTATACCATAAGGGCAGGACAATGCTGCCATCAAGCGTCAATCTGCTTGGTAAAGAGCTATCCACTTTATCAAACCAAATTCGTCTTACACCGTTTTCTAGCGTTCTGTCAAAGGGATACGTTTCCCGTTCAATCTTTTGCACTTTGCCATACTTCTTGAGTTCACCCATGATTCTGTCATCTGGAATTTCTAGTGGAACTTTCATCTTCACTAGCAACCTATCTGACACGATTTCCTCTACGTTACAAACTTCATCTTTTACAATAAGAACATCTTCCAGAAGCTTTTCCTTGACCCCCCTCATTTGACACTGTTACATTCCATACAGTTTTAGTAACATTGATAAGCCCCTGCAAAGTAGCAGGTCGCGCGCCAACGACGTCTTTTAACTCATGATACACGTCGATAGCCGTGACACCCCACCCCTTAGTTGTTATTTTAAGGCTTAGGGTACGCTTATAGGTTGCCATGGTGGTTTATCAAAGGAGGAACCCCATACTACTACAATATATAATAAATATATACTTATATAACACCAGGACGTCAGGGAAGAGCTAAACACTAAATAAATAGTGTTCCCTTTTGAAACCCTGACGTCTACCAACAAATATACGAATAGAGAGTACAGTCGTATATTTGATGGTTTGAACCACTTTTTAAGTGGTTCACTAACACCTAGCCGATTAAAGTATACTAACAAATATATGAATAGACAGTACAGTCATATATTTGTTAGTCTGTCCGAGTTGATCGGGGACAGCCGACTGACTATAAGGATTTATATAGTTAAAGAACTACGCTTGTGCTTACAAATGACAAAGGAATTAAATCCACTCACTCAAGCGATCTTGCCAAATATAATGCGCTAGCCTACGAACTATAGAAATAGCAGACTGGCGCGGGGAGAAATGTATTGCATTGACCACAGTAAGAGGAGCCCTATTAAATGGCGGAAACCGCCAGCTAAGAGGAATGCCTTTAGAAAATGGCGACACAAAATGCGCTCCAACCAAGACAAGAATTTACAAATTAAACATAAAGTTTGAAAGAAAATACTAATACGAAATATATGTATAAAATTTATCTACAAAATTGCGCTAGAAACTAGCAATTTCGGACAGCAATTGCAGAGCTAAATAAACGCGTGCGTTCACTTGTAAAAACATAACTTATATATCCGTTGACACCGTCAGGCAGTCTGTCGGTCTTTCAGTGGAGAGACTGATATACCAAATTCTACAATCATTCCCGGATTCACTCTCCTGCTTCTCCACTCATTCACTCAGCTCCTGTCCATCCACCCATGCATTCCCTAGTATGGCTGTCACATGGTCTACTTGTCCGTCGGTCCATGTGCCCATCCCTTCTGCTAATCTGCCTTCCCTCTGCCCGTCTGTCCATCTCGAACTGCCACCCCTGCACCTTCTCCAGCCAATCCCTGCTCTATCCTTCTCTCCTACCCGTCCATCATCCGTCCTCTCATCCATCCATGGGGTGTGTGTAATGTGAATGGTGTGTGTGTGCGTGCGTGCGTGTGTACATGTGCGTACGTGTGTACATGTGTGTGCGTGCGTGCGTACATGCGTGCGTGTGTACATGTGGCTACGTGCATGCGTGCACGTGTGTGTGTATGTGTGTGTGAGAGCGTGCGTGCGTGCGTGTGGATGGACGGATGAATGGATAGATGGTCCTCCCCCTCTATCCAGCCATGCCCACTCTATTCTTCCTTCCTTCCTATCCCTCATCCCATCTCCCCATCCAGATGGATGGATGGATGGATCCTTCCCATCCCTCCTTCCCTCCCTTCCATGGATGGATGGATGAATGAATGGATGGATGGATTGATGTATGTGTGGGTGGATGGTGGGATGGATGGATGAATCCTGCCCATCCATCATCTCCAATCCCCTTCCTTCCATAGATGGGTGTATGGGATGGATGGTTAAGTGGCATGGATGTGTGGGATGGATGGATGGATGGATGGATGGATCCTTCCTCCCTCTCTCCGACTAAGCTCTATCCTTCTTATATGCACGTCCCGATCCCGTCTCCCCATCCTTCCATGGATGGATGGATGGGGGCATGGGTTGGATGGATGGATGGATGGATAGATGGATTGACGGGTGGTTGGATTGGTGTGTGGAGATCGATGGGTGGGTGAGTGGATGGATGGATGAGCGGGTGGTTGGATTGGTGTGTGGGGATCGATGGGTGGGTGGATGGGTGGATGGATGGATGGATGGATCCTTCCTCCCTCTCTCTGACTAAGCTTTATCCTTCCTTTATGCGCGTCCCCATCCCACCTTCCCATCCTGCCCGCCTCCCTATCCTTCCATGGATGGATGATGGGGGCGTGGGATGGATGGATGGATGGATGGTTAGATGTCTGGATGGATGGATGCATGGATGGATGGATGGATGGATGGATGGATGGATGGATGGATCCGTCCATCTGCCGTGCCACCCATCCGGCTATCTGTGTGTCTGTGTGTCCGCCCAGCCACTCACTCACATAAAATTACGGGAGCTGAATACTACTTTCTACATGTATGAACAAAGTTTAATTATAAACACTGCAGTGGCCTTTCGGGTGCGGTGAACAAAATTCTATCAAATGGCAAAATATGTCCTCCAAACTTGATTCATTTTTTCGGCATCAAATGATCAAAAGGCATCAAAAGGCAAAATTTAGTGTCCCAAGAAAAGCATATAACACCTTTGAATGATCAGTTCATGATCTCTTGAAGGAAACACTACTCACTTATCAATCCAATTCGGAAGAGTAAAATTTCACTAATCTGTGTGGAGTGAAACCAGTCCACTAATCATTGGCTTTATTAATGATGTTTGTGATAAACCCGGATCAAAGGAAACTCAAACCTTGGACAAAGTTCAATTGTTCAAATTAAACCATAGAGTAGTTTTTCAAAGGAGATTGAGTAATTCAGTAAAGGTATATAAAGCTGTCTATACTGAAGGACTGACAGCTTTGTCATACAGGCTACTGATGAAGCACATCCCTGCAAAATGCATTTAGCCAATTGACGGTGTCCATAATTACTGTGAGTAACTTATAATATTGCATATTGTATTGTTGTATTGTTAACCCTTGCATATTACATGTTAATTCTATAATTTGTCTTTCAGGTGTAAGTAATATATCGGTTCAATTTGTAGTTGATGTGAATGAATTTGTCTGCTTGAATTTGAGTTGTCTGATCGACTCTTTCTTACCTGTTCCATCTGCTTTATCCTTCCTGTCTGATTGCTAGTTAGATTGACCGTGTGTCTGTCTGAATGGCTACTGCGAGGAAGAATGGTCGTAGGAAGAATGGAGATGGTAAAGGGGGTTCATCTGCGCATGCATGCCTGGTAAAGATGTATTACCAAATATTTCAGTGCTTCCACCATATTGCTAAGCTACGTAGGCATTTAGATGCCGAAACTCTCCCTGATGGGCTTAGCAGGAAGGTGGAAGAGCTGAATGGATTTTGTAAGCCAGCTATGCCAGATGATGACATCTACTTTGCCATCTGGAATGTGAATTTTGAGTGGGCAAAATCTACCATTACGGCCATGTTAAATCACTATAATGAACAACTTGGTAGTTTTAGAACTGAAGTAGTCCTCACACAGGCAATGCCACATTTAGACCTAGGTCGTGCTAAATCCAATGCTATACGCTGGTCAAAAAACAATTATAATAGAAAGCTCGACATTAATGCGATTAGTTCTTTTTACGATTTTGTGCGACCGATAGATCCATCTCAGCAACCAATTCAAAATCTCGCACAATCCACGCCTCTGGTGGCCCCACAATCACAAATGAAAAAACGCCTCAGATCACCTGAAATTTCGCCGCCAGTCACAAAACGAGTAGACAATAAAATCTCTCCATTGCTACCATTAGATTCTGGCCCTAGAGATATGCTATTTGAAGCATCATTAATCCCACTACCTGACTCTCCACTAGGCAATCTAAATGACCCAAACGAATATCCGCCCTTGCCACAGAAGCAAAGGGTTAATGGTAGCAAATCTGGTCCACGGACTGGCGCTTCTCAGAAATCCCCTCAGAGCAGTCAACCATCTGGTCTCAAGACCCCATCCCCAACAGGGAAACTGCCACAGCCCAGCTTCTCTCCAACTCCAGGTCCAAGTAATGCAACGGAGGTGCGTCCTATTAAATTTGCAAATAGACCCAAACAACCAACCATGTTGGAGAGAAACATTTTTTGGAAATTTCATCATGAAATCGAAAACAAAATTGACTGTCGACTACCTGTTCTCACGTACAAAGTACTCATCTTTGGAGCTTCAAACCTGAGTCGCATTAATGTTGAGCCCCACCCTGAAACGCAAGTTGCCTGCTACCCAGGAGCTAAATTGTGTCATGCTAGAGGACTAATTCAAAAGTACACTGGATCATTTAAACCAGAGAAAATAGTGTTTAACATTGGTATTAATGATATGAATGAACCCATCTCTAGTTCAAAACATGGATTAATGCTGCTTCTCAGTGCTATTAAGTCCAAATTCCCAAAGACTGCGATTTACTTCGCAAAACTTAACTATTCAAGTCGGTTGACAGCTCAGCAGAGGTTGGCGATTCAGTCCCTCAATTCGATGGCGGAATCATCAAAATCTGTGACTGTCATTCCTTCACTCAGACTCTCCGAATTTAATGTTGTTAAGGATAACATTCATTGGACTGAGAAGACAGCTAACTCTATGTATTCTGCCTGGCTTAAATTCCTAAATTTAAACTAGACAAGGGCCAAGGTAGCATCCGCCCGGAAACAGGACTGGTCAGTAATATTGTCAATCTAACTGGCTCCCCATTAGGTGAAGCAGAGCAGTCACTGCTCAATTTTGGTCTGACATTTGTCCCAACACCAAAACCTAAAACAGGTTTGGATGCTCTTTTAGATAATGGCTGTATGGAAACATCTGAATTTAGTGACCCCATTAAGTTAGCAGACTTCTTTCGTAACTCTAATAGTAACATTCCACCATTCATTGAAAAAACTGGCTGGGCACCAAACGTAAAAATCCTGGACCCAGCGATCGGTGAAAGCATAGAACTCTTTTCAGAACGTGTTAAAAATTCTGCATTCCCTAATGACCAACCAAATTTACACTATGAGGAACGCCAGGCCTTAATTGAATTGTCTAAAAACAGCGAAATTGTCATCAAACCTGCAGATAAAGGGTCGGCGACTGTAATAATGCTTAAAGATAACTATAAACGTGAAGCACAACGACAACTTAGTAACCCAAGGCATTACCAGAAACTAAGCAAACCACTTTTGCAAAATAATTGCAGCAAATTTAATGAGATTCTTCAAAAATTGCTCGATAGCAAGAAGATCACCGAAAAGCAACATAAGTATCTCTTTGCTAAACTTGAGTCAAAACCACGGACTTTCTATCTTTTGCCAAAAATTCATAAACCCATAGACTCGTGGTTGGACCCAATGTCACCGCCCGGGCGACCTATAATCTCTGATTGTGGCTCAGAATCCTACAGAATCAGTGAATAGATTGATTACCATCTACAGCCAATAGCAAATAGACACCCCAGCTTCTTGAAAAACACAGAAGACTTCTTATCATAGGTCTCTGAGACCTGGATACCTCCAAATTCATTCTTGGTCATGCTTGACATCGATGCTATGTATACAAACATTGACATCGAGAAGGGTATAAATTCTATCCGTAAAGCAGTCGTGAACTACCCAGACACCAACAGGCCAGACAGAGAAGTAATTGCTCTATAAGAGCTGAGTCTGAAAGGCAATGATTTTGAATTCGATAGCGAAATTTACCAAAACATTTGCGGCTGTGCGATGGGCAAGCGCTTTAGCCCATGTGTTGCCAATATTTACGTAGCAGAGTGGGAGGAGGAAGCGTTAGAAAAGTGTCCAAAACAGCCCCTCATTTATCGCAGGTACCTTGATGACATTTTCATGATTTGGCAACACACAAAGGCAGAGTTAGATGAATTTTTCGAAATTCTGAACAATCACGATCCGAATATCAAATTAAAAGCAACCATTGACGAGATGTCTGTAGATTTCCTGGATGTAACTGTATATAAAAGTCTAAAGTATGAAACAACTGGCTACTTAGACTACAAAGTGTATTTCAAACCAACCGATTCGCATCACTATTGCACAAAAAATCTTTCTATCCACCGCATACTTTTAAAGGAATAGTAAAATCACAAATAATCCGTTTTCACAGGAATTCGAGTGATAGGAAAAAAAAGCGTGCTCTACCCTATTCAAAGCCCTCATACCACGAGGTTACTCCTCACGATTCTTGCGCAAAATCAAATCTGAAACATTAGACGGCTTGAAAACCATTCCTGATAATGCCTCAAATCGTCGGCCTACCAAGATTTCTCACAATCGTCCGATTATAGGTGTAGGCGAATCTCGCAAATGCGGAAAGAAAAGGTGCAAGTTAGATGAATTTCTCCCAAACCAGAATACTTTCACGAGCGTTCAGAACAAAAGTTCCAACTTCAGTCTAATCTAGATTGTGACTCTGAAAATGTTATTCATCTAATTTCATGCAAATTGTGCCAAAAACAGTATGTCGGCGAAACCAAATGTCCATTAAGATGGCGGGCAATTCGATACCTCTCAGATATTAGGCTAGAGGAAGACACACATGTTTCCGAACATTTTAATCTTCCTGACCATTTAGTCCTTCGTGACTTGGAAATTATGCTGATTGAACAGCCAACCCTTTCAGATACGGCAGAAGAAACTGATAAACAAAGAAAACTTCGAGAATCGTTTTGGATTAAAGAACTCGAAACACAGTGGCCAAGGGGAATAAACTCGGACCCAGGCTTATCTGATCAACGTGACAAAATTCCATTCATTTTGACCTATAATCGGAAAAACGTTGAAATTTCCAAAATATTGAAAGATGAGTATCAAAACCTACAGGTGAAACTGAAACAACCCTTTAACAAGCGTCCAGTAATTGCGTTTAAGAAAAATCCGAATCTAAGTGACATCTTGGTAAAAGCAAAACTCAAATATCTATCCAGAATATCCATCTCAATCATTCAACATTAACCCTTGCATGATGGTCAGCCAAAAACGGTCAATTTAGTGATCTTGGGCAATGTCCATTTGCCGGCAGGGATTGGAGTATTTTTGAAAATGTACTGCTGTAAACAGCAGTGGCATATTCTCGGGAATGACCTTGTCTGTGCCTGCAAATGCACATTAAAAAAGTAAGCGCATATTTGGATTTTACTGAACAAATTTAACCAGTAAAGGGTTAACATTAATGCCATGTGGCTTTCCTCAAACAAAATGACAAATCTCGTGCAGTAAGATAAACCAAAATATCTTAAATTTTTGAATTTTTTCAATTATTGAAGATTCTGAGCCAGTGCGTTGACAATATTGACTACTACTACTACTACTACTACTACTACTACTACTACTACTACCACTACTACTACTACTACTACTACTACTACTACTACTACTACTACTACTACTACTACTACTACTACTTCTATTACTACTACTACTACTACTACTATTACTTCTATTTTTTTTTTGATAACACGATCAATGGATCGTGCTGAAAACCATTCATATCCAAAAATATACAAAAGACTGACGTACAAATCATACAACATACAAGCATACAAACA
>CM067369.1:51383067-51385567 GCA_034401795.1 Chaetoderma sp. LZ-2023a
CTCCGGTCAACCTAACTTCCACCTTAAGAGCACACTATGATTTTGTGTCAAGCCGATGCACCCCATCTCCTTTCACCAGTTGATTCGGCTGTTCATCACACTGGTCAAGGGCCATAGACGAGAATTTGTGAGACGTTTTCTGACGGGTGATATGACCATGTATGAGCTCAGAATGAATGATATGGCTATTCGGTGTGATCTAGGAGCAATCTTTCCCAGACACTCTATGTAAAGATTGAAGTCGCCATTTCTGAGAGACTATACACACTGAAGTAGTAGACGTTATATCTTCATGGTTATCTATCACTTCTTGAATGGTGGTTGCGTTTCCGCCCACATGACTATTAGTGTACTTTTTATATGCTTGCTTCAGAAGCATGTGAAGAGCGATACCGCTTACCTGGTGGGCCCATCGTGTTCGTGTTACATGACTGGAACTAATCATAGAATCTGCCCTGCCTGGCGTTGTAATATGTGCATCTACAAGTGCCTCGTACCACCTAGTCTCGTTGAACCATTGATAGAAGGCTTTGAAAACATTCATTTTCAATGTGTAGCCCATCATTATTACATAATGACCCTCTCCGTATTTATCTGGCCATGTCCATTGTGCCTGTTTTGACAAGCATACAGTCGTTGGTTAGCAGTGGCAACACAAGTCTGCCCAGGATTAAGATGTTGCACAGCCTGACTGACAATTCTCATGGAATGACAAACCATTGCGCGGTTATGGTCGCCCATGGGATGCTCTCATTTTAGTTATAGACACCTTTCCAAGCAGTTCTTCAGTATTTTTCAAAGCGCTCTCCATAGCTACAAATGATTTATAAACTGCGGAGCCTGGGTGTAGTATGTCCTGAACTGAAGGGACGTTGGATTCACGGTGTGCAATACTAACAGGGCGCCGCAGAATAATAATCTGGTAAGAGACGTATTGCTAAGCTGTTAGTGCGTGTAAGTGGTGGCAGTTAATTACACCTATCTTCCCCCAGAGGCATCGACTGTTGGATGCTGGCAAAGTGAGACTGCTATCCCATGAAAACTGTCTTTGGCTGAACGTGAACTGGTGTTGCGATTAGTATTATTGAAAGCACCAGTAGTGAACAACATTGCCTTTATGGTTGGGGGACACGCAACGTCATGATCATAATAATACTTGCACACCCTGTTAGCTATATCTGTCGATAAGCTCAGTAGTCTATTATATGAAATACAATCCCGTATGAAGGAAGAACCTGTGTTAGCTCTCTGCTAGTATTTATATGTAGGCCAAGGTATATGGAAAATGGGGTCATATTTTCCTTACTCTGTCTAATGTGTGATTTATCTTCTGGTTTCCTCGGATGCGTAACACTGTTGAAAATCAGTAATTGGGATATATTGAGACCTACTGACCGTTGCTGGTTTTCGGTGTGCGTACGTGTGTATGAATTTACACAGCAACGGTTTAGTATTCATATATGTAGTGTGTTGAGGCATGGTATTATATTATTCATAATATCCATAGTCATAGAGATGTTATATATGGGAACGGGGTTTTGACTACCGTATATAGTAGATGATAGTGGTATCCAACGGACACTTGAGAAACATCAAGTATGCTGGCATAAGACTGGTTTCAATCAGTTTCACTCCTGTCATCTCAGTCGTGCCAAAAAACGCATCGAAAATCTGTGGACATTGAGACCGAGTGCAGCCCTGTTAAGACCAGAATTGTCGCACTGGTCTCCTCAGGTCATCTGACATGTATGCGTGCTTCTTCTGTGACGAGAGAGAGAGAGAGAGAGAGAGAGAGAGAGAGAGAGAGAGAGAGAGAGAGGGAGGGAGAGAGAGAGAGTTAATTTGGAGTTGGTTTTTTTTGGGATGGGGCCCTTTATAGAGATGACAACAGAAGAGAAGATGTTCAGCTTGTTCCTCAGCGTGGGCACGTTGGCACCTGGGGCGTCAAAGAGGATGTTGTTGAAGAGGTCTCTATTGAGACCGCTACAACCGTTGCGAAGGCTATACCGATTTATGTCGGCCGGTCAAATACCAGCATAAAACCACAAAGTTGGTGAATGGGTAGGAGATATAGCCTTGAGTTTGCTTTTAAATTCATTTAAAGAGGCTGGTGAAGTTATAGGGGTGAAGTTATAAGGGTGGGCCAAGGAACGAACATTTACCGGGAAAAGGAAGTTTTGACGGACTTCAGTACGGCAATAGATAAGGGTAACTGTGCTACCCTGACGTAAGTTCTACGGGTTTCTGTTTTGAGAGAGCTGTGGGAGTGTCACAGAAGTCATTCTATTAATGATCTTGTATAATCGTATTAGCCTATAGGTGGCGCGTCTGCTGAAAAGCGGTTTGAATCCTGTTTAGGCATACAAGTCATCGGTGCTCGTAATACAAGGCAAGCCACGTATCGTTCTAAGCGTGTATTTTTGTATATTTCCTAGTCTACGCACCAGACATTAGGATATGTTGTCCCAGATAATGCCGGCGTATTCCCAAAGATGGCCTG
>CM067369.1:51390567-51415567 GCA_034401795.1 Chaetoderma sp. LZ-2023a
AACAAGTACAGACCGGTGTTTATTTTATAATACCGAGGAGGAAACAATAGACCATCTGTTTACACAGTGTTGTATAGCTACAGGCTTTTGGGTATATATCACTATGCTCCTTGCTAAATTTGGAATCAAATATGTGAAATTAATGGCTGAAACAATTATGTTCAAAGATTGCTCAACTATCGGCCGAATCATTAATAGCAAGGAGAAAGAATTGTTAGTAACCCTGTTGTCTGAAGGAATGTGGGTCATTTGGAAGTATCAGTGTTCAGAGGCAAGAGATAAAACAGGAAACAACCACCAAAGAGCAATACAAGCTATATTTCGATCATTGTTGATAAACTGCATTCATTGTGAATTTGACAGGCTAGTGGAACATGGAAAAGAAAGTAGATTTAAAGATGTATGGTGCAAAACTGGCCTAGTATCAATTGAACATGGATATCCAAAAACAGCAGAAGCAGAACTTGTATAAGCTAGCACACTCGCTGCTTGTTGTATATTGATATATGGTATTTTATTTTATTTAATTGAGTTAATTTTAAAATTTTAATGTCTTAGGAGATGAAAATTTTGATCAATAACCTAACCTTGGGAATCGGTATATTTAAATATCAATTGAGCACCGTGTCAATATTCTGGAGGTGATCCGACTTTCTAGTTCATTGGGTTAACAGAGTATGACATCTTATATATATATATACAATTAACATCCTGTTGTAAATGTTTACTGTAGGTGTATTTGTTCCATGGTAATTTACAAAAAGTTACAATGAAGTTAATTTAAAATGTGAACCCAGAGCGCCATCTATGTAGTCGTTTGTATACTGAATTATATTATGTTATCAGCTCTTTATTAAGGGGTTTTTTCTATGTAGTTATGCCATGGATGTGGTATATGGTAATAGAGTATTTTAGCTTGCACTGTTTTGATATGTTAAGTGTGTATTGTTATTCATATACTATTAATAAAGCCTGCTATTTCGCCCGATTTTTTTATGGGGGTTTACAAGCCTTTTTTAAAGGAGTTTCTCCGTGAGGTGTGTCCGACTGCATCAGCGTCGGATTTTCAAAAAAAAAAAGAAAAGGTAGTAGTAGTAGTAGTAGTAGTAGTAGTAGTAGTAGTAGTAGTAGTAGTAGTAGTAGTAGTAATAGTAGTAGTAGTAGTAGTAGTAGTAGTAGTAGTAGTAGTAGTAGTAGTAGAAGTAGTAGTAGTAGTAGTAGTAGTAGTAGTAGTAGTAGTAGTAGTAGTAGTAGTAGTAGTAGTAGAAGTAGCAGTAGCAGTATTAGCGCTCTGTGCCACTGCTGTAGACGCCAGCACGAGCAGTATGCTGAGAATCATGGCTATATATGAAGAGCTAAACTGAACAGAGTGAACCCCTCGACAATTATCTGTGCCAGATCGAGCCCTGTTCCATCCGGATCGATAGTAATCTTCATCCCTCAGGCCACCGGCTAAGAAACGTAGCTCTAGGACTATATGAGTCATTTGCGGGCTAGTGAGTCCGACTCGCTGAAGCAGTTTAACAGCACCCTTTGGCGACATGTGACACACCATCTACGCGTAGGGTGCCCTCCTGGAGGTTAATAGCTTCTTCTGGTCCATAGAATGGACGACGCAGCAGGAGCTTTCCACCTGTAACACCGATCCGGAGACCCACCTCGCCAGGGAGACACCTTCACCTATGTAGGTGAGGAAGGATGATCCCCGATTGTAGAGCATTCGAACTGTCCCACCCTTTTTCACAACAGCGGAGAGGGGAGTAACCCCTAAGTCAATGACTGTGGGAGGCCTATATAGGGGCAACCATGCATGCCAGTCACCCCCAGGTCCAGCGTGGTACCACACTTCATTCTTCTCAAATATGAACTGCAGGTTTTTTGCCATGGTCAATAGCAGGGAATCATGGGCCATCGGCGGGGCACCACTCAAATAGGGTTTGACCAGATGAAAGCTGAAGTCGTTATTTAGGGTATTGATGGCTGCCACCTCTGTATCCGAGAGCTCAATCAATGGCTCGAGGATGTACTTCCTCTTCGGGAAATCGTACAGAAACACGATCTTGTGGCCATCTATGTTGCGACCCAGGCGCTCCTTCGACACTTCCTTGAGGTCTGTGAGCAGCTCCACCCATCACCACCAATGGGGTGGAGGTAGAATGCCTTTGAGTTTGCTTCGTACTCTAGGGCGAATGCCTTGCCATCGCTCTCTTCTATCTTGGCAGCATCAACTGCGTACACATCTGCCAGGTCAGCAAGACCAGTCGACTGAGCAGATATGGGTTCCATAGCACACTATAGGAGGGGTTTAAACAAGACATATAACCATGCTGATTGTCCGACTGCTGCTCTCCGGTGGTGAGAACGTAATCTAACCCTCTCTAGGTGGGAGACCGGTGGTACAGTACCATGTAGATTCGGTCCTCTTCGAGGTGCCCCAGCAGGGCACAACATACATACACGCCGATGTGCTACATTAACCTCCGTGGTCGAGGATGCCATACAGTGGGAAGAGGAGATGGTGCAGAAGGGTAAGCCCAAGAAAGCCATCCAGCAGTGGACCTACTATCTTGGTCATAAGGTGAAGTTCCAGATGTCACGTCTCAGAAAGCTACTGGCACCCGACATAGTGCTGTATGACCTCTGTCTAAGAGACGTGTGTCTCGACACCAGCAAGCTGGCACGGTTCGCCAGGCTCTCCAAAATGCACCCTTCTATGACTCATGCGCAGATTCTGCAGGTGACGCAGAGTGGCGGAAGCAACCACAACTATACCCCTCCCTGACTGCTGACGTGGGCGGTACCATCCACGGCTGGCGACTCCAGCAGATAGATACCATCAGACAGAATCCCGTCCATGAGGCAGCGGATGCAGATGTTTAACCGCGTTGTATACTCAGTGCTTAAACAATGACGTCAATGGTACTGATCGTGAAGCAACACCCCGAGAGCCAGGTGAGTCTTCAGAAGGTGGAGAACCTGATGAGAACCAAGACACAGAAGTTACTGACCAAAGCAAAACCTCTGGCAGTCCATGTTGCCAGTAACATGGTGAAGAAGACAGGGGGAAATGAGGTTCTTCCTGCCACCACTGCATTTGTCCTCGCTACAGTGGTGAGTGGCGTGGCCGGGCACTGTCTCGGAATAACTCACCCTATCCCTAAGATTGCCCTCAGTGGGGCCTCCTACACTGTTGCCGCCAAGATCATGAGTGAATGTGTTACACTAATGGAGGACGCGGTTCTAGGGCTAGCAATGAGTGCAATGGCTGCG
Source organism: Chaetoderma sp. LZ-2023a (assembly GCA_034401795.1). Taxonomy (NCBI): domain Eukaryota; kingdom Metazoa; phylum Mollusca; class Caudofoveata; order Chaetodermatida; family Chaetodermatidae; genus Chaetoderma; species Chaetoderma sp. LZ-2023a. The sequence goes on from CM067369.1 coordinate 51,393,838, forward strand.
ATTATCGTCGCCTACGTTTAATATCTCTGAATAGTGAGAGATGGATCACAAGACCCTGCAGCATATGAGGCATGGTGTGCTGGATGGCGGTGTGTAGCCCATAGTCGAGCAAGTGGACTGAGGATTGCCAATGTCCGGGAATGGTGGACCGCCCACAAGGCGTGCCCCTGCAGAGAGGGCCAGTACCCTGAGCACTGCTACCTATTCCCTTTGCCGACTGCGTGGTCCTCCTATGCCCAACTATTTCACTGGGTGTATGACTAGTAGGTCCAAGACGTCTATATATATATATATATATGCCTAGAAAGCAAAGAGCTAGGCGATCTTGCGATCTTGAGCGAGGCATGCCTCGTTTCAGAGGACACTGTTGCCCCTATCTCCTTCTTAGACTTCGATGAGAAGGGAGACCCGCTGGAGATCCGAGGTACCATCCCAGCACGATCTCTCATCGGGAACACTGATATGGTAGGACAATCGGCCATTGACAAGGCCAAGACTGTATACAAGGTGATGGGCATCAAGGAAAGGGCGACGACGTGAGGTATGCTCGGAGTCGATGAGGCTGGACCCATCAGGGTTATGGCTGAGTCCTTTGCACAGGACCTGGTTAAGGATCTCCTGAAACCACGGAGCTCATTCCGACAGGATGGAGAGAATCTCAAGATAGGCACCCTCGGCCTGAGCCATATCACTGTCGATGGCAGAGCAGGTGCTACCGCCAGCCTCCAGATACCAGACGTGAAGAAGTCAGAGTTCTTTGGTTTGCGTTTAAGACCACAGGATAGTCATGGCATCCCATGCATGTATCATACAGATACTGGATGTACTAGACACTGTGGGTGCTGACACAGGCCCTCTATGCTATCTTCTCCGCTGCTGCTGGGATTTCATGCTTTCTGCCTCAATCGCATCCTTCATATCCGCCGAAGGTGCAGGATTCCCCGCTCTGTAGGCGAAAGAGCTGGTGCAGGAAGTACTGCCGTTTAGTCTTCCAGATATAGACAAGGCCACCGCCGACCAAGTGCTAACCATCTTCCACATGCATGTCTATACCATTCGACAGTAGGCCGGCCGATGCTGGTCAGGTGGTGCTGATCATTTCCCAATTAGGGCACAGGAAAAACATCTTGCTGCAGGCTCTCCTGGCCGAACATCTACACTCTCAATACATCCTTCTGATGACTGACTCCGCCGCTGAGGCGGTTGACAGTAATGATCAATGTTACAATGGCCCAATCACCAAGACGCAGAACCTGCAAGCACTGATGGAGAAGCTGCTGGCAGCTCGACTGACAGAACCACTTGTTCTAGTTATCAATGACCCTGCAATGGATCAGAAGACAGTCACCTCCCTCAGCAACATAACCAGGCGCATCTGGCGCACACAGATAACTGTCTTCATCCTCTTTCAGAAGTACTCCCGCGAGATCGCACCGGACATCCGCCACAATTCCCAGTTGCTATTCTTCAGCTCCAAGTGTGGATGTGCCCTGCTCGAGACCATATACGACAGCATAACACTCAAGGAGATCAAAGGGGACTTTATCGCAGATGTACAGAGGGCAGCTGAGCTGTACCGCTTCATCTTCAGCAACAAGGAGACAGGTGAGCTGTCACACTTCAACCCATCTCTGGAAAGGGGCAGACCTTAATCTACAAGCTACAGCAAACTAGACTGCTCTATGCGTCATCGCTGACAGACTGAGCGGTGACTGCGGCAGCCTCCGCTGCAACTTGTTTCATTCATTAGAAGGCTGCCCAGTCTCAGCTACTTCGTCCACGGTATCCGCTACTTCGTCCGAGGTCTACGCTGCTTGAGGACTTTCGTCCACGGTCTTCACTGCTACTTCGGCAGTTTCGTCAAGTCCATACTGTCGCCGAAACTCCACCCACTGAGGGTCCGTGTCTAGGACTCTCTTCTTATGGAACTTCTCATGGAAGATCCACTTTGTCCATGCGTGACGAGCATCTGATTAGTGAGCGGATTTGATGAGATAGTCCTGGTAGTTATCTGGGAAATTCAGAAATGCTGGCAGATTACTGGCCAATCTCCTGCGACCTCTTTCATTGAAGATGTGCTCAACAGCCTCCTTACGGCCAACAGTGAACCTCTCCTGAGTACCTTCTGCATGACCGGTGTCATGGCTCTCCGCTACAGTGGCACTGACCTCCTGCCTGAAGTAGTTATTTGCTCCAGACTGGATGCTATCCAGCATATCTCGCTCTTCCTGGTTATGGAGGCTAAATATGGCAGCCCACTTCTGGACCATTAGTAGATCTTTGGGGCCGACCCTCGCCCTTGAGAGAGCTAGAATAACAGGACTGTTGGTTGGGGCCACAGGTAGGTTGGGTAGTACCTTGCCCTGGGTGCTGTCAAACCTCTGGTAGCATATCGAGTCAGGAGTTCTTTTGTACTACGAGCTGGAGCTTCTTCCTCTGTGGAGGCCAGTATCTCCACATCAGACGGATGTGTGACCTTGGCTCGCTCGTGGATAATATAGATGTCACTAAGCAGTCCTCGGACCCTGTCACAGTGGGACAGTCCACGCCGTGGCTGTCATGCTGACTGTCGTGCTGACTGTCATACCGACTTGTCCTGTTGCCTATAGATAATCTGCTGGAGAACTTTACCAAACATGGCAGCCATTTAACACCTCTATATACCCAGACCTTAAACATGCTGGAGTATGTGCAACATCCAGTTGGGGCCATTGAACCCGTGACATCGCACTGGACTGATCCTCGGAAGGACTGCCTGACAGTCATTCGACCCAGTATACACTATGAGAACCCATTGTTCGCTGCTGGGAAGTACATTGACTGTGCAATCTCGGCACAGATCCACGAGATCAAGAGCATGACACTCGAGTGCAAGCTTCAGAGCACAATAGAACAGACGGTAGAGCTCCCGCAGGTTCTGAACAGGTGGGAGATCATGCAGAGCAACGGCACCGTGGACACCACCTATGTGAACGATGAGTACCGAGTCCTAGGTCCGCTGGCTCATGGCCCAACCCTCTATGTGAAGGGAAACGGGTACTACGCTATGGGGTGCAATGAGGGGTTTACGGAATTCGAACTACGGGCAGGTGTCAACAAGCCTGTGGCAGTTCCACTCTTAAGCCTCCTCGAGAACACACACGTGAATCCGGCTGCCATGCAGGATAGGCTGTTCCTCCACTGAGCAGCTCGCAGATGCGACGATGAATGCTCCAAGACTTCATGTCTGGCATGACGAGAATGACCAGGAGCTGAAGCAAACGGGTTCCAAACAGCGGATCATGCATGTGGAGTGAGAACACCAGCAGGTCCAAGCCACAGCTAACCAACGGGTAGAGCTGACATTACATCGTGGTGCATTGGACTGTGTCGCTGTTGCGGTCCTGGTTCAGAAGGGAGCAGCCATCCTGCAGGTGGATAAGCTAGACGACTTCAAGCTTGTGGTTACTGGGACAATTGTTCTTGGTGAGGTACGCGAGCTGGCTGATTGCCAACTCTACAGACAGAAAACTAAGTCATATGCACTTCTGCACCTAACCAGTGGAAGTGACGACCTCGAGTCGGCACTCGAGGGCCGTCACCACCTCGGGGGCAGGGACATCCCACCTAATCAGCGCAACTGGCTCAACTTCAACATCGGAAACCTTATAGCTGGGACTAGCTCATTATGTGTGACGGTACTTTACTTTGGCTATGCTAAGGTATGCGTGTTGAACACATCAGGTATTCAGCTTGAGCACGCATAGAGCATGACTCCTGCCATGGTCCCCACTACAGCTGCCACCACTCCTCTAAGCTCTGCTGTCTTCTGACCTGTCGATGCTTCATAGTCGAGCATTGGCTCGGATACAGCCTTGCAGTACTCATCGAAACTCTCAACTGCCTCTTTGAGGCTCTGGTTGGCCTGAGTTTGAAGTTGGCGTCGGCGTGCCTCCTTCTGACGCATATGCTCGAGGGGTTTGCTGTACTCAAACATCCCTTTAGACAGCTTCCCCATCGCCTGGTTATGACACTCACGCTCGACCTCTGCCGCCTTCTTGTCGGCGAAGCTGAGTCTACAGTTCACTAATGCAAACATGCCCGCACTCAAGATTGCGGATGCCATGCTATAGACTACAGTTTAAAGCTACAATATAGCTGCAGTGGGGACCACGGCGACGCGATGTATGAACCAGAGGCTGACCCAGTCGAGGATGTAGATGACGAGGACTATGATGAGGAGGATTATGATGCAGATGACTACAATGTGGCGGAGACCGCGGTGAGTATGATGCAGAGACCACACCTGAATCCCGCAAGCTAGTACACAGAGCGAAATGAATCTATCGCACTTATGTAAAAGGGTCTATCGGGCCGCTGGCAGCAGTTGGGGCTCTGATCGCTCTGTTCACAACGAAGGCTGGCGAGATGGTCTGCAAGATCGCCAACAATGCTCTCCATGGGGTGGAAGAGATTTCTGAAACCATACCAGCCATCGCCTCAGGAGTAGGTACGTTCTACGGAGGTGCAGGCCCTTGGCTACGGTACGTTGCCATAGCACTCGCGGCCATCTGGGCCGCCGAACATTTAAGCCATACTATATAATGATGGCATCTCTGTACGACCTGGTCAAGTCCCTTAACTGGCAAGCCTTTGTCGATAGGCTACCCTTCAGTGACGACACCAGCACTGCAGAGATTAGACAGCAGTGTTCACAGGTATTCCAAGAGGTGTTCATCGATGGCTGGATGAGCGGCAATCGTTTGTTTGCCTGTCTGGAGTAATAGAACAGGAGTCGACGTCAGTGATGAAATCCGGGAGTACCACCTCTCTTGAGGAGCTCTACTACCAGCCTGATGGATATTATCACGAGCCTCACCATTTACTCGAGTTCGCACATCGCAAGGGAGTTCACATTGGAGGCGGTTAGCCAGTGGCCCAACCACCAGGCGATGTGGCAGATATACATGCATGTACATTTCGATGAACCTGTTCCGAACAGAGTTCACCAGGCAGATGTTCTATTCCTTCCACATGACAGAGTCTGCCATACGGGAGCATGTAAGACCTACAAGTACGCCCTCACCATCGTCGATGTCGCCAGTAGGTACAAGGCTGCTGTACTGCTTACAGATAAGTCCGCAGGGCAGGTGGCCCATGTATTCAGCAGTGTCTATGATGATCCAGGAAAAGCCCGTCCAGTGGCCAGAATTGTTACAGGTGGATGAGGGTAAGGAGTTCAGGGGCGAGACAGCAGGCCTCATGTGGAAACACGGTGTGGTGACAAGACGAGGTGAAGTTGGTCACCACCGTGCTGAGGCAATCGTCGAGCAGTGGAACCGGACTCTGGCAGAAAGAGTGTTCCAACACCAGTATGCTCAGGAGATGACGTGTGCTGGTGATCGCTCCAGGTGGTAGAGTGATCCACTACTGAGGTTACTTGGTTAACTGGTAAGAAGCCAGTAGAGGCTATCCAACGATCCTCTGTTGCCCCACCATCCGCAGAAGCGAACAAGGGAGAGGAGTGCCTACCACCTCATGCTCTGGTTCGGTACCTGTATGAGCCTGGCGAGCTGGAAGGGGGTCGACGGCATGCAACAGACCCTAACTGGTTGATAGATGTTCACAGGCTTGACAGGTATGTGGAGGCGCATGGGCAGCCTACATTGTACTACCAAGTTAGCGGTCCCAGGCGACCGTTTGTGCGAGAGGAGCTTCGGCTAGTCCCTACAGATACACAGCTGCCACCATCCGGAGTGCTCAAGCCCCTGCTGTCTATTCATGAGGGATATGTCGCTCGATGGGCCGGTATGGACACCATCTTCAAGCACATGGCGCTTATCATAGTAAGCGGAAAGTCCGAGTTTTTCCTGCGCATGCGTCACGATACCCTGGTTGCGCATGCGTAGGCCTCGGTTTTTAGCTCTGTCCTCCCCACCATGTAGGGCACTGTAGAACCTCTGACAAGAGACTGCATTCTGCCGCTTTGACATTCCCTTAGCCGAGCACTTACTTGCAGCTGTGCTCTCCACGTAGTAGCATTTGGAGCAGAGAGCGATACCATGAGAGCCTTCGAACATGAGCTTGGACACACCCGGTATCCATCCAGACCATTTGTCTCAAGCTAGCCAGTCCCGCTTATGAGCTTGGTACTCTGCTCGCATCTCAGGGCGAATGACGTCGTCGAGGTTGGAGCCTGCTATAGCGATGTACGTGGAATCAGTGTCCATCTGCAGGTACTCAAAGCTGTCATGAGCTACGTAGTGATCGAGGAAGTCATAGTCGAACTCCAGCATTCGCAGCTTCGCGAGCTCATAAACGGCTATCCCCACCTGGAAAGGCCTTCGAATTGTGATTCTTGGCTTGCGACTCTGGAGCTCGTATGACTCACCGATCTCCTCTAAATCTTCGAACCATGCACTATGCAGGGCCTTGTCTACCACACGTTCATCCTTCTTGAAGCTGGTGTTGCTATGGCGTTCTAGGGCATCGATGAGCTTCCCGTAGACACTGTTGCTGAGGAGTTTGAAGAGATCTGCCAAGAGCGCTTTGCTCTTATCTACATCCCTGTAGCGGCGGGCCTCCATAACATTTTCCACGAACCACTCAATTGGGCGCTTGGCCTCATAGTCTATGGTGCGGTATAAAGCAGTGATCTCCAGACCATGGGTTATATACCACTTGAGGGTCGGGGTATACAGCAGCTGCTTCTTGCCAGAGAGGGCACCGACCAGATTCTGGGTGGTGGGCTGCTTCCTCCCTGTTCGCCCTAGATATGCCAGCATCTCAGACGAGATTGCCTCTACCGGGATCTCGAGGTTATAGAAAAGAGGGAGTATTTCCTCGAACCTTGCCCACAGAGCCTTGGGGACCTCTATATCCACCTCAGCAAACCCACACCAGTTGTCTCCTAGGAGAGCCTCCTTAAGGCTATCTACCCCACTGGCACCGGACCAATGGCGCACTTTCTCCTTACCACATGGTATCTCTTTGGCCATCGTTGACAGGTACAGAGCATTTGCGTCATAGCCGAGTAGATGTTGGCAGACACGCTCACTCTGGCGGATTCAAGTCACACCGGCCTCGTGGTATCTGGTGAACACGATGCTGGGACCGCCAACAACAGCACCCGTCAGCATCTCGTAGGCTTCCCTGTCCGGTGAATAGAGGCTAACATCTGGCATGTGCTGAGTGGTGACACACCAGGGTGAGACACCGCGTCTTTGAGGATGGCTATTTCTCGCTCTGTGTAGAACTCCTGCATCCGCTCTAGAGCTTCGATGAATGGACTGACGTCCAGGTTGTTGTAGTATCGCAGCCAGTCAGCTAATGTCCGCATTCCATGCTCGCTGAATGTCTGATTACACTGTTCCCACTCTGTTCGCATCAAGAGGTAGCCACCCTTGAGCTTAGATGTCCATGCTGAGTAGTCAGGAAGCCCTGGATCGTTGAGCTTCTCATGCGTGTCAAACCATTCATACGGGAGCCAGCTCTTCTGCTGTGTACACCCGTAAGCTTTGACCCATACCTCGTACGAGACTCCTGGGCCGAGGTAGTTTAGCACATCGAGAAACCGTAGCTCAGGTGTTATGAGGAACATGGTCTGACTAGCCTTCTTGGCGACTTTCACTGTACCTGTACTGTCAGTCAGCTCATCGACAAAATACTTCTTGATGAGGTCCAGGTCATATCGCCCAGAGTTGAACCCCAGTACAGGCACTTGGTCACACCACTCGTTGATCAGTCGCTGCTGTAGTTTGGGAGCTTGTCCAGGTCTGTCTGTATGTACTGTGTCCTAACCCTTGTCCAGATTAGAGATGCTCGCCATTGGATCTCCAGCATGAACTCTCTGATCACTTCTTTGGGGTCAGGATTGCAGAGGTGAGTGGGCTTACTCACGGATCATAATCATCTATGGGAGATGGGACCCTCGATCCAATGCTCGCCAGTGCCCACACTCTACATGGTGTATGTGTACGACTCTGTTTCTCGACTCATACTCCATCAAACGAGTAGCCGCCGAATTGGACGGTTGGGGCAGATAGCAGGCTTTCTCATATGCAGACTGTGGCGCCTCAACATTCTCGCCAGGACACACGATTTTTGTTTTGCTGCCTGTTCCTTGATCAGCGTGGCGTTGAAGACGGCATGCCTGTGTAAACCTCTGCTGACAGTGACTGCAGTCTAGTGTATGCTCCATCTTGGAGATGTTCTTGATGTAGAAGGCGTGGTGGTCCCACACTCCGATGGGCATGGTGTCACAGTAGTGAGCCGCGTGCCTGCTCAAGTGCCAGTTGCCCTCTTTGGTTGGTTCATACACGCGAATCCCAATCTTTGCGAAGACCTCTACCGTGTTCAGCTGATCCAGCGAGGTCTTGCGGACATTAGGTACTGTCTTGCCGTAGTACTCTGTGGCAAGCTCTCGTGCAGGAGCTGTACTTCTTTCAGCTCTCGCTCCTCGGTCAAGTGCTAGACATCTCCAGAGACACATGTTGTCCCTGTAGGTGTCGAGGGCATTCATACTCTTCTTCTCTCGTAGCCAGTCTGGGAGGGGGCCTGTCCCAAGCAGCGGTTGGCGGTCCATGACAGCCCTGACCTCAACGTTGAGTGATCGAACAAATGTCCACTTGGTGTTGGGTCGATCGATATTGTCTGTGTCGAGGTGGGCTTTCTCTCTTGCTGCCACCCAGTCCTGAGCTGCTCCTATCGTGTCCAGCCACAGGCTCCCTGGAGCATTCTTGTGGAAGAGCATCACCATACCGTCTTCGATGTGACGGATGTGATAGGTATGGGTGTAGCGGAGGTAGAAGGCGTTCTGGACAGTCTGCTGGATCTTTTGCATGATCCGGCCTGTGAGCTCTCCTAGGCCTCTGAAGAATGCCCAGCATACTGACCGGCATCCTCTATCCTCTGTCTCCCTTTCGCCGAGAAGCTGGTCGAGAATGTGTTCGCCTTCTCGCCTTATACTCCGGGCTAAGAGTTCAGTCCTCGGCCCCCTTATGTTCCGGGCTGGGCTCAGACCTCGGCATTGCTTAACGATCCTGCGTTTGAGAGTTAAGTGCTCCAGTGGATGGGCCTCCATCCGCCTCCCTACAGTCTTGGCTCGCAAGCTAGCAGTCACCACCTCGGCCAACTGACGACGCACACGTATCCGCTGCGCTTTCTTGTGGGGATTCCAAGGATCCTCGGTAGGCGCTCGAAACCTTCCCGTATTCATTGCTCGGGAGAGTCGCTTCTGCCACTCCTCGGCACGGACCTGGTCGATCATCTGGAGCAGGTCGGCTTTCTTAGCCGTAGAGTAGCCTCTCTAAGGCCGAATTGTTTTGCAATAGTGCGAATATGTGCAACAGTACTCATGGTGTATATCCCTGTGGATGCCTGTCTCTAAATGGGCGTGCATACCTTATTATGTGTGGCGATCAGTAGCTGTGGGTGGTGTATATCCTCTGTCTGGGCGTTCAGACCTATTATGTGTGGTGCTGCCGATCAGTACCTGTGGGTGGTGTATATCCCTGTGGATGCCTGTCTCTAAATGGGCGTTCAGATCCTATTATGTGTGGCGATCAGTACCTGTGGGTGGTGTATATCCCCTGTCCGGGCGTTCAGGCCTATAATGTGTGGTGATGGCGATCAATACCTGTGGGTGGTGTATATCCCTGTGGTTGCCAGTCTGGGCACGTGGTTGTCCCCGCACCTGCCCCCCCCCCCCCCCGCAACCTATGCCCCAGGGATTGAGAGGGCGGTGGTATCATTTCCCTAGTAGTAGTGTCGGGATTAAAATGATACAACCTCCCTCAACTGGCAGCTGTTCGGCGATCCGTGGCCCCCACCGCCCTCTCAATCCCTGGGGCCTCCATCTAGAGGTATACCAACCACCTGTCTCAACAACCCTGGGCCTCCATCTAGAGGCATACACCAACCACATGTCTCACCAACCTATGCCCCAGGGATCGAGAGGGCGGTGGGTGCCACGGATCGCCGAACGGCGGCCAGTTGAGGGAGGTGGTATCATTTTAATCCTGACACTACTACTTGCCCTTATCCGAACAGTCACTAAATAATTTGAGCCAAGGCAATCAAATACTTTTTCCAGTCATCGTTTTCCGTTCCCTGTAGATGTATGGTCCATTATTGCGACGACGATGACGACGACAACGGCGGCGGCGGCGACTACGTCGACGGCGACGATACTAGAAGTAAAATGAATTTGCTGTTGTAATAAGCTAGTTAGCAAAATGATATACTACCGCTTTCTGGGAGTCAGATTTCGGCGATCTTAGGCTCCCACAAGCCTTTCTGTCCTGGGGGATGCAATTAAGCAGCTAAGACCTTTGGTCCCAAAAGCAGAGAGTCCGTCATAGACAGGTCGGATAACTACCGATTAGTACTAGTTAGCAATTTCTTGACGTGTGGCAGATAACAGGATGTCAGGTAACACATACAATTGCATGCACGAACGCACGCACGCACGCACGCACTCACGTACGCACGCACGCACGCCCGCAGGTACGCACGCACGCACGAGCATACACACGCACCCACCCGAGGAAAAGTAGGCCTACCAACACAAAATAGCACATCAATTTCATTGGCCGTCCATAAAACACAAAATCTTATCCAGTCCCGTGAGATTTTGAGGAGATATATATATATATATATATATATATATATATATATATATATATATATATATATATATATATATATATATATATATATATATATATATATATATATATATATATATATATATATATATATATATATATATATATATATATATATATATATAAGGTCAATAGATGCTTGTCTCAGATTGATTCTACATATTTCCCATGATGAATATATCTCACCGAATTTAACAATACACTATTTACATGGCAAATGTATGATTGCTTTGAAAACGAAGCAATTAAATCATTCAAATGAATGCTGAGATTCAAACAAAGGAACGCTACAGATTAACGTCTGAATCAATACTGTCACAAACGCGTTTGGGGCAGACCGTGATCTTGAGGAGTTTTAATATCAGTTTCAGTTTCAGATTTCTTTATTTCACTCAAGCAAATGGCATAAGAGGGCAACATTTAGTTTTTACAATTTTGTTCACATACGATATTATTATCATTATAATCATCATCATCATCATAAGTCTTACTGTGCTCCCATTGAACAATTTTGAACTGTTTAAAACAATTTATTGACTCCTGCAGAAGAACGCAAAGTTAATAGAGGAATCCAATCTGACATTTATTAATGTATTGTATTTGTATGTATGGGAGACACGTGTATACGTGTCTCCCATACATACAAATACAATACATTAATAAATACATCAAGATGGGGTATAATAAAACATAATTAAATAGTAACGTATGTATAACTAGTTACTTGATAATCTATATCAACCACTGATTACAGTTTTCTAGGTAGTTCGCACGCTTACGTATGTGTACGTGAATATGTCCGTGCGTGCTTGCGTACGTATTGGCGTGCGTGTGTGCATGATGAGAGAGAGAGAGAGAGAGAGAGAGAGAGAGAGGGAGAGAGAGGAGGGGGGAGGGAAGTAGAGAGTGAGAGAGAGACAAAAGAGAGGAGAGGGGAATATGAGAAACAGGGTATAAACAAAGAATTTGACAAGATTGAGAAAAGTAAGGTGAGGAGCTCTTAATGCTGCGTTCACCATGCTTGTATATGTTGGGCTGTTTGCATTTCGCTCTTATGGTTGCGAATTTAACAACTAGGACGTTACTTAGAGCGGTTGGTATTGACTATATATTGGCATACGGCGTTACATATTGTAATATTCTTTTCCAAGTCGACATTGTTAATGCCGTATAGAAGTTGGTTAGCTGTCAGTGTGGCAAGATGGATATTCTTTAGGACGAGCTGATTTTGGAGAGAGACTCTTTGGTCGTTAAAAAGAGGGCAGTGGAGTAGATAGTGATTTGTGGATTCATTAGTGTATCCACATGGGCAGCTAGCTGAGTCTGACAGAACATTTTCAAATAGATGCCGATTTAAATTACCACAGCCATTACGAAGCCTACATAGGATTACATTAGCTAACCTTTGGCCGACATAATACCAGGGAGGAGGCGGTCGTATAGGCGACATGGCTTTAAGTTTGCTCTTGAATTCCGTGAGAGTAACGGAACACGTGACCGGCGCTTGGAGAGTATTCCATGCACGGACTGTTGCTGGAAAAAAGGATCCACGGAAGAGCTCAATGCGGCAACGAAATGGAGTGAATAGGTTTTGCGTGACGAATGTTGTAGGGGTTTCGTGCCTGGGATAATGAGGGAAGGTGATTATTCAGAATTTTACACGTCATCCCGTTGATAATTTTATATAGCATAACTAGTCTGTGAGATTCTCGTCTATGTGAAAGCGTTTCTATTCCTGTTTCGGTGTACGAGTCTTCCGTTGGAGCACTACGTGTCATTCCACATACTGTTCTGAGTGCATCTTTTTGGATGTCCTCCAGTCGTGTTGCAAGATACTGTGGTATGTTATCCCAGACAACGTCTGCGTATTCTAGAGATGGCCTAATAAAGCGTTTGTACATAATTTCAAGACATTTTCGGTCTAGGATATATTTTAGGCCCTTGAGTAAAGAAAGTTTGTGTTGAGCATTTGTTTTGTGTTGAGCATGTGTTATTAAGTTTTCCACGTGAATAAGCCAAGTGCCTTTGTTATTGAAGGTGATGCCAAGATGTGTATGGTTGTTTGACGGGAGTATTTCAGAATTTTTGAATTTAACTGGAAAGACAGTGGGCTTATTACGCAGAGAAAGAAACAGATTAGTAGTTTTGGAGGCATTACATTCGACAAGCCATGTGTTAGCCCATTGCGTCATGATCCGAATATCATGGTCTATTGTTACAACGTGTGCTTCTAAGTTATCAGACATTACATATAGGCAGGTATCATCAGCAAACAGTCTAATATTGTTTAAAATATCGCTGGGCATGTCATTAATAAAGACTAAAAATAGCAAGGGACCAAGGACTGAAACTTGTGGCACTACAGCGTGCAAGCGAAGTAAAGTAGATTCATTGCCGTTTATAACTACTAGCTGATAACAGTTTTAGAAATAGCTTTCAAACCATGCCAGTAAATTTCTACAGATACCGAAATGTCTCAATTTGTGTAGAAGACCACGATGCCACACTCGATCGAATGCTTTAGAAATATCAAAGAACAAGATCAGTATTTCCTTTTGATCGTCGAGAGCCTGAGCGATATCAGTGTAGATGCCTAACAGTTGGTTTACTGTAGAATTTGACGGAAGGAATCCGGATTGGTATGGAGTTATATCGTGTCTAATGTAGTTGTAAATATGTTTAAAAACAGTTCTCTCCATAACGTTGCTTAAGCATCTCAAGAGAGATATTGGTCGGTAGTTTGAACATAGGTTCTTTTCACCTTTTTTAAAAAAAGGAGTTACATTAGCAATTTTCTATGCGCTCGGAAAATGTGCGCTAATAATGGAATGATTAAAGAACTGCGCTAGTATTGGGACCAAACCCGCCTTACTCTCATATAACAGTTTCGGGCTTAATCTCTCTGGGCCAACGGCTTTAGAAGTGTCCAGATTAGACAGTACATCTGAGACATCGAAATTTGTTATTGTGATTGAGTTTAAAGTATTCTCCGTATACAGAGATAGAGAAGGTAGGTGGACATTAGTGTCGTCAATTGTGGCGATATTAGAAAAGTAAAGGTTAAGTAGATCTGCCTTTTCAGAAGAATCGTAAGTAAATGAGCCATCTTCACGTTTTAAAGGGGGCAGTTCATTGAAATTAGAGTTAGTGTCAGCTAAGAAGGGCTCACATATTTTCCACCACTGTCTGGATCCTGTGCGTCCGTTTTTTATTTTTTCAGCTAACTTATCTTTAAAGTTTTGTATAGCTGTCCGAACTACTGTGTTGACCAGGTTTCTCTGTTTCTTAAAGTTGGCCACATCTTGCTCTTGTTTAGTTTCCCTTGATTTCCTAAATAGCTTTTCTCTAATTCGCATCCCATGTTTTATTTTATTGGACATCCATGCTTTATCATTGGGATTTATAGTAATAGTTTTATTGGGAATACTAGCATTAGCAGCATCAATAATATTTGTGGTGATTGTCTGGCACCAGATGTCAACACCATTAACATCGGAAATGTTATTCCAGGGTGCGTTGGATAGCTGATCCCTGAATAAGTCCCAATCAGCGTTTGCATAGTCCCATACATGGCGTTTGTATGATTTACGCTTAGGTATGGAAGATGTTACAACCAGATATACAAGAGTGTGATCACTACAAAAGGGTGCAAGTAGTCCACTGTGTTTTACTACTCTAGCACTGTTGATAATAATTGGATCGAGTAATGTGTTTGCAACAGGCCGAGTCGGTTCTGTTATTAACTGGTGGAAGCCTAGTGTACAAATAATAACTTGTAAATGGTGCTTGGATGTATTGAGCAGATCATCATTAAGATCCCCAAGTAGGACAAGAGTTGTATTTGGATTTAAGTCACAAACATTCTCTATATTATCAGAAAGAGTTCGCCATTTATCGACATTCGTATTGGGTGGACGATAAATGGCACACATTAGCAATTCAGGCCGGTCGTGAATCTCTATCCATATCATCTCAATGCTAGGACATTCTTGTTCAAAACGACGGGAGGTAGCAAGGTGTTCAGATATGTAGACACATACTCCTCCCCACGCTTGCTGACGGTCCCTCCGATACGGCTCCTGGAAGCCTGGCAGTTTAATGGTATTAGTGTTGATATTTGACGTGAGGTGACTTTCGGTAACAGCAATAATATCAAACTGGAACAGATTAGCTTCAATAAGATGGATTTTATCTTTAAGGCCACATACATTGAGGTGAGCGATAGAAATATCACTACTGTTGGTAGGGCCTGGATTAGTTTCTACATCACCGGCCTGAGAAAGGAGCATGTAGATTATTAACACCGCCGATACATTATTTTGATAGTTGATATGAAAGTGCGGTAGCTGGGCTGCGTAGAGTCCTCCAAAGTTCCTAAATATTTCACGGAAGGAAGGGGATGTGCCTCTGTAACCTGTGAATTTAGTAGAGTAGCAATGAAACAGCCCAATAGCCGCATGGTAACTAGTTATATCATTATCCATTGTCAATTAGATAAGTCACAGACGGCCATGTGCACGTGCGGTGGTATCGTAGATACACACGTGAACGACAAACAGATAGAGCTCCTAAAGTAACAGTAAGAAGGTCGTAAGAGTGAGAGCCAGAAGAGAAAAAGAGAAGAACAGGAGACAGAAAAAATAAAGATAAACAAGATATTAGAATGTTCGTGTGAGATAGCTTGGCGTTGTGGGTATTAAATAAGAACAGTTTGTAGCTAACATCCAGAATTCTGAGGTAGCATACTGTGAATTAAGGTGGATTTTGGGCGGTGGCCTAACCTAGGCCCAGAATAATATAATTTCAAGGAAACCATACAGGTAAGGTGTTGAACATTCTGAAAGGAATTTGACAGGGGCCCGGGGATGCCATAAGAAGCAACAGGTTCCAGTCAAATCAGTTCCAAAATATCCAATGTAGTATTACTTACATTGCATAAGGTATATCTCATTTGGTCTTTTAGGTCAGGGGTTAAGTGCTTGAAGCATTTTGGGCGGTGTTTAAAGAAGCAAATTGCTAACATACATGAATATAATTCAGGACAAGATGAGTTGGAATCAGTGCGGTTCTAAGCCATGAATACATTAGTGATTCCTTATGTGACATTGTAAGAAATAATAACAAATTGTAGGTGGCATTCATAATTCTGAATTGGTGTACTGTAAACTAAGGTGGTGTTGGTTCGCTAAGACCGGCGGTTGAAGAGAAAAGGTTCCGACAGTATTATTTATATCAGTTTTCAAGGTAGTCATTCGGGAAGAGCTTGATCATATTATTTAAATTAGCACGAGCATTAAACTATGGTACAGCTAATAGATAAGTCAACACGTCTACAAAGCAAAAGTAGAGAACTGTTAGTAAGAAATGTTCTGTTGAATGCATTGAACACGGATGGACCGGAGGGCACCACTGCCTTAGGCAGCCATATCCACCAATCCAACTATGGCCAAACACTCAACAGTACGTTTTATTTGTTTTCGTAAGATTCTCAGTCATTCTTAAGCCGTACTGTATATACACCTATATATACGCACGCACGCACGCACGCACGCACGCACGCACGCACGCACGCACGCACGCACGTACGCACGCACGCACGCACGCACGCACGCACGCACATACGCACACACGCACCCACACACACACACACACACACACACACGCACGCACGCACACACACACACCCACACACACAAACACACACCCACACACACACGCACGCACGCACGCACGCACGCACGCACGCCCACCCACACACACACACACGCGCACGCACGCACGCACGCACGCACGCACGCACGCACGCACGCACGCACGCACGCACGCACGCACCCACACACACACACCCACACACACAAACACACACCCACACACACACACACGCACGCACGCACGCCCACCCACCCACCCACCCACCCACACACACACCCTCCCACCAACCCACCCACCCACTCACCCACCCACACACACACACACACTCACACTCACACACACACACACACACACACACACACACACACACACACACACACACGCACGCACACACACACACACACACACACACACACACACACACACACAAGACACACACATTCACTTACATAAATGCTTGCATATACAGACACATACATGTATACATGTATTCGTAAATATATAATCATTGTAAATAATATATAATATAAATATCAATGCAAAAAATATAAATTGCGCGTAGTTTCCAGGTTCATTTACATAAAGGTGTAAGTAATGCATTCATGAGTGAACATCAGAACGTATAATGACAATGTGGCAATAATAAACATAATCACTTTGACATCTGGTTAATAACTTACTAATGTGTGTGTGTTTGGATATTTCGAACTTGCATGACATTGAAGGTAATGATAAACATTAGCCATTAACCATTTAATGACTAAATTTCTTCAAAAAATGTAAATGTTTACTTAATGAATGTAAGTTTTCCAGGCTAAGAGAAACCCAATAAGTAATGGTATTCATCTCCGATTTCATTCAGTTGGCATAATTTACAGATTCTTTATTCTCTTGTTATCCTGTCCCAACAGCCTGTTTAGATAGGTAACTGATGTTTGTTGTTCGGAAATGGGTAAGCGAAATTCTGTGGTAATCGATTAGATGGAGTAGATAATATTCTAGTTCGAACTGTGCTTTGAATGCGTGATATGTTTTCCCCTTCACTCACTCACTCACTCACTCACTCACTCACTCACTCACTCACTCACTCACTCACTCACTCACTCACTCACTCACTCACTCACTCACTCACTCACTCACTCACTCACTCACTCACTCACTCACTCACTCACTCACTCACTCACTCACTCACTCACTCACTCACTCACTCACTCACTCACTCACCCACTCACTCACTCACTCACTCACTCAGTCACTCAGTCACTCACTCACCCATCCACCTACCCACCCATCCACCAACCCAGCCGCCCAACCACCCAGGTACCCAACCCGCCCATCAACCCACCCACCCACCCAACTACCCATCCACTGACTCACTCACTCACTCACTCAATCATTCACTCACTCACTCACTCACTCACTCACTCACTCACTCACTCACTCACTCACTCACTCACTCACTCATACACCGACTCACTCATACACCCACCCACCCACCCACCCACCTCCCCACCCATCCACCAACCCACCCAGCCAACCACCCACGCAGCCAAACCACCCATCAACCCACCCACCCACCCACCCATCCACTCCATCACTCACTGACTCACGCACTCACTCAACCACTCACTCACTCACTCACCCATCCACCTACCCACCCATCCACCAACCCACCTGCCCAACCACCCAGGTACCCAACCCACCCATCAACCCACCCACCCACCCACCTACCCATCCACTGACTCACTCACTCACTCACTCAATCATTCATTCACTCACTCACTCACTCACTCATTCACTCACTCACTCACTCACTCACTCACTCACTCACTCACTCACTCACTCACTCACTCACTCACTCACTCACTCACTCACTCACTCACTCACTCACTCATACACCCACCCACCCACCCACCCACCTCCCCACCCATCCACCAACCCACCCAGCCAACCACCCACGCACCCAACCCACCCATCCACTCACTCACTCACTGACTCACTCAATCACTCAACCACTCACTCACGCACTCAAACACCCACCCACCCACCCACCCACTCATCCACCAACCCACCCACCCAACCACCCACGCACCCGACCCAGCCATCAACCCACCCACCCATCCATCCACTCACTCACTCACGCACTCACTCATTCACTCACTCACTCACTCACTCACTCACTCCCCACCACTCAATCCTTTACCCATTCACTCACTCACTCACTCACTCACTCACTCACTCACCCACTCACTCACTCACTCACTCACTCACTCACTCACCCACTCACTCACTCACTCACTCACTCACTCACTCACTCGCTCTCTTAGTTAGTCACCCACTCACGTGTTCACTCGCTCGCTCGGCCGCTGGCTCACTTCCTCACTCACTCACTTATCCATGCACTCAATCACTCAATCCCCCACTCCCTGACCCACCCACTCACCCACCCACCCACACACCCTCTCACCCATTCACCCATTCGCCCACTCACTCCCCCAACCACCAGCAACCCACGCACTCATGCACTCATTCACTCACTCACTCACTCACACACTCAATCACTCACTCACTCACTCACTCACTCACTTCTTCCCTCCCTTACACCCTCCCTCACTGCCTCCCCTCCATCACTCACTCCCTCACTGACTCACTTCCTCACTCACTCACTCACTCACTCAATCACTCAATCACTCAATCACGCAAACACTCGAGTACTCAATCACTGACTGACTAACTGACTGACTGACTGACTGACTGACTGACTGACTGACTGACTGACTGACTGAGTGACTGAGTGACTGAGTGACTGACAGACTGACTGTCTCACGGACTCACTGACTCACTGACTCACTGACTCACTGACTCACTGACTCACTGACTAACTAACTCACTCACTCACTCACTCACTCACTCACTCACTCACTCACTCACTCACTCACTCACTCACTTACTCACCCAATCACCCTCCCACTCACTCACTCACCCACTTACCCACGCACTCAATCACTCAACCATTCATTCAATCACTCAATCAATCACTCAATCACTTATTCACTTAATCACTGACTGACTGACTGACTGACTGACTGACTGACTGACTGACTGACTGACTGACTGACTTACTGACTGACTGACTCACTGACTCAATGACTGACTGACTCAGTTAATCACTCACTCACTCACTCACTCACTCACTCACTCACTCACTCACTCACTCACTCACTCACTCACTCACTCACTCACTCACTCACACACTCAATCACTCTCTCCCTCCGTCCCTCCCTCCCTCGCTCGGTCGGTCGGTCGGTCGGTCGGTCGGTCGGTCGGTCGGTCGGTCGGTCGGTCGGTCGGTCGGTCGGTCGGTCGGTCGGTCGCTCGCACACTCACACACTCACTCACTCACTCACTCACTCACTCACTCACACACTCACTCACTCACTCACTCACTCACTCACTCATCCGCTAACAAACTCACTCACTCTCTCACCCATCAATCCCTCTCTCAGTCACTCACGCACTCACTCACTCACTCACTCACTCACTCACCCATCCACCTACCCACCCATTCCACAACCCACCCACCCAACCACCCAGGCACCCAACCCACCCATCAACCCACCCATCAACCCACCCAGCCGCCCACCCACCCATACACTCACCCACTCACTCACTCACTCACTCACTCACTCACTCACTCACACACTCAGTCACTCACTCACTCACTCACTCACTCACTCACTCACTCACTCACTCACTCACTCACTCAAACACCCACCCACCCACCCACGTACCCACCCATCCACCAACCCACCCAGCCAACCACCCACGCACCCAAACCACCCATCAAGCCACCCACCCACCCACCCATCCACTCCCTCACTCACTGACTCACGCACTCACTCAACCACTCACTCACCCACTCACCCACTCACCCACTCACCCACCCACCCACCCACCCACCCACCCAGCAACCCACCCTGCTTACTGCAGTTCTTGGTCTGGACCGTAATCGAGCCTCGGCTTTCGGTAGCAAAATCCTACTTGCTCACTTACTGCAGTCTGCGGGCATCTCTCCCTCTCTTGACGAAGTCATCTGGGATTATGTGTGTTATGTTGCCATAATTTTTTAATTATTGTATTGTTGTCCTCGTGTTCAAGGGAAGATATGTTCCTCGTTAGCGTGGTTTGGCGATATCTGTGAAGAACTAGTCTGCACCAGATAATGTTCGCTGCCGCAGTAAATGTTGGTGAATGTTGGCGAGTGTGTGAATGTTGATGGACGTTGGCGACTGTTGGCGACAGTTGGTGAATGTTGGTGAATGTCGCTACTTTTTATGTAGCAATGACTGGTGCATGAGAAATATGAGTTTGCAAGCTTTATTGATTATGTAATGCTGAAGCGGTTAGTAATTCTCCAGTTTAACTGCACTTCTACTTGGCGATGGCATCTGTATGTGTGGGCGGCGTATGTCGGTGACGTATCTGGTGTGTGGAAGAAAGCTAGGTTATGTGGTCCTAGCCACCATGGTGAGGTGGGTAGGCATATGTTGGTAGTTGGCCGCTTGGCCGCAAGAGGTGTGATCTCAATGGTGTATTTGGTGATGTATATGGATACTGAGTTTGTTCATATGTTGACGGTTCTCGCGTGTTATGGACGGTTAATAATGAAGCCTTTTGGGCAAGCGTTGTTGGTGTATCTGACATTATCTGCTAGTGTTTGCCTTGATCGCTTATGGGTTATGGGTGGGAAATGGACGGATATTAATTGGAAATGGGCATGATCCTCAATTACACAATGGATGGCGTGTTTCCACATTTTTTTCAGGCAGGGATTAAATGATTCAAGAACTTACTGATCAGGTCACTTACTTGAAAGATACCAGTCACCAAAGGAGCAGTTGATGCATCATGGACCGATCTACTTGGGGGTGTTATTGTCTCTCGTATCAGAAGCATCACTGGCGCCTGCCGACGTATGGAGTGGGGGGAGAATGGGAAATGTGATGTCCAAAGTCAGTGCAGGGGTTGTTGGTGCTGTTGGGTAAGGGACGGGTACTGCGAGGGGGAGGGATGTCGGTGGGTATTTGGAGATGGATTGGGCTGGAAGTGTTGTGATGGGGTGGATTGGCGTCGAGTCTCGTGGTTTACGTGCTCAGGATAACAGGACAAGGGTTCATCGGACCATCTGACTTGTATGCCACTTATTATATGCACCACCTCAGATAGGGCTGTTCTATCCTTTGGCGCACGAGCTCTACATATAGAGGTGGCGAGTTCATTTCTCCTGGATCAGGCATGACTAGATCCAGGGGTACGGCTAATTCACGGCCTAGCATTAACCTAGGAGGGTTGAAGCCCGTGATATAATGAACCGAAGTTTGGTATGCCATGAGCACATAAGGGAGTCGACGATCCCAATCACGACAATCAAG
>CM067369.1:51420567-51668067 GCA_034401795.1 Chaetoderma sp. LZ-2023a
ACTCACTCACTCACTCACTCACTCACTCACTCACTCACTCACTCACTCACTCACTCACTCACTCACACACTCAATCACTCTCTCCCTCCGTCCCTCCCTACCTCGCTCGGTCGGTCGGTCGGTCGGTCGGTCGGTCGGTCGGTCGGTCGGTCGGTCGGTCGGTCGGTCGGTCGGTCGCACACTCACTCACTCACTCACTCACCCACTCACTCACTCACTTACTCACACACTCACTCACTCACTCACTCACTCACTCACTCACTCACTCACTCACTCACTCACTCACTCACTCATCCGCTAACACACTCACTCACTCTCTCACCCATCAATCCCTCTCTCAGTCACTCAGTCACTCACTCGCTCGCTCGCTCGCTCACTCACTCACTCACTCACTCACTCACTCACTCACTCACTCACTCACTCACTCACTCACTCACTCACTCACTCACTCACTCGCTCGCTCGCTCGCTCGCTCGCACACTCGCTCGCTCACTCACTCACTCACTCACTCACTCACTCACTCACTCACTCACTCACCCACCCACCCACCCACCCACCCACCCACCCACCCACCCACCCACCCACCCACCCACCCACCCACCCACCCACCCACCCACCCACCCACCCACCCACCCACCCACCCACCCACCCACCCACCCACCCACCCACCCACCCACCCACCCACCCACCCACCCACCCACCCACCCACCCACCCACCCACCCACCCACCCACCCACCCACCCACCCACCCACCCACCCACCCACCCACCCACCCACCCACCCACCCACCCACCCACCCACCCACCCACCCACCCACCCACCCACCCACCCACCCACCCACCCACCCACCCACCCACCCACCCACTGATGCATGAGAAATATGAGTTTGCAAGCTTTATTGATTATGTAATGCTGAAGCAGTTAGTAATTCTCCAGTTTAACTGCACTTCTACTTGGCGATGGCATCTGTATGTGTGGGCGGCGTATGTCGGTGACGTATCTGGTGTGTGGAAGAAAGCTAGGTTATGTGGTCCTATCCACCATGGTGAGGTGGGTAGGCATATGTTGGTAGTTGGCCGCTTGGCCGCAAGAGGTGTGATCGCAATGGTGTATTTGGTGATGTATATGGATACTGAGTGTGTTCATATGTTGACGGTTCTCGCGTGTTATGGACGGTTAATAATGAAGCCTTTTGGGCAAGCGTTGTTGGTGTATCTGACATTATGTGCTAGTGTTTGCCTTGATCGCTTATGGGGTATGGGGTGGGAAATGGCCGGATTTTAATTGGAAATGGGCATGATCCTCAATTGCACAATGGATGGCGTGTTTCCACATTTTTTTCAGGCAGGGATTAAATGATTCAAGAACTTACTGATCAGGTCACTTACTTGAAAGATACCAGTCACCAAAGGAGCAGTTGATGCATCATGGACCGATCTACTTGGGGGTGTTATGTCTCTCGTATCAGAAGCATCACTGGCGCCTGCCGACGTATGGAGTGGGGGGAGAATGGGAAATGTGATGTCCAAAGTCAGTGCAGGGGTTGTGGGTGCTGTAGGGTAAGGGACGGGTACTGCGAGGGGGAGGGATGTCGGTGGGTATTTGGAGATGGATTGGGCTGGAAGTGTTGGGATGGGGTGGATTGGCGTCGAGTCTCGTGGTTTACGTGCTCAGGATAACAGGACAAGGGATCATCGGACCATCTGACTTGTATGCCGCTTATTATATGCACCACCTCATTGGAAGCAAAACAGCTAGGGTAGCGTCTGCTTAGCATGTGGCAACTCAATAATGCTGGTAATAGCATGACGTGCATGGGAGTTGGAAGAGGGATTTGGAACAACCTTTCCACCCTTCCGCTTGTACAATACATACAATAAGGTTTTCAGATACGGTTTACCAGAACAAGTAGACCCGAGTTGAGGAGGGAATGGGCGAGCATGAATCTCGTCATCGTCGTCATCACTGATCATTGGTTGGCTCAACACCTGGCTTGGTAGGAGAGGGGTTGAACCGGCGCCGTCACACCGAGGGTCAGTGTCGGGGTACATGTCTCTACAGAGACGTCGATCTGGGTGCCCATGTTTTGCATGTCACCAATCCCAAGTTCAGTCTCTGGATCGGCGCCAATACACGGCTTACGTCGATCGAAGTGGATGACTGAGGTCAGGCCACCCAGGGCGCAGATCATGTATGTCACGTCCAAATTCTTATCTAGTATCACATAGGGACCTTTCCACTGGTAACTCACTTTACTCGGTCATTTGCAAAATGTCTGGTATAGTGACCCAAGCCATTTTCCCCACCTCATAAGGGTTTCCATGTACACGGCAATCATGCCAGGTTTTCTGGCACCGGAGCACAGAGGAAAGGGTGTCCCTGACGAGGTCATAGGGCTGTTCTATCCTTTGGCGCACGAGCTCTACATATAGAGGTGGCGAGTTCATTTCTCCTGGATCAGGCATGACTAGATCCAGGGGTACGGCTAATTCACGGCCTAGCATTAACCTAGGAGGGTTGAAGCCCGTGATATAATGAACCGAAGTTTGGTATGCCATGAGCACATAAGGGAGTCGACGATCCGAATCACGACAATCAAGGTGCAGTTCCTTAGACAGCATGACCGACAGCATTCTATTAACCATCTCTACCATCCTCTCACTGCGCTGATGATAGGGTGGCATACTTGATTTGACTATATTAAACAATTTGCAGAGCCGGGTGATCAAACGGGTCTCAAAATTGTTACATAGATCGAAGTGTAACTCATATGGCATGCCGAAATAGCCGAAAACTTTGCTGGTCAGAACATCTGCTACTGTAGCTGCCTCTTAGTCTGGCAAAGCGAATGCTTCTACCCACTTCGTGGAATAATCTTGGAGCACGAGGATGTATTTGTTGTCCTCATCCGTCGTGCTTAAGGGCCCGAACACATTGACAGCCACTCGCTCCCATGGTGTGCCTATGATTCTGATTTGTAATGGCATGGAGTGTTGTTGGCCAACAGCGTGACGTTGGCAGGGTACACATTTGAACACCCATGCCTTGCCCACCCAATGTTCAGCTTTGTCATGCTGTTGTTCTAGAATTATGATTCAGAAAGCCTCAGGGACGATGATACGATTATTGATATACAGAATCTTATTGTGCACATGGCACTCTGCATATCGTTGGTAGTAATATTTTGCCACAGTCGACAAGGGACTAACCGATTCTCTGGAAGGGCGAACCCCCTCCTATATGTGGTTGGTGTGCACACATGTTGCCTGTTCATTGGTGAGCTTAGCCATATTCCAGTCCCCGCATCACAGTTCTGGAAAGGTGGGGGTTGGCTGTAGTTCTTGTGTTATGGTATCAGCCACTTCACTTTCACCCTCGAGTCCAATTCCATTCAGATGTCGATGTCGATGTCGATGTCGATGTCGATGCAGTTTGCCGTATTGATTAACGTGGTGAAGTTCTAGGCCTGCAGGGATTCCTGCCACCTCACTACTGACCATCAGGTTTCTGTAGATTCCCGAGCCTTCGTAGGGAGGCGTGGTCTGTACGCATGGTAAATGGGCGCCCATACAGAAAGTGTTTGTAATACTTCGTAAAGTATACAGCCGCCAACAATTCTAGAGTTGTGGTCGCGCAACGCTTCTCAGTTTTATGGAGTGTATGTGATCCATACCCCAGTACCTTCTCTGTTCCATCATCTGTGACTTGGGATAAAACAGCGCCAATTGCAAAACCAGAGGCGTCTGTTTCTAGGATGAAATCGAGGTTATGGTTTGGGTGAGCAAGACTTGGCGTGGTTGGAAGTTGTGCTTTCAGCGACTTGAAAGCCTCCTTACACTGAATCGTTCACTCAACATGTCTGCCATTGTAATTTTGCTACGATCTGCTCCATGAGGCTTTCTAACGTGCCTGGGGAATTTGCCATTGCATATCCCATTCTGCAAGTTTCTGAACTGGAACATGCCGTCTCTGCATGTAGAAGTGTTTTTTGTGTGATCGCCATCCTCCATGGCCACCTGCCAATAACCTCTCGCAAGGTCTAATTTGCAGAACCATTTGGCTCCAGCCAAGGAATCCAGAGATCTATTGATGCATGGTAGAACATCTTTCACACCCAGATCATTTAGGTGACGGTAGTCAATGCAAAACTGCAATGACCTGCCATTCTTGCCTGCGAGGACTATTGGACTGGCCCAGGGGTTGCATGTTTTCAGCATGCCCGTTACTTGTTGATGGGCTTCTGCTTCTTTATGTATTGGGAGATGGTGCATGGGTTGGCAGACTGGCCAATTATTCCCAGTGTTGATGGAGTGGCATACTAGATGAGTTTCACCCAGGTCTAACTCACCCAATGAGAAACTGTGTGTGTGTGTGTGTGTGTGTGTGTGTGTATGCGTGCGTGCGTGCGTGCGTGCGTGCGTGCGTGCGTGCGTGCGCGCGCGCGCGCGTGCGTGCGTGCGTGCGTGCGTGCGTGCGTGAGCGCCCGCGCGTCCGTGCTAGCGTGCGTGCGAGCGAGCGAGCGTGCGTGCGTGCGTGCGTGCGTGCGTGCGTGCGTGCGTGCGTGCGTGCGTGCGTGCGTGCGTGCGTGTTGGGGTATGTTTCCACCGAGATCACTTCCAAGTGACCAGAGCGGATGCTCTGAGTAAGAGCTGTAGTGTCAGCTGTGCCATTGAACACACGAAAGGGCATTTGATCTTTGTTGGCTGTGGTTACCAAGATGTGCGATCTAATGCATTTGGAGGTGAGCTTCTTTCTGGGTCAGGTTCTAAAATGGCCGTGTGTATGTTGGCGAAGATGTGGAGCTGTGGCACAAATAACTTCCTCCCAGCTTGCCTCAACTGTGGAGGTATAGGCCAATATCAATGCACATGTGTCGTACGTCGATGATTCTTGTCCTAAGGGTATAAGGCGGCTGTGTATATCGAGTTCTTGTTGGTGGCAGTGTATTACGGCTTCGCTGGTACTGAGGAAGTCAGCGCCAAGAAAGGCATCGTTTTGGATAGAGGTGATGACAACTCATTGTATGAATTGCATCTCCTCTATGTGAATCACGATGTTTACTATTCCAGCCATGGGAACACTTAAGAGCGGCCGTCTATGAGACGGGATGCTCTCATAGAGGCGCTTGTTAAAGACTGTGTGATGAGGCTCCAGTGCCCACGGTGGCACTGGTGGATATGCCAACAAAGAGACAGGCGCACTTGTATATAGTTTTCTGTGGCATATGAGAAAATGTTTCTCTACAGTGGTTGGATCCTCTATATAGAAGGCTTGTTTGGCAATCGCCTGCTAACAGTGGCTGAGCGAGGAATGGGCCGACTCGTCTGCACCGCTGTAAGTTCTGTGTTGGTGAAGACGGGGTCGGAGGAGTAGTAGTGAGGTACTGGTGGTTTGTGTATGCAAGGTATTGGGTTTGTCAGGGTTAGTGGCGGGTAGGAGACGATTAGCGGCGCCGGTATCGAGTTTGAGCTGGGCCGCCCGCTTGGGACAGTGCATCATTCAACGCTTCTTATAAATGCAGAAGAAACAGTGCCTAATCCACTGCCTATCTTTATACTTGTGTTTTCGGACCTTTTTGATCCGTTTGGGTAGATGGGTGGAACATTCTGAATCACTACTACTGCCACTAATAGATACGACGGGTGATGGTGGCAGGATACTTGTATTGCAAACAACTAGAGGGCACCTGTGTGTTTGGTGCGATAGTGCTCGGGCATGGTGCTAAGATAAACGTTGGTTTCATGGAGGCTGTAGTGCTAACCACTACTGTTTTGCAAAGAAAAGAATGGATGTGTGTTCAGCTTGGACAGGAACAACAATCGCTGGAGAAGAGGTTGGCGTCGGTACTTTTGGTGCAGTGTGCGAGGCAGGTACCGGCGTCGGCAAATCCATGGGTGGTGGTGTGCAAGGGTTGGTACTATTTGGCAATGTTGGAATTGGTGATGGTGCTTTCTGCTGTTGGTGGCCGATGGCCTGTGCTGAGCCAGGTCGAGTGGCAGGGTACCGAGCTGATTTGGCTTTCGGTGCCCGAACTAGTTTGATGCTTGATCCAGTTGCGGCGTGGTACAGCCTGGCGCAGTTGGCCCAAGGTCGGCCAAGACCTGCAGTGCCTTGCCAGACAAGTTGGCTGCCAGGTACTTGCCAATTTTTTGGTCTGTCCACCGTTTGGCACAGCTTATTATTTCAAACTGGCACAGGTAATTTTGCCAGTCACCTTCCCCACTGAATTCTGGAGAAAGTATGACTCAGCCATTGCTGCGAAAATGTGCTATTGAGACAAAGGCTGGTGGAACAGCGGGCGCATTGGTGTAAATGCAGAAGGAGTGGGCGAATACTGTGAGCGTCTTTGATGATGGTGTGGTGGTATGTACAACCTCGCACATACTCCTGTGGGTGCCATGGGTAACCTTGATGTGGTTGTGAAGGACGGGGTGACTCAATACTTACATGCTCCTCTGGGCGCCGTTGCTCATAATAACAAGGCGCTACTGTTGATCATGGCGTCTATGTGTAGGAATTGGACGATGTATGGGCACCGTGTCATATTGTACCTGTTCACTCATTCTTTGTGGCGGTTCAGTAGAACGTTGTGTTGCCTGTCCTCTTTGCGGCGGAGGTCCAGTAGACGTTAATGAGTGATAGGTGGCGCGTGTTGGCGCAGTCGTGCATGTTACTCTTGTAGTATGTGTTGGCGCATGGCTTCATGTAATCCGTTTTGATGAAAGTCTGCCTCTCTTGTTCCATAACGCGATGAAGGTGGTGTATGTAAGGGTGATGATGTGAATCACGGGGAGACGCGGGCCTGTGGTATATTCATGGTTGGTGTGGCCATATTTCTGGTTGCTTACTAGGTAGGCACGGAGAGTAAGGATTTTGCTGAAGCCCATCAGGGGACTTCTATGTCAACGTTCATAATCTGGCGTAGGTGTGTAACACGATCACGAACGTCTGCCGGATTAAGGAATGACATATCCACCTCAGAAGCGTCAGTAAATGCTCCTTTGCTTACAGGCAAATATTGTTATCATTCTGGTTGCGCATTTGATCCTGCACGTGGGACGTCATTACTGGGATGGTGGCTGGGATGGTGGCTGGGTACAGCGCACATTGCTCTTCCATCCACGTACTCCCCATACTGTTCAGGGTTGTCGAGACTCATAATGTGGTGAGGGTTCACTGCTTCGTGCCCCACGTCGGGCACCACTTGTAGCTCTGGTGTCACGCTGCTCCATTCCTCCCCCGTTTCTTGGCATGGACCCATTGGACCACTCTCTCAGGCCAGTGGCGAGTACATGGTGGCTGGGCGCACAACCACGAATAACAAGTGTCAGCACAGAATAACAAGACAAGGACAGGTTAACAAACAACGGTATTGAGAAAGCAGCGTATCTGTTTATGGACACACAGGGTCGCAGAATGTGGCGAACTTCCATGAAGGCGTGGAGAGCTGATTGTAATCTCCCAGTCACTGTGGTGTTAGTCTGTGAACCACGTTGTCAGCCAGTACCCATCGTGTTGAGAGCGAACCATATGAGATTCGCTCCCTCGGGGTTAACGTTTACCTGCGCTATGGTTATGTAGCTGGCATGAGGTTCACTGCTAGGCCGAGTTCTACTATAATTAACATTTGCACAGTGAATCCTACTTTCGCTTACAGAAGTCCTAAGGTACCGGCGAGGGTACAGGGGAAGTGTGTGAGTCATCGCCGTTTAAATTCTAGCCATCGAGAAAACTCTGTGATTTCCCGCGTCGGCTCTAACGAAACTGGCGAAGGGGACTACCAGACACTTAGTTGGCCAGAGGGCGAGAGAGGCGTAGAAAGAGACAGCTGCTCTAGGAATTTAGAAAGTTAGTGGCCAATTATGGAAACTGGCTGGCTATGTTGACGCCAGCATAGCCAGGAAAGAGGCTTTACAATAAACACCACTCCATCATTCGAGCAGGCGTCCCCAACTACTTTATCCTAACAAAATATCTGAACTAATACTAGTTAGGTGTGGTCGCCGTATCTCGAGTCTATTGGCGAGGCACGAGAGACGAGACACGACAGACGGCTCTAGTGAGAAAATGTGTTGCCGTATTAGAAGATTTAGTGGTGCATTTATTGGAGCTGTATAGAATAGTTTAAGCAGTGCGCAGTTTAGTGTAAATCTATTTAACTTAAGAAAATGGAAAAGCATTTAACAGTCTAAAACGCCGCTCGCTGTACTACAATTTATACAATACAACTAAGTCTAACTGACCTACGACACATACTTGTAATCAGCGCTAGTAAACAGGAAATAACTAGAATACAATAAAAATGATGAGCACCTATTAGTCAACGGCGGAAAGTTCGTTTACGTCACAGCTGTTAGTGGGCGCCTGTTTGTCATCAGCGCATGTTGACAAGTATGTTTTGGGCGCCTGTTAGTCATCAGCGTATCAGCGTTGGCCACGAGTATGTTGGTGCGGCCTTCAGAGAAACAATGCTGTAGTAGAAGTAGTTGACAATTCATTGTCATTGGCACAAATAAAAGCATAATGTTATCAGTCCAATTTACTCAAAAGGTAGATACATACAATTTTGGTGCGGCGGTGAAGTTGTCTATATTGTTGAGGAGGGTAAGTTTATAGTGACTATGGCACAAGACGACCAGCGCGGCTTAGCTCAGAAGCGGCACCCAAAGCAATGTTCGCAGTTACAATAGTGGCCAAGACATTATAAAGCACTGGATACGTGCATGACTCTATCTACCACTGCTTGGCGTGGTACAGCAGGTTTGGTGAGATATCAGTACAGCCCAATCGTTTCACATAATGTTTGTTGGTGACTCGCTGGTGGTATCTTCCCAGTGCGACATCAGCTGCTGATATGGCGTATGCTGGTGTAGATTGCTTATAGCGAGCTCTGCATAGTAAGCATAGTGGAATGTCTTCCAAACTGGACTGACGTCTCGATCCAACTGAGGAATGCAGCCAGTGCGACTCCGTATATACTATATAGTGACCAATCGGTAATCACCACAGCAGAGCCCAACCAATCATAGCGCACTAAGAGGAGGCGATAGTATGAGAGCAACACGTGCTTATGACGTCATGTTACCTTCATCCCACCAACACACGCGTGATGGCTATCTAAACCAACATAGACACATTGTGAAGAACAATTCCAGTTTTACTGATATCTTCTCCAATCCTGGACCGATTTCAGTTCTGTAAATGGATTCGTTTGTCTCAACGAATCCTGTTAATGATTCATACCAAGGTCGGCCTAGTATTAAGGATTCCGCAAAATACAGGCAATTATATACATAATAATGCCATCCCACACACTCTCATTGCAACGAGGGGAGGTTATCCCTTAGTGGCGTGCGTGCGCGATAGGCGCTTTTACGTCCTCTATCATTCTACACTCTCTGTACTGTGGCTATACGCGATGGACTATAGAAACAACGGGGGCGTGGCTGCAGCATCTCAAACTGGGTCGCTTCGTACCCGGCTAACCCAGGTCGGTTCGTACCCAAGTAGGTGATCCACACTACAGCCCCACCCCCTCCTAACTTGGCATCATGGACCGAGCGAGATCACCAAAGTGGATCGGTCATCGTATGGTGAGTGCTAGATGAGAATTATAGGCTTCTCATTGGCATGTAGCCGAGAGGATAGTGATACGCGAGGCGCATGTTTTATAAGAGATAGGCACATACACGTGCAAAGAGGTGGGTTCGGATGACATACCTTTTTAATTTTTGGCCCAGGTTTCTTAGGGCTGGGCTCTTTTATTTTTTGGTGTGGTGCGTACTTTATTTGGCATTTATTATTACCCTGACAATAGTTCACGAGGACGTCCTCTTTCAGCGGCGGGTAATTATTTCCCTGCGCCGAGGATGCCTAGGCTTCAATGTACCTAACATAACATATATGAGTGTGGCTCTTGTTTGGAGCCACACGAATGAAACTCCTTTATGGTTTCAGCTGGAAGAACAAAAATAAAACATTTACAAAACCTATGTAATGCAGGTGTTGTAGTTCTATCCACCCCTGAGTGGCCCGTCTTCTGGGTTTGGTCCCAAAAACAATGGTGATAGGGCTTTTGTGTGTTGATTACAGGAAGTTTAGCATGGTACCTAATGGGTGGATACCATCAAATTGATATGGCTGAGGAGGATAGAAGCAACACAGCTTCGGATTATTTGAGTTTGCCAGAATGTTTTTTTGACTGTGCATAGCCCTGAAACATTCCAAAAGCCATAGAGTAGGGCCGTTCGATTATGGACATAAATAATGGCTTATGATGTCTGGAAAATAATCGATTTAATCAGATAATCGATTCTGTAATCATAGCACTTTGGAAGTAGCAACAACGTAGTGGGGTTGGGTGGGGTGGGGTGGGTTGGGAGTGGTTCGGATAGAGGTGGTGTGTGTGGGGGGGGGGGGTGTAGGGTGAGAGAGCCAGAGAGAGAGAGAGAGAGAGGGGAGAGAGAGAGTATAGCTTTTTTTTAAATAATAAAATAAAATAAAATAAAATAAATAAATGCCTGATTTTCTAGGAAAAGAACAGAATACGCAATTTCATAAATTCTTTCCTAGTTAGGTTTAGATTACCTCCACTATGTAGGCATATGAAGTGACCACAATGCGCTCTATAGAACAAGCTATATCACCCAGTCCTCTGATTGGCTGAATATGAGAAACAACACCGCCCAGCACAATAAAGTCCATTTGGAATCCATTGTCCACTCGTTCCCATTGGATAATTGTTTTAAGAAACCCCCGCGTATGCCTAGATTTTCAAGCCAGTAAAAAGGCAGCAATATTATTTTAACATTACGTAGATTAACTTTTAATTATATAGAGCCCACCCAGTTTAACGTTTCTTACACTCAGGATACAGAGGTAACATATGAGGGTACAGACATAGCGTCTACCTACAATGTTCCCCTGCTTTCCAGTATTGGAAAAGCTGAATTTTTCGAAAATAATTTGACTGCGGGTTGTTGCTTCCTTTAAGTCAAATTAGTTCCAAAATAATCGGCAGAATTTAAGAAAATTTGTATCGAAAATTTGTGAATTTACTATGAAAAACAGTAAGCCAATTTTATACATTTTTTTTAGCGAAATGGCCATATTATTTTTATTTCGATTATGATACATATGTCGCCCGTAGCGCCTATCTACGACGTTTCCCTATTTTACAGCATTAGAAAAGTCGAGTAGTCTGTAACTCATTTGGCTACAAGTTCATGATGCCTTAGGAA
The DNA here is from genome assembly GCA_034401795.1 of Chaetoderma sp. LZ-2023a. NCBI lineage: Eukaryota > Metazoa > Mollusca > Caudofoveata > Chaetodermatida > Chaetodermatidae > Chaetoderma > Chaetoderma sp. LZ-2023a. The sequence continues at coordinate 51,431,808 of CM067369.1, forward strand.
GCAGCGGCTTTAAGTCAAATTAATTGCAAAACAATCGGCAGAATTTGTGAACATACACATCGAATTTTTGTGAATTTACTATGAGAAAAAGTAATTAATTTTTTTAATTTTTTCGAAAAATGACCACCAAAACGTCATCCTATTGCCTTCAGAGGTGGATATTGTTCCATAAACAGTAGCAATTAAATGTTTCCGATCAGCGGCGGCGTATCAAGCAATTCCTTATATAAACATTCGCGTGCATGGACTATGACTTGGGATGTGCAGGCTTGAACGTTGGGCAAAAGATGTTTATACAATTACCTTGCTAGTCTATTCAAACCACCGATGCATTAGCTGTATTACAAAACCAAACACTAAATGATGCTTGATTAAAATAAGTAATCGATTTTTGCTCGATTAAATTGCTTTTTTCGATTTTAAGATTATTTCATTTTCAATCGATTAAATATTGGCCATGAAAAATAATCGATTATCGATTAACCTGAACAGGCCTACCATAGAGTTGGTCGTCAGATGTCTACAGTGGAAGAATGTACTGATCCACCTCGATAATGTAATCGTTACCAGGAAGGGTTTTCAGGGTCACGTATTCAATCTAGCCCATGTATTGCAACGATTCCATTTAGATCAACTCAAGCTGAAGCCAAAGAAATGTATGTTATTTCAATGGAAAGTTGCCTCGCTGGGCCATGTGGACAGCACATATAAATGTACATTGTCTTTCTAGGGCTGTTGAGCATAATGACGTAACTGGCATGGACTATGGCCAATGCGAAAAAAGTAAGCACGGAATTGGAGCATTTTGAAGTAGAGGTTGATGGTGATTTACCGCTGTTCATCAGGAAACTGATTACTAAGGACACCTTGGCGAGGGTGGAATGATACTATGCTTACAGCAAGGACAAACTAAAAAGGCCATAGTGGTAGATCGAGATCTCTCTATTGTGAGGCACTGGGCACATGCCATTCGAGTGCCCTGCAGTGACGCATTATTGGCAGTGCATACAGCAGTTCGAGGTAGTTGAGGGTGTGATCTATTACTGATGCCAGACCATGTATGGTGGCCAGAAGTTGTGTCTGTTAGTACCTGCCAGCCTGAAACAGGAGGTTTTGAGGCTCATGGAATTCCAGATCAATGTGATGAGACCATGAATGCTCACACGCTCTCTACACAGATTGTCTCACGATTTGGGGTGTCACTTGAGGTGCATAGCGATCAAGCTAAGAAATACCACCCATCCTCGAATGTATTAGTCGAGAAGTTCAACTGAACATTGCGACAGGTGATCCGTTGGTACCTATATGAGGGTCAGGCTAACTGTGATGTGCATTTAGCAGGACTGTCAGAGGTATATCGAGCTACACTTCATTCTTCCACTGGCCTGACACTGAATAAGATGTCATTCTAAAGGGAGGTTTACCTTCCCGAGGTGGTGAGTTTGAATAACACAAGAGATAAAGTCTCCATTCATTGTAGTAACGCGGTTTGGAACATTTCTGTATGAGGTCGCCAAGAGTAAGAATGTACAGATACTTCATCACAATAGGCTGAAAAGGTGTACAACTGATGATGTTCCATACTATATAGTTAGGGCCCATGACATACTAGAGCGAAGCCAATATTGTCCATATGGCAGATCATCAGCACTATTACATGATATCAAAACAAAACAACCCTGAATAGAATTAAGCCTCATCACGCATTCAGACAACTGATGAGAATTTGGTTAACCATATTGGCGGTGGAAGTTTGGTTAGTGAAAATGCTGGGCACCTTTTTCTGGGCTATGTTCCACTATCGCTGGAGTCACAGCTGCACTATGGTGGTGTGGCATGGTCACTGGCATGTGATCAGGTGTTGAGGTTGATGATGTGGCGCCAATGTTGTGCACACTGCTGACTACAACTTCCTTACATGAGGATTTGTGTAATCAGGAGGACAATAACATTGTGTCTGGCAGTAGATAAGCTGGAGATCTGCATCACTTGGACTCCTACGGGCTGCCATTGGAGTCCCAACGACATGGTAGTGGTACTACATTGTTTTCAGCTGATGCATTAGGGTTGCGGTTTGCTGACCGGGAGCGCCAGTAGCACAGATAAGGTTACCTACCGACCTCCACCTTCATGCTAAGGAGAATATGAACTGGCCGTGGACAAAACAGCCAGACCTCATTGATGTATAAAGCCTCGATTTGGTACCTGTTCTTTGTACTGAATATTGAATGTTTATAATGTTGTTGCTTACTAAGACAGTGTGTATTAATTTATTTTGCCTTATGTTTTTGTGTTTGATCAGTTTACTGTGTGACAATTATTTTTGATGCTGTTTGGTGGTTCATGTGGGCGCTAGTAGTGACTTTTGAGGAGATTTAAAACTGTGTATCACGTTGTGGGTGGGTGGCGGGTGTAAGTGTTAATGAAATGCAGTTATCGCTTAGAGATCACAAGTAACTAATATTTTACAAAGTCATCATAAGCATGATACTGTCAACAGTAATAATGTGGTAACCCTGATTTGTGGAGCTTTTTAAGCGGTCCTTTAATGGTCTAAGACCTGTTTTGCGACCTTCTGTCAAATAAATAGAAAACTGCAAAGAAAGTATCTGTGTTATGTATCGCCATGCCCACTAGACATAGCTAGCTGAACAATACAATACAATTGATTTTACTAGAAATACAATGTCTTATTATATCAATACATGCAGCCGATGGGAACAATTGCGGAATACACTTTTAGCTATGCCCCACCAATCTCTAGCTAACCTCCGTCCATGCATTGAGCATGTTGGAATAGATTTATATACTTTGAATCCTGAATTCCCATACTCCCTACTGTATGGTGTTCAATATTTTGAATCTGATTTTACTGGGGTCTGTTGCTGCCTATGACAGTTAGATTAGTTTCAAAATATGCACCATAATGCTAATTAAGCAGTAAAGACATACAATGCGTACTACCACTGGACAGTTGAATGCTCCTGACAGATTGTGACATCAGCATGTGTGTAATGTAATTGATTATGGTGTCATATAGTTGAGTGACAGATTGTATTCAACCATGATATTGAAGCTCGCAATAGCTGAGCGTACTCGTAATAAATCAAGTAAAATTAGTTCAGTTGACATCAAGGTCTTCAGGCTGGAAGTGTCCTTAGAACAAGACTGTTTCCCACTGACCACCAGAAATCACATTCGATCCACGACGCCCTGGCCACTAAGGTTAGTCTTTGCTATACGGATATGTTATAAAATAAATGTAGTTATCTTGAAATTTATATTCAACGAATTCGGCTTTCAAAGGCTCAAATCAATTCCAAAATACATCAAATTTGGACAGAGCTACTTAGAAAAGAATGGGACGTAGCTAGAAATAGATCCCCTCCATGATAGATGGTTGTGTCGACTGTTGGAGAAGACATAGAAGGCCAACAGCTTGATGCGTTGATAGATATAGACACCCCATTGCAAGGAAGAATGCATGAATGAATGAATGGGGTATTTATTTACACCCAGACAATTATACAATGATATATGAAGAATACACATAATGGTATTTATTGAGAGTAGATATTTTGACAATATTGTTGTATGTTTGTAACTATATAATAGGTGTAATTTGCAATAAAGTTGATTTACAATAAGTCTGTGTGAATAGAACCATATCACCCATCTCAAAAGATATTCCATATTATTAAATGAGAATGCTTGTCATCAAATCAAATCTGGATAATTATAATGTGACATAGAGTTAGCAGGAGCAGCAGTTAGTAATTTAGCTAACCCTTATTTAGAAAGGAAGAGAAATATAAGAGCTGAGGACTATGGCCCTAAATCACAACGAAATGACTTCTATTATATTAGGGATTGTGCTGGGATGGTCACTGCATAATTCATTGTGAGTCAAGAAAATGTAATTTTCTAGACTGAGAAAATGCCAATGCCATTTATGGTAGCTGGATATCAAAATCTGTTTATGTCTCCTGTCAGAATGTGTGTAGATCTAGGCAAGGATAGTATACCCATCTATCGCATTTAATACCAATACCAGCGCACGTGTATATAGGAAATAGCTTATTAGCTGGGGCTAGGGCATGTATGTAGACGCGTCACTAGGATTGTAACAAAGAGGGGTGGGTACACATTTTGCGGGATCTGACATAGATGCAAATGCATGATTATCAATCATAACAAGTCTGAGAGGTTTTCCCAGATAATTTTGGTGGTTAGTGGCATGGACCCCTGACTCCCTCTCGCCCTGGTTGCGCTCATGCACGTACGAGGTCCGAGATTGGAGTGTAGTAATTAGTAATTCGATGTGATAGAGGCATGTTTTGATTGGCTTTCTCAAGTGACCTGATTTTGAGTGGGCGGTGCTTAGCTGACCTTTATATGGAGGGCCAAAAAGGGGCATGTTCTGATGGGCGATCTTGTACAAACAAGCTCGCCAGAACATACCCCTTTTTGACACTCGATAAATAGGAAATAAAGCCCTGACCACTCGAAACCATATGCGTTGTGAAAGACACGCAAAATGCGTGTCTATCGTACCCATGCGGTTAGTGGCAGTGATGATCAAGATGTGAGAAAGACAGTTTTTAATTATTCATTTTTTAATTTTAGAATGGGCAGTGTGGTCTTATGCTTTTTTCTAAGATATAAAATACACTCTACCAATACTTATTTTCGCTGTTTCCTCTTCCTTTTCTTCCGATTCCTGTAAATTGCTTGATATACGCACAGACTATACATCTTACCGCACATACACACTACAACTACCAACAGTAGAAAAATCATAAGATCCATTGCTTCTAGTATTAGTTCAGGCAATACAATAAGTACAATGCAAATATCCATTATTACTAGTACACAGAGATGGTCACTCTTAGCTCACTCTCCCGCAGAAATGACCCTCAGAAACAGAGCCCACTATTTATATCAACCTCACCTGTCAATCAGAACGGCATGTTACTGATTACCCCTGTAGCGAGTGATGCGCACACAATTATCAATTAGGATTGTAGTGATAGACGCGCATAAATTAAGAGCCATACCTATCAATCAAAACACTGAGTAGCCCTATAGCGATGGACGTGCAATCTGATTGGCTGAGCGGGTATATCAATGCATTTACAGGATTTACAGGATTTGGATGAAGAGGAAAAAAACCCACCAAAAATTGGCAATTTAGAGTGCATTTTATAATAGCATTTAACATTTTTTAAATCAATTAATTAAAAGCTCTCTTTCTCACGTATTGTAGCACTGCTCCTAACCGCACGGGTGAGACAGACACGCTTTTTTGCTTGACGTCACGTGGCTTCGATTGGCCGCCTCCTAATTGTACTGTCAAAAAGAGGTGTGTTCTTGTGGGCGTGTTTGTACAAGAACGCCAACTAGAACACGTCTCTTTTTGGTGCTCCATATATGGGCAATTAAGCCACATGCAACCCCCACCCCCACCCCCACCCCCATCCCCTACTCGAAACCACGCGACTTGTGAAAGTCAATCGAAAAGCGTGTCTAACGCATTCCATTACTCTGTCGTACAGCTGATTATGGATCGTATTGTCGTAAGAAGAAGAAGAAGCAAGATTAGTTTAAAAAAAATTATACTACAAATCCTAATCGAATGCTTTAATCCACAAACAAATACATAATGGAGCTGATCGAGGATCTCGTTCATGTATTAAAGGTAGTACTTTCTTACATCACTGGACATTCTTTGCTACCTCCATTTTCTAATCGGCGAACATAATTGCAGTTCATTGCAGTTCGTCTTGAATTTCATAGCCGGTCCCATGTAAATGCGGGATATCGTCGGCCATGCTAAGACCAATTGACCTTTCCAGTTTTTTCTAAGCCCCGCCCAACTCTAGCTAAGCTTCACCCACACTTCGCTTGTGTTGTGATCGATCGATCCCTGAACTCTCTAACTATCAATTTCCAGAAAACTATACAGATAAGCTGTTAAATATTTTGAACCTAATTTAACTGGAGCTGTTACTGCCTATGGCAGCAACAGCTCCCAATCAAATTAGTTTCAAAATATTTATCTACATCATTCATGACGGCATAATGACGCAATTGATTGTGATGTCATTCTACATGTCACGTAGTTAATTATGACGTCATACGATGGATGTATAGTGGACAGGTCTATTAATCTCTACTCTCTTGAAAGAGATTGTCTGAGATGTTGTTGAAACTAAAGTTTATGGGGCTGCTTGATAAACAGGCTTGATTTCGAATCTGGTGAAACCTTGAAAGCCTACTTCTGCCAGGCACCGTTTCACCGCTTATGACTAAACACATCGTTAACGCTTTGAACACACAATTCCGTATTTCGAAAATTTATTTACAATTTACAATTCACAGAATCTCAATTTTAAGGCAACTATACAGGTAAAACGTTGAATACTTTGAAAATAATTTGATTGAAACTGTTGCTGCATATGGCGGCACCAGTTTCCTGTCAAATTAATTTCAAAATAGTCAACAGCTTATCTGTATGGACAGTATAGTTAGCTTGATATTGAGATTATGGAACTTCATGGTTGAAAGTATTAACGTAGTCGCGAACCTATTTGAGCGTACCGAGTTCTTAAGGTAAACGCTCAGTGTGCCACTTTGCCCAGTTCTTAGTAACCTTCAATACGACATGCGCTCTATATAATCCGATAACCATGTATTTGCATATAATTTGTCATTATATAGTGTTAGTTTCTGTAGTACTAAATAGGTCTTTTATAGCACATGTTTAAGCACGGACAGAACTAAGCTTGGATTAAATCTGGAAACTCAGTTTAGAGCAGCGAGGCACAAACACCGATTCAATCAACTATCGTGGTGTGGACGCGCTCTTTGAAAAAACGAGTGTCGAGTGAGCGGAGTGAATTGGAGCCGGATAGATAAGTCCTCCCACAATATAAATTAGCCTAAATCGACAACGTTATTCGCCATACTTTGCGCTGAAAATATACGTTGACTGCAATATTGGCAATAATACAATATCTACATACTAAGCCGGTGACAGGCAATTCAGCCTCTTGCGTTTGCAAAATCGCCTCGAGAGCAGGAAACAGATGAACTCAATTAATAATTAGGTGATATACGTGCCCTTATGTGTGGCCACCTATCATCAAGCAGCCTACATAAAACAATAGTATTATGAAATGCCACCACAGTGGACCATGGTCACCTGCTACATGGACGAAAATACGGATACCAAGTGGGCGGCTGGCCTGGCGCGTAATTATTCTTGATTTACTTCCCTTGTTGTATATGTAGTCATAAGATTCTATTCTGCATATAAAGAAGGGATCATTCAAGGCGAGTACCGTAGATTCACTATTTATTCTGCATTTTTGCTCGTCGTGGTTGATTAATACCAGGAGCAGCATAACTAGACTATCTCCTAATTGGAATAAACAATGGTGTACTAGGTCAGTCACGTCCTATCCGTATTGGAAAAGTCATTCAATGAATGTTTCGAGTTTATGGTCAGATTTCTATCAACTTGTGTAGTTTCAATAAAACGCAATGTAATAAACCTTTCCACCTTTAGCTATGCCCCGCCCACCTCTATCTATGCTCCACCCATACCTCGTCCGTGTTGTGATCGATCGATCTCTGAACTCACTGGCTATCAATTTCCAGAAAACGATACAGGAAAGCTGTTAACTATTTTGAAACTAATTTAACTGGGTGCTTTGAAACTAATTTAACAGCATCCAGTAAAATTAGTTTCAAAATATTCATATTTATTAAATGGTAAAGACATACAATTCGCGCAACATGACAGACTATTAAGCGTTAAATTCGGACTATATCGGGTCACTCATGGCGTCATGGGTATGACGTCATCCTTCAGGTAACGTAGTTAATTATGACGTTATATAATGGATGGATAAGCTTGGAAAGGTAAATTTGAAATGTATATATGTGAATATTCATTCTCTCGCGTATTATTTATAGTGAAATGAATTTGTAGCTATGATGTTACATGCTAAACGTAAGCTCGTGTGAATCACATCTGTCATCCTATATCCTAGCCGTCTAGATGCATTGACGTCTTCCTATTGATTTCGGTTCCAATACAAGGATCCATTTCTGAAATAGCCCCGCCCATTTATACCTATGTTCCGTCGAAGTTTTACACGTGTTGGAACTGATGTATATACTTTGATCCTTGACTCGCCAGAATCCCAATTTAAAGCTAACCATATAGGTACGCTGTTGACTGTTTTGAAACTAATGTGACGCCATAGACTTCGTACAGTTGACGGACCTTTGAATGTTCCGCTGGAGCTAGATACGTTATTCATTACGCATTTTGATTGCGGCATCAACCTACATGTGGCGCAATTTATTATCACATCACATACTTGAGTGACATATCGGATCGGTCCATTATCACCACTTGACTGAACCTAACTCAAATTGGTAAACCCCAGCCTTGTTAGCTGGCTACGTTGTGCAACGGGCTATCGATTTGGACGCTTAATCGCGGATGGTATCATTTGTTTATGGTATGATTTCACATTTTTTAGAATTTATGAACAAATTGATAACGATATTACTAAGGATGTTCAGACGACGCTGGAGGTGAATGCGTGGCAGTGCGCGAGCATACACGTGTGTACCTGCTCGTTGACGATATCATATTTACAATAACAGTTACATGTTTATGCCAATAATCCGTGCTTAACAAGGTACCAAAAACTCTTATTATATTTTAGTAACACGTTGAATAAATCAAGTTCTGAATTGTGAAACTCGGCACCCGTGTGAGTTAAAATTATTGGTTCAAATGAAATCATTTGTCTAAATTTTGGAAATATTTCAACAATAAAGTGTGGTGATGCATATATGTAGTCAACGCATCACAATCTAAGCTACCGACATACTTTAAGTATATGTGCAATAATGAGCATTCCTTCTTTGAGTAATAGTATCTGGCAATTTGATTAATTTGATGCCGCATTGAATACCATTGTAGAATCGCTTCGACCTCTAAGTATGCACGACTAAGTGGGCGGAGCATACATTTCAAATGTGTATCTATAAATTGATGAATCCAATCTGTCACTCAAAAATATGATGTCATAATCAATTACGTCATATGTAGGCTAGCATCACAATGTATGTATGTATGATTACTGTATTCTGTGGCTGTAGTAGTAGAAAGATCCTACAGCTGCAATCAGTCGTTCATCTATTTTGCCCATGGTGCCTTGTCCTCAGCCGAAATCCTAGCTTCCTCAGGTCCATTCTTGACTTGAGGGTACCTCGTAGCACGATTAGCAAATGTATGCCAGTACGTCCTCACTGGCTGTGTATTTGCTGGCTCCGAATAGGGCGAATTCCAAGGCTCTCTGTGCTCGTGTCTCTTCTGGCATCCTTAGCACATGGCCAAACATGGATCATCTTTGCTGGGCGACCTTTACAGACAGTGGCGACGTATTACACATCTTATATAGTGCAGTGTTGGAAATTATGCTGCTTGGCCATCGGCGTCGAGCGATGGTGCCTAGGTATTTGCGGGGGCAGGCATCGAGTTTGTGTAGAGCTGCCTTTGGAGCTTCCCAGCTGTTACAGATATACAGCATCATAGACACGCCATTGTATAAACGTAGCCTTTTTTATCAAGGGCATCTTTGATCTACGAATGCATAGCTTCCGGAAGGTCTGGGAAGCTATGTTCCCCATAACGCAGCGTGCAACAATGTCAGCAGTACTGCAAAACAGTGAGCCCAGTATTGTACTTTTCCTCCATGGTTCGCCGCCACGAAGTGGATCGCCATTTTCTTTAGTTTCATGCTTTGTAGATAGAAATGTATGTGTGAACTCAATTTATAGTTTGCTTGCAGATATTGGGAGAAGTTCGTCAATGAGTTTATTTTCCTCGTCTATGAAGTCCACATCGTCGGCATACTCCATCTCTAGCGGCATACTCAGTATTGGCACTGGGGTGGGGGTGGGGTGGTGGTCTTTTGGAACTTTTCCGCACGGATTTCAACGCAGTAGCAAGGTAGCGGATGAAAGCATCGGAGATCGAATATCTCCCTGTGGGGAGTCGCTTGATGGCTCTCAGCTTGGTGTCTGTAAGCAGTAGTCTCACTTGTCATAGTTCATCTTTATTGCAACTGGCCTGGCGTTGTACATCTAGGATCTTTAAGCGTTTAATTGTGTCGAAGGCTCGTGACATGTCCATACCCATTTTGTGGAAATCACAGTGTTTGGATATGACTACCGACATAGGCATGGGGGAGAAAGATGACATCTCCACACCGGTCTCCCCCGTACGTACCAACTTTGTTGGGAAACTAAGTCATCAAGGATTGCGGGCTGACATCTGCATACTGAGGCAACTCTGATTATGTCTAACCTTCAAGAAACTGTGCTCCACATCCTTGGACGAGGCGATCTTCTCAGGAGCTTGCCATAGCTACGAGGAATGTACGTGGTCTGAGTGCAACATCAAAGTGGCAAACCTTAGGTGCAGCCTGTGAACACTATACCATCGACATTATATGCATTCAAGAGACTAAAGTAGCTACACACTCAGAGTAGCAACTACAGACATGCCATAAGCTAGTACTCATGTAGCAAAAACAGGCCACATATCACTTGTTAGGCTTCGTAATTGGGCTATGGGTCTTGGACCATGTGATTAGTTTTGGACACGTCATTGACCATAATGAGAGCAACAGTAAAAAATAAAGTCAGTCTATTTAGTATCCAAATAACCCGAGAAAGTTCCAAATTAACCACTGGGGATTTGCAATAAATTGTTTGTGTAGTTCATTGTCAGATTTCTTGAGATAACAACAAAACAAGGTATTCTCATTCGGGATTAAACATGCATCAATATGTCCCGTGGTACTAATAGCTTGCTCGATTATACCGATAACGTACAATGTATGGCTGAAATCGATACCCGCATTTCATTTTTCTCAGCTCATGGGTCCGTTTCCCGTTTGTATCTTTCGTTGGGATTCCGCTTGGCCATACGAAACACGTTCTTCCTGAAGACAATCTGCTGCTTTGACTAACTACCGTGAACAAAATTAATGTAAGTTTCTCGTTACCCAAATGCGCGCTGGGGAAAATAAATGATTCCTAACTAAAATTTCTAAACTCGAACAGTAATCACGGAACTCAGTGGGTCGGTGTGTATTCATTCATTCAACATTCTTTATAATATTTCAGGTCAAGCATACTTTTAATAATTATACGATGTTCATTCTCGCGAAATCAACAGTACGCTGATCTTGAGCTGATAGGACGTATGTTAAAGGCAAAGCTAAAGAATGTGTCAGACATCGGCCTGGTTAAGCATATTGCCATCGTTTGATGATCGTGGGCGGGCACTCCTTATCCCCGGACATATTAGCATGATTTTGCTAAGCGAAACATGTAATCCATTTCGCAATATATAATATTTACGTCTGGGAAAGGTTAAATTAACATGATTTCGCCTCCGAGGATATTAGGACAACGCAGACCAGATTCCTAGCGTGTTATACACACTCTCAATGTCTTAAGACCTGGACATTAGTGTTCACACAGTTAACTAATTAAATCTTTTCAGAGTACATCATACAGCTTAGGAAATGTGTAGTATCTAGCATAAACTTGATAGTGTTAACACCTCTACCGTTCAATCCGCACAGTTTGCCTCCCCAAGTTAGCATTACTCTGGGCGTTCAATTTGCCGAAAGATGTTGCTGGTTAAGATAACAGTGTGTACATGCATTCCGGAGCACTCTCTTGAAGTCTCGCTATCCCGCCCCGTTGCATAGCCTTGGCAATCGATCGTTTGACCCTATCATCCACCAAGATGTGTCCAAGCTCCATTCAGTGGAACATGAGCTATCGCGCAGGATATTTGTTTGCATTTCCGATTGAAAATTGACTATTGACCAGAAAAAATCACTACACATCTTCGGGACACCGAGTTCAACCTCGCACCCATGTTTGTTCAGGATGTTGCCGTAGAACCCGAGTGACATTGCTGGTAATGGCTGCTACATTATTCTTGTGACAATTCATGGCGAGGCTAACACATGGAGCTGTCGTTATGCTAGACACTCTCACATGTTGACGTCCGAGTCGAATGTCTCAACAATTTGACTTTGTCTTTGTGTATGTTTTATCGAATATGTGACCCAGACGAGATATGGATGCACTGCAGTTATTGACGCGTAGTGGATGCCGATTGGTGTGGTATATCGCATGGCAATGCGGCATAATTATCTATGAGGAACATTGTAGTGTAATACTATTGCAGGGAGGTGGCTTAGACTTGTTAGATCTCATGGAGAACCGGATTTGGGCATATGCAACCGTTCTGTGGATATCTGGATAGTATGCATAACGAGGGCGTGCACCTCTGAGCACATATCACCGTGATATGTACTAATGAAGGAATCCGGGTTTCTCTATGCCCCGCCAATATCTAGGTAAGCTTCACTAACGCTTTTCCCGTGTTGGGATCAATCGATCCCTGCTCTCTCTGAATCTCAATTTCCAGAAAACTATACAAGTATGGTGTTGACTGTCTTGAAACTAATTTGACATGTTGCTGTTGCTGCAACAGCTCCCATTCAAATTAGTGTCATAATATGCAACAACATGTTTATTAATTGGTAAAGCCATACAATTCGTACAACATGACGGACTTTTCAAGGTTAAAGACGGACGGACGATTTCTGTCAATTATGATTGCGGATTATGGCACTGGATTGAGACATCACACTATGTAAAGCGTAGTTGATTATGGCGTCATATGATTGACCTACAAACTGGATTACTCAATTTCGACCATTATTGACCATTCACTTGACGTGTCGCGTGGACCTCTGTCCGATAGCCTTCCCATGATACCAGCTGGTATGTTCCGTGGTTTGTATCCGTCTTAATGCATGACCTACTTGATTGACGATACACAATGAGTTGTATGCCGCTAGAACAAGTTTGGGGATATATGCATGGACATGCATACGGAATTTCGTGATGCGTCGGCCGATGGAGTAGGGCTGCACTAAGAGGTGCGGTAGATATTCGTATCACCCTGGAACAATTAAGGGACTGGAGTTGCAAATGAATTCTGCATTCTGAGGTAACCTCTTTATTCATAGTCTGTCGTATATTACTTCGCTGAATGCAAGTATGTGTATATAGCCTGACCACCCTCAGTCTCGGGTATGGCCCATACCAGAGGGTGGAATGGATTATTATCAAGGGTGGCCTCCCAATCCAAACACTTGCTTTCTAATCGAGAAACGTGTTACTCAGGTCATTTGAGAGGAATGCAAACTAGAAACTTGTTATCGATTTCAGAACCATACATTGCATTATAGGTCATATGCACAGTAATGTCATGCGTCTTAATTAGCATCCATGTCGGCTTAGATAGTGCCGTTTCAAAATATAGGTAAAGAGTTGAATAATTGTGTTCATAGACAGCAACAGCACCAACGCATATTGGTGTCAAAATATTCAACATAATTTTAGGACATTGTAAATTCTCAAGACAGATACAATCATACGTTTACTATAGGACATTTGCAACCTTCTAGGCAGGGACATATCATGCGATTGTGATTGTGACGTCAGCTAACAATTTATTAATATTAATGTACATACTAACACCATAATCAGTTCATGATTGTCAAAGAGAGCCAGCGAGGCAGTGTCGACATTAAGCTTAGAGAAAAGTACAATACCAATCAAATATTATAAACATAATACTCAACAACAGATCTTCAGATTTCGTAAATAACTCATGTAAAATCTGTGATGCCATTTCCCAATTGACCAGTTTATAGCCATCGGTTTATGGTTCCAATACTTGCTAAAATTATAAGAATATTATATTTGGGGTTTTCAGTTGAGATGTCATGCCCTTAAATGACGATATGTTCCACGAGTTTACGACCATCGCGGAATGCGTGCATCGATTCTATACAGTATAACTAGTGACAGAACTAATCAGTTAGCGGATGTTGCAATCATAGTAACATTGCTTGCTCTGCCATGAACATCGAAATGTCCAGCAAGTGTACGGATTGTTTGTCCTCGATAAATTAAAACTTTCTGGGAATACTTTGAAACTAAATTTAATGGGCACTGCTGTTGCTATAAGCAGCAACATCACACAGTCAAAGTCGTGTCAACATATTCAACGGCTTACCCGTAATAGAAACTAGAAATTGGGATTCTAGGAAGTCAGGACTTAAAGTGGCAGAACATTCCTTTGTGATGCTAGATGTCTGTTAACTTAATTGAACTCACACACTAAGGTGCCCAATACTCAATAGAAGAGAGCCAGCGAGGCACTGATGTTTTCATTCATGTAATAGATTTCCAGCCATTTGACTCCGGATAACTTCTGTCGAGCAATAAGATAGTTCTCCTATAATTTGCGAGGCTTTCAATATTATTAATATCAGAGTGTTCATTGTTTGCGTTAGCTATATTAGGTTAGCATGGGTTTATGTGCACATTACCAATTGCATCTGTGTGCTATGTAATTAATATCAATAGTCAATTTAGCGGCATGGTTAATTGGTAGAGAGTTGTTGACTTTGTCTGACGGCATAGTGCAGTTTCCTACGCTGTCAGATTTCACCTAATAATACTATCAGTTAACTGCTATACCACAGAACTATCAGATTGCAAATGCCACTCCTTTCATTTGCTACCAGATAATCAAATGACTGCTGATCAAACACTGTTTATGCAGGCTCTACGTTGTTCGTTTCGAAATGCAATGACCTGCGCCTACTAAGCTTATGGCCATGGCGTCTCTGGTCTTGCGAGTGCGTGCGGTCGCCTGCATGCATACGTATGTGTATGCGCCATTTCCTCCGTGTATGCGAGCGTGTGTCCGTGTGAGCGTGCCACTATACGTTGTGTGATTGCATAAGTTCAACTGTTCGACAAAATTGTATATGGCATCGCCTGCGGTTTCCCCACAATGCGTCGTGATTTGGGGATCGCAAGCTCAAGCTTGTCAAAAAGGATGGGCAGACGAGACAAGGCATCCTCGTGTTTACAGAAGATGTTGGTGGTATGCAACTTTACTGCTGGCACACTGTGTGCTGCACCATTATCGTAGGCATTGCTCTCATGCAGCCGCTGTTTGGGTAAATACCCCTTACATTCATTAGACCCCCTCGTGCATAGGCAAACATCAGCCTTACATTCGGTAGGAGGTGCAAAATATAGTTTCAATAGGGCTACAAACCTATTTTATACGGAACGATAATGTTTGCTAAGAAAACGGTATCCCACCAGCCGGTGCGAGACACGGTTATGCCGTAATTCGCGTGAAATGACGACGCAGATTGAAAACATGAGTTCGTTCCGTAGCGAAAGCGCTCCAGAGCACTCTGCTAGATTAGCGAGGCGGAAACCTGCCTCTCGTATGTAATGATACGTTTGTTAGAGAGCTCTGCTATTTCGCGAAACATGTTTTGAGATGACTCGCGAAAAGCAAAACATGTTTTCAATCTGTGACGTAATTGGACTCGAAAGAACGTCATACGTCATAGAGGCATATATTACGTCATACGCGTGTCGCGCAAAGGATGTTGGTATACCGTTTTCTTATTATCGTTCCGTGTAGAACAGTTTTGTAACAGAGCGCCTTGTTAGAATGACCTATTGAAACTATTTTTTGCACGTCCTCCTGTAAGGGATGTTTTGCTTTTCGCGAGTCACCTCCAAACATGTTTCGCGAAATAGCAGGGAGTTCTAACGAAACGGATTCAGATTCAGATTATTTATTTGTACAAAATATACATACATATAGATATATCCATACACATATAGTACATATGCTATACAGTTGCCAATAAGTAAAATATACATGATATATACAATACGCACACGCACACGTACACGCACGCCCGCACGTACACACGCATGCACGCACACACGCACGCACGCACGCACACACACGCACACATAAGATGGCATCCACGAATTAAGGCTGATGGCTCTGTTATGAAATTAATTGGTTATATTAATATATGAGCAGAAACTACATATCATTCATAGTAAGTGTAAATTTGAAGTTAATGTTGAAATTAATGTGCTGCAACGGTACAGTGCATTAGTTACAGTGGACACTTCACTGACTGTTGCCTGAAACTTCCGCCAGGATCACTGAATAAAGAAGCAGCATCACCACTCACCTTATCTCAATATCCCATGACAGTTTAATCACCATGAGATTTTATGACACAGAAGATAACGATGTCACCTCTTCACCGAGCCGTCATAGAAAAGAAGGATGTAATGCACCTACAGCAAAATGTGTTGCCGATTTGATCAACTATATTGCAATTACTAATAATGTTGATGAGTTAGTGGATTGTTTCGGAGCCAACGCATTCTGTTGAAACAATCATTGACATATTTTAGTACCGGTTTGCAGACCTCAGTGTCACCGTTATTGTAGGACATTATGAACACAAATTTGTCCTGTTCACTGAAGGAAGCAAAATTTACAAAAGCATTAAGGTAATTAAATAGCAATTGTCTTTCACTGCGGTAATATGGACATTTCAGAATAAAATATCTCTCATCCTCAACAGCTTGCATGTTACATAGCGTATCGTTCCGTATGAGAGGCAGGTTTCCGCCTCACTAATCTATCTGGCTGGTCAGATAACACATACACGTCTTTGTCGTTATGGTATTGCGTTGGTAATATATAACTTACGCTGGGACTTACGCTGGGACACCGTCACTGGTTCGTTTGCACAGTTGGTCACAATCCGCAGTCTGATAGCCACGTCGTGGAGTGGGCCCAACTATCCGAAGCTACAAGTGACCGTGCCAAACACCAACCTC
Source organism: Chaetoderma sp. LZ-2023a (assembly GCA_034401795.1). NCBI lineage: Eukaryota > Metazoa > Mollusca > Caudofoveata > Chaetodermatida > Chaetodermatidae > Chaetoderma > Chaetoderma sp. LZ-2023a. The sequence continues at coordinate 51,448,680 of CM067369.1, forward strand.
CGACTAACTGCCGTCCCGTGTTCTATTGCAAGCGTGTGACGTCAATCCATACTCACAAGCTTTGGTGACAAACAGTCTCACCTGATCCGTGACAACACATTCAGTATGCACAGTACATATTGATAGATTAAATACAAAATAATAAGCGTGGAAGTACATCTTAGATACTTTCAAATATATATGTCTTGTGTTTATATACGTATTAGTAGTGTGTATAACTCAATGCCGGTGTGTGCCACTGCTGATGTGTGTGAGTTCACGAGCGTGTTTATCTGTCGGCGTGATCTGTTCATATCCCGTGTTCTGGTGTGAATTTGGTATATGTTTGCTTATGAACCCTGCGGTGATTCGGTTCTTGTGTCTTTGTGCGTGTGGTGAAAGAAAATATGTTACAGTGACATAGACACATGGGCGGCTGGATTGACATGCACACGACTATGCATGGGATACGGTTAGATGATCGACACACCCAGTGGCACGTGACAGACTCGATAGTGGACAATTCGAGTCTTACAGCAATAAATGGGCTACTACAATTAGGCATAGAGTAGTAATTGGTACGCTGGAAAATCAGTTATTTGTCGGAATTGACACGTGCAGAATATATCTTCTGCAATTCTATGTACCTTTGCTGTCGCATGTTGCTATATGATTGTTGTATTTTACATGTTAATTGTTAATTAGTTAGATTATACTCCTAGGCCACATTCATACTCACATGCGCAATCGTTAATACGCACAACTGCGTTGATGCAACGATATTTAACAGCGAGACTCTGACAGCTATTGACGGCTAGTGGGTAGTGAGATTGTCAGCTATGTAGTTAGCTGGCTGGTCAGTCAGATAGAAGAACCTATGGTTAACTATGTTATGTTTTATTAGAATACATCTCTCTTAGGAATCAATTATAGTTAAGTAGAATAGACTTAGAATAGGTAAGTGGCACGTGACTAGAGTTGAGAATTATATGTGTAAACTAGAATTAAGAAAGTTCAGTAAACGAGTCATCAATAGGATACAGCTTTGTGTTATCCATTCTATCTATATCCGCAAGAAGGAAGATCCCGGTCGGTACGCGGGTTTGCACCGTGACGACAGAATGTCCCTCCAGAAACACCATACATAACACCCCCACCACACCAGTACCATATATACCCTGCATAGTACACACATATACACGGAGCACGCCACTGATGACGCCTCATGCTATCTATAGTTGCCTGCGTTTTATTAAATTCCAGTACTTTCCGAATAAGAATCCAGAGTGCAACCTTATGAGATCAGTGTACCTCACCCTGGAAATTGCAATTCATATTCATGCCTATGCGAATTCCGAGAGCAATGTTGGCCATTTCCCTGAAATAAGTAAGCTTGCGATAGACATATGAAAAATAAAGCCATTGTCAAATATGAACAGAATGGCGAGGCACACTTGACTGTAAAGGAGATAAACCAATATACCAAATTGTATCAATGGAAAATTACAAAATCTGGAAATTAGTCCAATAAATCTACTTGGGTTTGGTTTTAAGATTAAGTTCCGACATGTTCCCGTCATAAGGTTTCGTGCAGCAAATTCATCCGCATTTACCTATCACACGATGCCAAGACTAAAATGAAAAAATAGAGCGTCATCATACAGCTATTGACCAGAACACACGCTAGCCAATTATTATGGTCGCCGAATGAATACATCCTCAATATTTACTTGGAAACATTAAACCTCGTGGCCAATTATTAATTTGTCACACAGAGAATGCACACCAATCAATTTCTACAGTATGTGCACAAATTAGTAAATATTACCTCACTCAATAGAATATAATGAATATTCATTCTATGTTTATCCTTCGCATTGTTGATGTGTTAATACGAAGCAGCATTAACCTTTATATGAAGCGAATATCTAGGTGTATAGGCCTACGTGTAGTTTTTAATCCTTCCAGATTGTTTAACATCTATTAATACACATGACAAGCCATGCTCGCACGAGGTGTCAAGATGTCAAGCTGTGCTCGCTGATTACAGTGTTCGTTAACCCGTACTCAGTGCTGTACTGCTGCAGAGTAGTACACGAGGGCATGCTCTGCGTATTCAGTTTATTTACCGTTATAGCGACTGTACTAATTTATCACTGCCTGCACTAATACTTAATAAATACAAACTGAGTAGTCTGTTAACATGAAGGAGAGTGACTGTATTGTATGACTGGAGGTTACTGAATCCCCGGATGATGTAAACACCGGGAGAAATCATTATCACATAATGAGTAATCAATAATTGTACAGAGCAATACAAGCACAATACAACCGTCCCTTTGTTTAGTAATTAAACTTGCAATACTTATAAGCTAAATATAATCATATAATAATCTATATAACTGAAATGCCAAATTGTCAAAATTATGGATAGTGAAACTTTCAATACGACATACACACCATACACCAGAATACGGTCTTTGTTTCATTGATATCACTCGCTAAAGACTCACCACTATGCCCCTTTTATTCGGATCTTGGCTGTGCGATCATTTGACGGAGCTATTGAATGGGCATCAGCAACAGGTTCGAAAACAGGTTCCGGTAGCTTTGTTTTGATTGGTTGGTTAGAAAGAAGTGTTGCTGGAGGAATGCCGGTTGTAGAGTGGGGTGTTGCTCTGTAGGTAAGCAGAAAACTGTTTAAGTCTTTCTGCCACACCTTCCTGTCCGCAAATGGGCTACGTACAGTTTTTCTGGTAGTCTGTACGAAGCGCTGTGTTTCGCCATTAGCTTTAGGCCACAACGCTGTAACCTTTCGATGTTTGAAACCTGTTATTGCTGCGTAACGTGCAAAATCTTGTTCATTAAACGGGGGACCATTGCCAGATTTGAGTCCATTGACTGTGAAGATTTTACAAAAATATAAAGAAATAATACATTAACGTTTCGGCAATTTACCAATGATGTATGATTTCAATAATATTGTTATTTTAGTTTATCACGTAAGAGCCGTTTAAATTGTGGTGTATTTTAGAGAAATACTAACTCAATTCGGGTCAGTTGCTTGTTGCTGACTTTACCAGCCAGCAGCCGTGCTCTGGGCGTGGATTTAGGAGACACCAATGTGGCAAAGGTGTTTTGCATGCCTCTACTATTTAATAATAAACAGAATACTGTCTTGTGTTTTGGGACCATTCAAATAGTCAGCAACTTACCTGTGTAGTTGCCATGGAAGTGTGATTCTAGTAATTCCGGATTCAAAGCATATACATTGATTCTAAATCCCTATTCAGACCAAACGCGAATTTTCCGCGCGATAATACGAGTGATCTGATGGAGAAAAATAGGCTACTACATATCATGTTTGTGCTTTCAAACCAGAAGCGAGCGAAAGAGGCGCGGATGATTTGCAAAGCGTGTGATTTAAAAAAATTAAATTATCATATTTTTTTCGAATAGCTATGGCCGCGTGTTAAAATATTATATACGATGCTGTACGTATGTACAAAACTTGTAAATATGTAATTATCATTGCCCGGGAGAGAGTGGAGCCTGTCTGCCTGCCTGCCTGCCTGCCTGCCTGCCTGCCTGCCTGTCCGCCCGCCCGCCCGTCCGCCCGCCCGTCCGTCCGTCCGTCCGTCCGTCCGTCCGTTCCGTCCGTCCGTCCGTCCGTCCGTCTGTCTGTCTGTCTGTCTGTCTGTCTGTCCGCCCGCCTGTCAGTACGCATGTCTGCCTACCTGCCTGCCTGCCTGCCTGCCTGCCTGCCTGCCTGCTGGCCAGCCGGTTGGTTGGTCGGTCGGCCGGTCGGTCATAAGATGTGTCTAAAATCTTTTTTGGCTCAAATGTTAGCACAACGAAGGAATTTGCCACGTAAGAGTATTTTCAAATCTTTGGCCATGATGGTGATAGAAGCAGCCGGCTCCAGATTTGGCAACATTTTTACACAAGAAAGTGGTAACAAACCATACACTAGGATTCCACAGCTCTGGACCTGATCCAAAAGATCCGAGAAAAAATGTGTCTGTCTGTCTGTCTGCATTCCTACACTCCTGCATGTCTGCCTCTCGACCTACCTACCTACCGTGACTGCCTGCCTGCCTGCATGTCTGCCTGCCTGCCATAGGCAGCAACAGCACCCTGTCAAATTAATTTCAAAATATTCAACAGCTTACATGTACAGTTTTCTGGAAATGGATAGCCAGGGAGTTCAGAGATCGATCGATCCCAACACGGACGGATTGAGATAGGCGATGCATAGCTAAAAGGGGAAAGGTCCACACCTTCCTTCCTTCCAAACAGCCCCCCCCCCACCTCCGCGTGCCCAATAGGTCCAATATACACCGTCTTCCGATACCGCCATTGCAGGTACCATTTGAGAGTATCGAATTTCCGGCACACTAAGAACAATCATGTCTCGGGCATGGTCGGTGGGTAGGCGTACCTACAGTATCCATCGGTATATAGTGATGGCTTTTGGCGATCGCCTTTTGGTTTGGAGGGTTTAATATTCAGTATAGTATACAATATATTAATGCTACTGGAGCCATTGACCCAGTTCAGTGAATTTTATGTGGGGCGAACATTGGGCGCTTCTGCATGATAGTCAATGAGCTAGCCCGATGATAAGTTATCTAGCCCCATACTACGAAAGCCCTGAAGGCGCATTCGAAATTCTAAATTCGAATTCAAAATTCGATTTAGAAATTCAAAACTCGACTTCGAAATTCAAATCTTATATCAGTCTGTATATACAGTCTATATAGGTGTATATATTGAAAATTGCTACCCCTATGTATAAACCGATACCGTCCTATATATATACTCTTAACGACCTATTCGTCACAAACCGATACACCAATAGCTAGCCCAATACACACACTCATAGCCACCTTACAATGATCGCTACCACACCCATACAGCCACTGCTCGTACCTATACAGTCGTATTCACCTTTACCATATTACAACCTAGCTATCTCTACCCCAAACAAACATTTCTAGCCAATGCCATATGCGCATATCTACCCATACAAATATCTACCCCTACCAATACACCCATAGCACCCACTCTTATACATTCACCTATTACTAACATACAATACCAATACGCCACTGTCGCAAATAGCAATGCAGACAAGACTACATTAGCCTAGTCAACTAGCCTAGACAAGCTCAACAACATTTTAGCCTAGCCTCCTAGCCTAGTATAGTAGCCTAGCCTACTAGCCTAGACAACTAGCATAGCCTACTCGCATAGATTAGCCTATTAGACTACTATAACCTAGCCTACCATCCTAGCCTACTAATCTACATAATAATATATTGTCCTAGCCTACTAACCTACAGTCCTAGGCTATCAACATAACCTACTAAACTAGACTACCTAGTCTACTCGCTTGCTTATGCGCATAGCCTGCCATTGTTTACTTGCCTACCTACTGGGCTAACTAACCGACATATGTAACATACTATTTGACTGGGTAAACATCATAGCCCGATCTGGTTTAGTGGCCTAGCCTACTGAATTAGCCTAATCGCATAGCCTGCTAGCATACTGGATATCCCCACCCGACTTACTAGCCTAGCTTAGTGGTCTAGCCTATTAGCCAAATCTACAAGCTGGCATAACCGTCTAACCTACTGGCATAGCCGTCTGCTGGCATGTGCTACTATCTTGGTATAGCGTAGTTAAATGGTCTCGTCCATTGGGGGTAACCTACTAGCATAGCCTTCTTGCCTAATGTCTTATCTAGCCTACTAGCCGGACCTCCCTTGGCCTCCTGGCCTACATACTAGCATAGTCTAGTGCTCTAGCATACACCTATACTCTGCTAGACAGGTCTGGGCTACTGGCTTCTCATACTAATAGCATAACACCCTGCCCAAGCATACCAGTTTCGTAGAGTGGAAACTGCATAGCTATAACCTGCCTTGAGGGGCCACCCTATAGAGCACAGACAATTAACCAGTATCTAGACAGAGCCGCTTAAAATACATAGGCTGCTATATGATGTCACGTTTGGAGGCCGAAGATGGGGTTTATAACACACGTGGTCAAGAGACCATTGTTTTAACGAACCATCACGTTATTGGTCCAAAGGACAGTTAGTTATTCCAGCAGCTATAGATGTATTCCAATGTCTAATATGATGTATATTAAGCTGGTATAGGCTATGGGATTATATAAGTATAGCCATAAGCACAAGGCTTAGGAAAAGTGCAGTTATTAAAGGTCCCGGAAAATGTTTATTCGAAAATGCATTTATTCCTCTAAATATTTTGGGGCCAGTACTACAAGTTGATGTAGGTATATCATTTTGAGAATTTCGACTGGTAAATAGACAAAATTACGTCTCAAAATCGGTCATTTTAACCCGCTTGGAAAAACGTCATCGGATGAAAGCGGGAAGATGACTGTCGTATGCAACTATGCCGGGAAACACAAGGGTATACGCGTTCAAGCGCGTGTACCACAGGAAGTAATAGAGATATCGCACTAAATACAATATTCTCAAAATATTTCAAATGGCTTCAGTATTTTATAGAAAAACGTCTACAGAATCATAAGATAAGTTGCAATTTTATCTTATGTTATAACGCAATTCAGATATAAAAAAAAAATATATATATATATCGTATATTTGGAGAAATAAAACCTTGAACTAAAGTGGTGAGATTTCTGGCGGCAATCACAATTCCCCATGAAATTTGAGGATTTTCTAGCAAAAGACTGAATTTTTCTTGCAGATACTTCTGATCAGATGTAACGATTACACCAAATTGTTAACTTATAAATCATATCATACATTATGTTACTCTAATTTTATGTTGATTTACTACACATAGTGAGCGCTGTGCTCAGTGGCGCCGGAAACACAAGGAAATTTCCCCGGTTGTCATATAGGCAGGAACACCGAGAGGGGTGGGGTGAGGAGGGGAAGTTGTGCCCTATGCCCAATTCTTAAAAAAATTTAAACAACTTTTAATCCGGCAATGTCTTTACTTTGCTACCATTGGTTTAAATAGGATGCCAAAATCTTCATATCTAGCGCCTCCCGTGACCTTGCCAAATATACAAGTCCAGCCATTTTCAATAATAGCAATAGCGGTTTGACCAGTAATCAATAAAATATTAAGTACCACCACCACCACCACTACCACTACCACTACCACTACCACTACCACCACCACTACCACTACCACTACCACTACCACTACCACTACCACTACTACTACTACTACCACTACTACTACTACTACTACTACTACTACTACTACTACTACTACTACTACTACTACTACTACTACTACTACTACCACTACCACTACTACCACTACTACTACTACCATTTTTTTTATTTTTTTTTTGAAAATCCGACGCTGACGCAGTCGACACACCTCATGGAGGAACTCCTTTAAAAAAAGGCTTGCAAACCCCCATAAAAAATCGAGTGAAATAGCAGGATTTATTAATAGTATATGAATAACAATACAAACTTAACATATCAAAACAGTGAAAACTAAAATACTCTATTAACATATACCAGACCGATGGCATAAGTACATAGGAAAAAACTTAATAAAGGGCTGATAACATTAGATAATTCAACAAAGCCATTACTTTTTGCACACCGTATAGTAGTAGGCCCTAATGGCGAGCATTGTTACCCAATAAGTGGTAAAGCGACTCATCAATAATTAGCAGTAAGTTACTGCTACTCATTGACGCCATTGAGTCGATTCATGACCTGCAGGCTAAGTAGATCATATGTAGTTTAATGTAGCACACCGTATAGTATTGGGCCCAAATGGTGAGTGCATCTCGTCAACTAGTGGCGAAGTGACTAGTCAATAAGTAACAAAAGGTCACTCATTGGCGCCAGTTGGCCGATTCTTAAATATGGAGCAGGCGTATTAGCCTTTATGTCGTAAAATGCACAAAGCAAAATTATAAAAACTGTGACTACATAGAGGGCGCTCTGGGTTCACATTTTAAATTTACTTCATTGTAAGTTTTTGTAAATTACCCTAGAACAAATACACCTACAGTAAACATTTACAACAGGATGTTAATTGTATATATGTAAGATGTCATACTCTGTTAACCTAATGAACTCGAAAGACGGATCACCTCCAAAATATTGACGCGATGCTCAATTAATATTTAAATATACCGATTCCCAAGGTTAGGTTATTCGTCAAAATTATCATCTCCCTAAGACATTAAAATCTTAAAATTAAGTCAATTAAATAACATAAAATACCATATATCAATATACAACAAGCAGCGAGTGTGCTAGCTTATACACGTTCTGCTTCTGCTAGTTTTAGATATCCATGTTCAATTTATACTAGGCCAGTTTTGCACCATATATCTTTAATCTACTTTCTTTTCCATGTTCCACTAGCCTGTAAAATTCACAATGAATGCAGTTTATCAACAATGATCGAAATATAACTTGTATGGCTCTTTGGTGGTTGGTTCCTGTTTTATCTCTGGCCTCTGAACACCGATGCTTCCAAATGGCCCACACCCCTACAGATAACAGGGTTACTAACAATTCTTTCTTCTTGCTATTAATGATTCGTCCGATAGTTGAGCAATCTTTGAACATAATTGTTTCAGCCATTAATTTCACATATTTGATTCCAAATTTAGCGAGGAACATATTGATATATACCCAAAAGCCTGTAGCTATACAACAATGTGTAAACAGATGGTCTATTGTTTCCTCCTCGTATTACATAATAATGTACTTGTTATTTTGCACATATAAGTCAGATGGCCGATCCATAGCCTTCGATGGAGTAATCGCCATGCCAGTTCCCGTCTGTTTGCTGGTAGACAAGGTAGATGTATTGTTTTCCATGCATTTTCCTAGTTCTTTGGCGTGCATCCTAAAGTGTTCCAATGCCTAACTGCAACAGGAGTCTGTCTCCGACTTTGCATTAGCATTCCATACCAGGCTCTAGATGCCATGTTGTATTTTATATGATCTGACTTAAATACTAATTTTGGTTGCACCATACCTCGGTTGCCACGTGCTTTCGGCAATTTGACCCATTCACCAGATATTGCATTCTTTAATCTAAGAAATAAGTGCTGGGCATCAATATGCCTCATTGATGTTGCTCTTGCTACATCCTGCATCGCAATCCATTTGCGAGATTTTGGATTAACTAAATCACTTACATATTGAATGCCATTTTTGGCCATAGAGGGCAAATATAATACAGTATCATTATCACGAATCAACTCGTTGCCCCAAAGACGTTGCTCTAAGGCATCTTCCCAACAACTGGGTTGTGGCATTGATCGTGTAAATATCTTTGAAGCTTCGATCTGTTCTTTATATAAGTTTGGTATCTTCTGATAGCTAGGTGGCAGTTTATTTCACAAAAATAAACATTCTACTAGAAATGGATCTACGCACCTTTGTAGAAGTGTCCTTGCAACACTTGACCAAGATGAGTTTGAAGTGAGTAACTTATTCAAGAATTTAAGTTTTAGTGAAGCACACTTTGCTAAAACATTAAGCAAATCCAGGCCTCCATCATGCTTTTCATTGGTGAGGATTGACTACAATACTAAATGGGCTTTTTCCTCCCATAGGAAGGACACAAGTAAGGTGTTGATCTTTGACTCTACTGATTTGGGCATATGAACTACAGAAGTGGTATACCACAGTCCAGATAAAATTTAATTATTACGGACAAATGTCCTGCCAAATACAGTTAGGCGACGTCGTTTCCAATTTACTAATGCACAATTTAGCTTGGATAGCCTTTTTCCCCAGTTTATTATTACATCCTGTTCACTACTAAAGTAAATACCCAAAATCTTTATGACATCATCTGACCAGTTAATATCCATAACATTGTCAGTTCTGACCTTCCAAGCGCCCAAAAATAATCCCTTAGATGTGTCTCTATTGACTTTAAGCCCTGATGCCTTTTGAAAAGCTGACAATACTCCATTTAAGATTCTAAAATCTGAATTTGTACCTGCAAACACAGTCGTATCATCTGCATATTGAGACACCTTTAGTGGCCTTTCTACTACACGTATACATATTCCTTGAAAATCATTGCGTTGCCTCAATGTGGCCCCCAACGATTCCATAGCTATGACGAATAGAAGCGGAGACAATGAGCAACCGTGTCTGACGCCTCGTTCCAACACTACAGGTTCAGATAGATGATTATTTACTAAATAGCAACTTGTTATATCAGTGTATAAACTATTGACCAATTTAATAAATCTGGAACCAAAGCCAATATGGTCTTAAGACTTAAACATGAAATCCCATTCAAGTCTGTCAAACGCCTTCTCGTTTTCAAGTGCTAGTATTGCTGCTGGGATGCAATCCTGTTCAGCTAATGAATAAGGTCTCATATAAGCAATGTGTTGTTTAATATCGTTCTTCCTGGTACAGAGCACGTTTGATCATCATCAATTACTTCGCCTAGGACTGCGCCAAGTTTTAATGTTAGTGCCCGTGTAATAATCTTATAGTCTACACAGAGTAGAGAGATTGGTCTATAATTCTGTATTTTATTTCTGTCACCCCGCTTGTATATAAGCCGAACATATGCTTGGGCCATCGACGGAGGGAGATTCGCTTGCTTAAAATGATGGTTGCTATTCTTCTAATACTGGACCAAATATGTGCCAGAATGATTGATAAAATTCGACTGGAAGGCCGTCGCAGCCAGGAGACTTTTCTAACTTCATACGTTTGAGGGATTTTGTCAAATCATCAATTGTCAGTGATTGTTCACAACCTTCGCGACATGCATCTGGAAGTCTTTGAGTTATATTAGCCAAAATATCTCTTTTTGCAATTTCATCACTTCCCTCAGAGTTATACCATCATTAGTCTTCAGTGAGCGCATTAATTTCTCTATACCTCTTGCTTTTTCCAAGTTACAAATGTAACGTGTAGGCTTTTCACCCTCGGTGTGCATTTGTGCTCTTGCCCTTATTTTGGCCCCATCAAACTGATATTGCTCTATTTCATTTACTCTACCTTTTAATTTGACTAATAATTTGTAATAATTATATACTCCTTCATTAATTTTCTTAATAATTTTACATAACGACCGCTGAAGCGCCTTTTTACGCTGTCGCATTTCTCGTGCTTTCCTGATGGAATACTGCCTTGAAATATGTTTCAGGTCGGATTTAACATCCTCTCACCAGTCTGTTATACATTCATACAAACTTCTCTTTTCATCCCAATGCCTCCAACAACTTTCTATACATTTGTGATAGCAACTATCTCGTAACAACGCTACATTAAGTTTCCAAAATCCATCTCCTCGTTTAATCCAGTCAGCATTGTCTATTGTGATGGAAAACATATTGTGATCAGAGAAAGTTACTGGTTTTATGTTAGTTTTACACATGTAACCTTTCAATGAACGTTCTACATAGATCCTGCCCAATCTGGATGCTTTCTTTCCATCGGTTGAAAACCAAGTAAAGTCCCTGCCCTCTGGATTTTCAATCTGATAAGTGTCTAACAAGCTTTTATATCCACAGATGTGTTTCAAAATATTATGAGATGTGTCATTAAAATTAGACCTAGCGTTTCTGTCTTTAACTTCATCTAATATGCAATTAACGTCACCGCCCATAATTAAGTTTTCAGGCGTTTGGTCTTGAATTATTGTGGAAAAATCATTTAGAAATTCACAACGCAATTGATGAGAGGTTGGCGCATATAGGCACATCAGATTTAAACTTGTGTTTAGTACATCAATTGATACAGAAATCCATCGTCCATTTGTATCTGATGACGATGATATAACATCAACATAGTTGAGACAGCGGGGCAGGATAAGAATGGCCACTCCCGTGCTATTATCTTGTGATAAACAATAAAAAATCCACCATTTTGAAATATCTTTGAGAGACTCATACACTTCAAATTTGGTCTCGTCCAGAAAAGCAATAGCAACTTTCTCATGTGTTAATTATTCAAGCAAGTGGCGCTGCTTGAATTCGGTATTTAATCCTCTGCAATTGATGGTGCCGATAATCATAATTTGTAAAATGATGTTTACAACCGCCATCATTAGATTAACTTGATTTGGGTTTTTACCTCGTTACTTGGAACATTCATTTAATTTTTCTGCGAATTCAATGTTTCCTAGTTCTACCACAGACACATATTCATATTTGGAAATATCAGAATCATGGATCAGTAGACGATATTTCACGCCTCTCGCCGTTACATATGTCATTAACACTTCACCCCCTTCTGATCGGTACATTACCATTTCATCTTTCATCTGTGAACTCTGTGTTTGAATGGACACATCTGATTCTGCAACTGATATTGTATCACCATCATCTATATCATTTGCCCTTTACAACACGAACATCTTCTAGAAGCTTTTCCTTGACCACCTCATTTGACACTGTTACATTCCATACAGTTTTAGAACCATTGATAAGCCCCTGCAAAGCAGCAGGTCCCGCGCCAACGACGTCCTTTAACCCATGATACACGTTGATAGCCGTGACACCCCACCCCTTAGTTGTTATCTTAAGGCTTAGGGTACGCTTTTAGGTTGCCATGGTGTTTTATAAAAAGAGGAAATCCATACTACTACAATATATAATACAAAAATATAACACCAAGACGTTGGGGAAAGAGCTAAACACTAAATAAATAGTGTCCCCTTTTGAAACCTTGACGTCTATCAATAAATATACGATTAGCGGGTACAGTCGTATATTTGTTAGTTTGAACCACTTTCTAAGTGGTTCACTAACACCTAATCGATTAAAGTGGTTCCCTAATGCATACTAACATATTACAGACATATATTTGTTAGTCTGTTCGAGTTGACAGGGGACAGCCAACTGACTATACAGATTTATATAATTAAAGTACTAGGCTTGCGCTTACAAATGACAAAGGAATTAAATCCACTCACTTAAGCGATCTTGCCAAATATAATGCGCTAGCCAAAGAACTATAGAAATAGCATACTGGCGCGGGGAGAAAAGTACTGCATTGACCACAGTAAGAGGGGACCTATTAAATGGCTGAACCCGCCAGCTAAGAGGAGTGCCTTAAGAAAATGGAGACACAAAATCCGCTCCATCCATGACAAGAATCTACAAATTAAGGATTACTACTACTACTACTACTACTACTACTACTACTACTACTACTACTACTACTACTACTACTACTACTACTACTACTACTACTACTACAGCTACTACTTTTCTTTCTTTCTTTTTTGGAAAATCCGACGCTGACGCAGTCGGATACACTTCACGGTGGAACTCCTTTAAAAAGGCTTGCAAACCCCATACAAAATCGGTTAAAATAGCAGGCTTTATTAATAGAATAACAATACAAACCTAACATGTCAAAACAGTGCAAGCTAAAATACTCTATTATCATATGCCACAACCGTGGCATAACTACATAGAACACATAATTAATAAGGAGCTGATAAAATAAAATAAGTCAACAAAGACATTGCTATTTGCACACCGTGTAGTAGTAGGCCCAAATGGCGAGCATAGCTAACCAACAAATGGTAAAGCGACTCATCAATAATTAGCAGTAAGCTACTGCTAATCATTGATGCCATTGAGCCGATTCATGACCGGCAGGCTAAGTAGATCATATGTAGTTTAACGTAGCACACCATATAGTAGTAGGGCCAAATGGTGAGTGCAGCTCGCCAGCAAATGGCGAGGTGACTTGTCAATAAGTAACAAAAATTCACTCATTGACGCCAGTTAGCCGATTCTTAAATGACCAACGGACGTAGTAGCCTTTATATAATATAATGCACAAAGCAAACGTATACAAGCAATGACTACATAGATGGCGCAATGGGTTCACATTCTAATTTACTTCATTGTAAGTTTTTGCAAATTACCCTGGAACAAATACACCTACAGTAAATATTTACAACAGGAAGCTAATTGTAAGATATCACACTATGTTAACTTGAAAATCGGATCACCTCCAGAATATTGACATAATGCTCATTTGATATTTAAATATACTGATCCCAAGGTTAGGATATTCGTCAAGATTAGTCTCCTAAGGCATTACAATATTAAAATAAAGGCAATTAAATTAAATTAAAATAGCATTTATCAATATACAGCAAGCAGCGAGTGTGTAAGCTTATAAAAGTTCCGCCTCTGATATTTTTAGATATCCGTATTCAATTGATACTAGGCCAGTTTTGCACCATACGTCTTTAAATCTGCTTTCTCTCCCATGTTCTACTAGCCTGTAAAATTCACAATGAATGCAGTTTATCAACACTGATCGAAATATAGCTTGTATGGCTCTCTGATGGTTGTTGCCGGTTTTATCTCTAGCCTCTGAACACCGATGCTTCCAGATGGCCCACACTCCTACAGATAACAGGGTTATTAACCATTCTTTCTCCTTGCTATTAATGATTCGTCCGATAATTGAGCAATCTTTGAAGAAAATTGTTTCAGCCACTAAATTTTCATATTTGGTTCCCAATTTAACAAGGAGCATATTGATATATACCCAAAAGCCTGTAGTTATGCGACACTGAGTAAATAGATGGTCTATCGTTTCCTCCTCGGTATTACATAATAAGCACCGGTCTGTACTTGTTATTTTACACATATAAGTAAGATGGCCGACCCATAGCCTTAGATGGAGTAATCGCCATGCCAGGTCCCGTGCATTTCCTGGTAGACAAGGTAGATGTATTGCTTTCCAGACATTTTTCCAGTTCTTTGGCGTGCATGCTAAATTGTTCCAATGCCTAACCGCAATAGGAGTCTGTCTCTGACTTTGCATTGGAATTCTATACCAGTCTCTAGATGCCATGTTGTATTTTATATGTTCTGACATAAATACTAATGTGGGTTGCAACATATCAATGTCGCCACGTGCTTTCGGCAATTTGAACCATACAGCAGGTATTGCATTCTTTATTCTAACAAATAAGTGCTGAGCATCAATATGTCTCATTGATGTTATTCTTGCTACATCTTGCATCGCAATCCATTTACGAGATTTCGGATTTACCTAATCACGTAAATATTGAATACCATTTCTGGCCAAAGAGGGCAAATATAATACATCATCATTATCACGAATCAACTCGTTGCTCCAAAGACGTTGCTCTAAGGCATCTTCCCAACAATTGGGTTGTGGCATTGATCGTGTAAATACTGTTAAGGCTTCGAGTTGTTCTTATATACATTTGGAATCTTTTGATGATTAGGTGGCAGTTTAGTGTACATAAATAAACATTCTACTGGAAATGGGTCAACGTACTTTTGGAGAAGTGCCCTTGAAACACTTGACCAAGAGGAGTTTGAAGTAAGTAACTTTTTCAAGAATTTCAATTTTAAAGAAGCACACTTTCCTGAAACATTAACCAAATCCAGGCCTCCGGCATGCTTTTCATTGGTGAGGATTGACTGTAATACGAAATGGGCCTTGTCCTCCCATTTTCAATCCGATAAGTGTCTAACAAGCTTTTATTTTCACAAATGTGTTTCAAAATATTATGCGATGTGTCATTAAAATTAGACCTAGAGTTTCTGTCTTTAGCCTCGCCTAATATGCAATTAAAGTCACCGCCCATAATTAGGTTTTCAGGCGTTCTGTCTTGAATTATTGTGGAAACAGCATTTATAAATTCACGGCGCAATTGATGAGAGGTAGGTGCATAAAGGCACATCAAATTTAAACTTGTGTTTAGTACATCAATTGATACACAAATCCATCGTCCATTTGTATCTGATGACGACGATATAACGTCAACATAGTTGAGACAGCGGGGCAGGATAATATGGAAACATCATTTAGAAATTCACGGCGCAATTGATGAGAGGTAGGTGCATAAAGGCACATCAAATTTAAACTTGTGTTTAGTACATCAATTGATACACAAATCCATCGTCCATTTGTATCTGATGACGACGATATAACGTCAACATAGTTGAGACAGCGGGGCAGGATAAAAATGGCCACTCCCGCACTATTATCTTGTGATGAAGAAAAAAAAAATCTGCCCTTTTGAAATATCTTTGAGAGATTCATAAACTTCAGTTTTTTTAATTTCGGTCTCTTGTAGAAAAGCAATATCCACTCTCTCATTTGCTAATTATTCAAGCAAGTGGCGCTGCTTGAATTCGGTATTTAATCCTCTGCAATTGATGGTGCAGATAATCATAATTTGTAAAATGATGTTTACAACCGCCATCATTAGATTCACTTGGTTTGGTTTTTTATCTCGTTTCTTAGACCATTTACCTAATTTTCCTGCGAATTCAATATTTCCTAGTTCTACCACAGACAAATATTCATATTTGGAAATATCAGAATCATGGCGCAGTATACGATATTTCACGCCTCTCGCCGTTACATATGGCACTAACACTTCACCCCCTTCTGATCGGTACATTACCATTTCATCTTTCATCTGGGAACTCTGTGTTTGAATGGACACATCTGATTCTGCAACTGACATTGTATCATCATCCATATCATTTACTTCAATCTCAGATTCTGAGCTATTGTCATCTTTGTGACGCTTATTGCTACTTAAGTAACATTTGGCAGGAGCATCATTTACCATATTTTCAAGCTGACTTAAATCAAGTGGGCTTAGCGGAAATTCGACTGAACTTTCTGTCTTCTGAGTCCTAAACTTATCCTGTCCTAATTTTAATTGATCTTCTACGGAATTGTAAACTGGCTCTTCTGTAAGATCATCATTTTCCTGTGTGTCTTTTACAGCAACGTTTGGCTCCACTGCATTTTGATTATTTTCTTGACTTAGGGTTATACCCTCCTCTAATACGTGAATTCCATCAACTGTAGTTACTTTAACAGGATTTGATGATTTGTTTGTGTCATTTACAGTGGCATGAACCACAACAACAGCTTCCGTAGCGATTGCTTCAGAATCATTTGACTCAGTTGCATCCTTTAATGGGCGATTATCTCCTGATACTGAGGGCTTGTTTTGATTTTTTGGACAGCGCCATTTAAAATGGTCAACTGAACCACAGAGCAAACATTTGTTTCGATTGGGACAATCTGTTGCCAAATGGTCAGTACTTAGGCAGATCCGGCATTCTTTAATTTGGCCGCTATACCATAAGGCCAGGACAAAGCTGCCATCAAGCTTCAATCTGCTTGGTAAAGGGCTATCCACTTTATCAAACCAGATACGTCTTACACAGTTTTCTAGCGTTCTGTCAAAGGCATACGTTTCCCATTCAATCTTTTGCACTTTGCCATACTTCTTGAGTTCACTCATGATTCTATCATCTGGAATTTCCAGTGGAACTTTCATCTTCACTAGCAACCTATCTGACTAGAGTTCCTCTACGTTACAAACTTCACCTTTTACAATAAGAACATCTTCCAGAAGCTTTTCCTTGACCCCTCATTTGACACTGTTACATTCCATACAGTTTTAGTAACATTGATAAGCCCCTGCAATGTAGCAGTTCCCGCGCCAACGACGCCCTTTAACCCATGATACCCGTCGAAAGCCGTGACACCCCACCCCTTAGTTGTTATTTTAAGGCTTAGGGTACGCTTATAGGGTGCCATGGTTGTTTATAAAAGGAGGAACCCCATACTACTACAATATATAATATAAATATATACTTATATAACACCAGGACGTCAGGGAAAGAGCTAAACACTAAATAAATGGTGTCCCCTTTTGAAACCCTGACGTCTCCCAACAAATATAGGAATAGAGAGTACAGTCGTATATTTGTTAGTTTGAACCACTTTCTAAGTGGTTCACTAACACCTAGCCGATTAAAGTATACTAACAAATATATGAATAGATAGTACAGTCATATATTTGCTAGTCTGTTCGAGTTGACCGGGGACAGTCAACTGACTATAAGGATTTATATAGTTAAAGAACTAGGCTTGTGCTTACAAATGACAAAGGAATTAAATCCACTCACTCAAGCGATCTTGCCAAATATAATGCGCTAGCCTACGAACTATAGAAAAATCAGACTGGCGCGGGGAGAAATGTATTGCATTGACCACAGTAAGAGGAGCCCTATTAAATAGCGGAAACCGCCAGCTAAGAGGAATGCCTTTAGAAAATGGAGACACAAAATGCGCTCCAACCAAGACAAGAATTTACAAATTAAACATAACGTTTGAAAGGAAATACTAATACGAAATATATGTATAAAATTTATCCACAAAATCGCGCTAGAAACTAGCAAATTCGGGCAGCAATTGCAGAGCTAAATAAACGCGTGCGCTCACTTCGACTACTACTACTACTACTACTGCTGCTGCTGCTGCTGCTGCTGCTGCTGCTGCTGCTGCTGCTACCACTACTGCTGCTACTACTACCGCTACTACTACTACTACTACTACTACTACTACTACTACTACTACTACTACTACTACTTCTACTACTACTACTACCCCTCCGACGAAACCATTTGATGCAATTCAAACAGATGTGTTATGCGAGTTACCCATATGATTGCTGATTAAGAGAAGACATTTATATTGAGGGGCAAGAGCGCCGTCAAACAGAAAAGAGTTATGATAGCATGTTGAATTCCGCCAAACAGTTCCAGAGGAGATAGCTGGCCGAGCGGACGAATGGACGAACATACAGCCTGACAAGTCGTACGGACGGACGAACAAACAAACAAACAGATATAGGCGTTTGATCTATCTGATCTGTTTCTTGTCCAAAATACGTGGGGAAAATAATAATAGAATGATGATAATGATTATGTGCCTGCATTCGGACGCGCGTAAGACGCACACACACGCACTCACTCACGTACGCACGCACGTACGCACGCACGCAGAAAGAGAGAAAGAGAGATAGAGGGAGAGAGAGAGAGAGAGAGAGTCGGTTGGCGAGCGGACGGATGAGCGAGCGGGCAGGCGGGTGAGTGGCTGTGCGTGCGTACATGCGTGAAAGTGAGTGCATGTGGATGGCTCGGTGGGTAGGTGGGTGGGTGGGTGGGTGGGTGGGTGGGTGGGCTGGTAACAGGATGAGTGGGTAGGTGGGCGGGTGGATGAGTAGATGGGTGAGCGGGTGGGTGGGTGGATAGGTGGGTCGATGGGTGGGTGGATGGGTGGTTGGTTGGATGAGTGGGTGGGAGAATCCTAAAAAGGTCTCATAATGTTGGTCTCAAAAGTTTAAGGCCAAAGGCGGAAGGCGGAATTCTCAAACTAATAGCCTATAATTACGGCAATGGCCAATACAAGCCCCAAGCGTCAAGTGTTATTCTTTGATCACAGGTAACAAGGTGACATTACCATTAACGTGAACAATCAGAGATTGCGGACCATCGCCCGTCCGTATGTCACATTTTCTTAAATTTAGAGTAGTCCACATTTTTTTTACTATCTCTTTAGCACCACGATCAATGTGGCAGGAATCCTAGCACACGGTGACAAACAATCGTATGGTAAATTTCGCCAAAACGGTCCAACAGTTTCTGAGATGTCAATTAGTGCTCACATTTGAAAATCTTAGCACAAGATAGTAACCTTTCTTGTGTTAAACCTTGAACCAAACATGGGATCTGAAGTGTTTAGTCGCAACTCGCATATATATAGTATGCGGAATAATACGCCTGTTTGTCACACGGTCTGTCTGTTTTTCGGTCGGTCTCAATTTTTTTTACATCTTTAACAAAGCCGCTCATTAGTCGCAACAGTATAGCGTGGCAGTTAATGAGTTAGAGATCTCGTACGAACGTAGGCAGAGATAGACAGAATATATCCTCTTCTATATGGTCCATTCGGGTCGATGTAATAATACAGGTAACTAATACGTTAGTTCATATTCAATACCTTAGCTCCCCACCGACCCCTAAACACTGTATTGCACATGGGCCTCTCTGTGTGCTTGTGTATGTGCGTGGGAGCGTGAGTCTGATGCGGTTGTGCGCGCGTGAGTTTACCTGCATGCACTAGGATTTCTAATCTTTGCTCTTATTCTGCGACAAAATTTAAAGCAAATCCGAAAAAAATTTAAGATTGAAATCAATGGCGTAGCGAAGGATTTTTTGGCTGGGTCTATGATCAGAAGTGCTTAAAATGGCACTTACTTATACTATCAGTTTCCTCGTCCATGGAAGTGATGTAGGCCCACTACGAATAGAGATGAAACCCCGTTAGTTTGCTGACCATGACGTTAATACTATGGCGTCTATAGCGTTTTAAAAATGAAAGCTATTACTGCGTCCATAATCGCTAGACTGGGTTTATATAAAGTATAAAAGTTTGAGGAAAATTAATGGAAAATCAACGATTTTGTGTTGGAGAAAGGTGGTTCATTTACGCTGGAATGACCTCATAACATTTAAGTACGTAATGAATATCATCTGCACTATAGATGCCACAGTACAGAGGTCATCGCGCCACAATAGAAAACATGCTTATTGCAAACTGGCATTTTTTGTTGTTTAAAATTGTTACGTTGTCTATAAACAATTGTAGCGAGAAACCTGATTTAAAAACAATGCGTCTCTGTTTTCAGCAAATTTCTATTTTTACTGTATTATCCTTTAACTGTTAGTAATTTAAGTACTTCCTTTTAAGCGATGTGGTAGATGGACTTCATTATTAGCTGGGCCGTATTAACGGAGAGGATCAAGATACTGAATCTTTGAGTTGAAAAATTCGAGCTGGCCAAAACCTATTAACTATATGACATGTAATCACAGGAATGCCGGCGATACCCTCTGAGATTCCTCAATAATCAGACATAGTTGCTGAATCCTATTGATGCCTAGTTTATTAATCATTTCGTAATATTAAATGTAGGCTACATATGTGCTATATAATATTATATATAATTGATGGTGACAATTAATTGCCATTACTCAGAGCAATAGCCCCAATAACAGCGTAAAATGCAGGACACATACCGATTCACAGTACCGCACACGTTTGCACTGTTGCAGGGTCTTATATTATTATGGTAGATCTAATTACCAAACCTCTCAGTAAAGTTCCAGTTTCGGTTTCAGCTTTCTTTATTCTCTCAGGATAAATTCGATTGACGTATGAGGTGTAGAATTACATTACTATATTTGAGGTGGTAGAAATTTACATATTACATAATCATTGCTCTTTTTATCAGCTTTGTCATACTGCCTCATTAAAGTTTAATTCTATTGTAAGTGATATCGGTAGCAGTAGTGGTTGTAATTGTAGTTGCAGAGGGAGCAGTGGTGGTGGCGACGTCGGCGGCCGCGGAGGCGATAGTTGTAGTAGTAGTAGTAGTCGTAGTAGTAGTAGTAGTAGTAGTAGTAGTAGTAGTGGTAGTAGTAAGGTAGTAGTAGCAGCAGCAGCAGCAGCAGCGGCAGCCGTAGTTGTAGTAGTAGTAGTAGTAGTAGTAGTAGTAGTAGTAGCAGTAGCAGAAATAGTAGCAGCAGCAACATCAATTGTAGTAGTAGCAGCAGTAGCAGCAGCAGCAACTGTAGCAGCAGCAGCGGTAACAACAGCAGCAGCAGTAGCAGCAGTCACAGCAGTCGCAGTAGCAATAGCAGCACCAGCAGTAGCAGCAGCAGCAGCAGCAGCAGCAGCAGCAGCAGCAGTAGTAGCAGTAGCAACAGTTTTGTCATAGTAATCGTTGTTGTAGCCATTGTAATCGCTGATGTTATCATAGCAATCCTCAATGTTCTCATAGTAATCCTATGTGTTGTCATGCTAATCATTGGTGTTGTCACAGTAATTGTCGATGTAATCTAAGTAATAGTTTATTGTTTTCATTGTAATCGTTACATTTCCAGGGCATGTATTAATGTTGTCATAGGTAACATAGTAATGAGTAGTAATAGGTGGCATAGTCAATGGTAACATAGTAATCTTCATTGGTGGCATAGTAATCTTCAATGGTGTTATAGTAATCTTCAGTGGTTTCATAGTAACCGTTAATGGTGTCATGGTAATTGCTAGTGTTATCATAATCTTCGTCCTTTCCTTTTTATTGTATTAGATCATCGTCGTCGTCGTCGTCGTCCGCCCTGCTAGTGTTATCATAATCCTCGTCTTTCCGATAACCTCAAGTGTTTAAATGACCTATTAAGAGATGGTTTGTCGCATATTCTAAACAAGCCTTGTGTTTTTACTAGCATCGTTAGACGCCGGAGTTAATGCGAACATGGAGCTGCTGCGTTTGTTGTTGTTGTTGTTGTTGTTGTTGTTGTCGTCGTCGTTGTTGGTGGTGGTGGTGGTGATGGTGGTGGTGGTGGTGGTGGTGTTGGTGTTGTTGTCGGTGCTGTTGTTGGTGTTACAACATTTCTTTTATAATTCGTATACTAGTGGAGCGCTCTTCGCCAAAACGTGTGTGGTTGTTCGCATGCGGAGTCCCAAAATGTATGCTAATTTTCGAGTCAAAATTTAATATGCAACAGCAACAGCTCTCCACATCATTGCTTTCAAAATAAACATTGTTGATAAGGCTGGTTCTATCGAACGGATATTCTCCAAACTTGTGCGGAAGCTCGCCAGTGACATCACAAACATGTATGCCGGTGTTGGCGTCAGCATCTAAAGCGTTGCGCTTTAGCAACATCATTCAGCAACATTGCATTCAAAATAGACATTTTCCAATAATACTTGTTCTGCTGGATGGGGTTTCTCCAAACTTGAGTGGAAGCTTGCCCGGGAAGTCGCAAAGACGTCTGCCACTATTAGGGTCAAAGGTTTAGACGCAACAGCAACAGCTCTCAGCATCATTGCTTTAAAAATAGAATGCTTTAATAAGGCTGGGTCTACTGAAGGGATCTTCTCCATGCTTGTGCGGAAGCTTGTCTGGGGCATCCCAAACAGGTATGCCAGTTTTGGCGTCAAAATCTAAAGCGTAACAGCAACGACATTCAGCGACATTGTTTTCAAAATAGACATATTTCAATAACGCGTCTTCTCCACACCTGAGTGGAAGCGTGCCCGTAGGGTGACAATGACGTTTGCCAATATTAGGATCAAAAGTTAAAACGCAACAGCAACAGCTCTCAGCATTATTGTTTCCAAAATAGACACTGTTGTCCTCAGGGCGGCCTAATTGACAAATATATTAATGGCGTTGGTATTGGAAAAATGTCTCCTTGTTTCTGTAGTGTTTGCTTTGTTCTAGCTATTCCTGTGGTTTTGTACTTAATGATGTGGAAATGAAAGTGATTTTGGTCTCCAATCTGGCTGCACGCCGACCATAGGCTTTCATGTCTTCCCCATCTGTTGGATTAGATAGACATTGCTGATTTAGTTTTCTAAAATGTAGCAACGTTATAATCGTATTATGTGGCAATATTCTTAAGTATTTTCAAAACCAAATGGTGACTTTTATTTTGTTGTAAATAGTTAAACGTGTATATTCGCTCAGTGCTCTGTTCCATTGTTCTATGCATGTATGATTACTGTACTCTGCGGCTGTAGTAGTAGAACGTCCTACAGCTGCAATCCGTCTTTCTTCGCTTTTGCCCACTGTGTCTTGTCCTCAGCCGAAATTCTTAGCTTCCTCAGGTCCATTCTTAACTTGAGTGTACCGAGTCCTGCTTTCGTGAGGTCACTTCGTAGCAGACCTAGCAGATTTATGCTCTCCTGGCTTTGCATTTGTTGGCTCCGAGTAGGGCTAATTCCATGGCTCTCTGTGCTGGTGTCTCTTCTGGCATCCTTAGCACATGACCAAACATGGACCATCTTTGCTGGGCGAATTTTACAGACAGCAGCGACGTATTACACATCTTGTATAGTGCATCGTTGGAAATTATGCTGTCTGGCCATCGGTGTCCAGTGATGGTGCGTAGGTGTTTGTCGTGGCAGGCATCGAGTTTGTCTAGAGCTGCCTTTGGAACTGCCCAGCTGTTACAGTTATACAGCATCAAGGATACGCAGGTCGCACTGTATAAACATAGCCTCTTTATCAAGGGCATTTTGATCTACGAATCCCTAGCTTCCAGAAGGACTAGAAAGTCATGTTCCCCATGACGCGGCGTGCGGAAATATTAACAGTACTGCAAAGCTGTGAACCCAAAATTTTACTTTTCCTCCATGATTCGCCGCCACGTCATTTTCTATGGTTTCATGTTTTGTCGATAGGTATATGTGGGTGATCACTGTTTTGGATTCATTCATAAAGAGATTCTCAATTTTTAGTTTGCTTCAAGCTATTGGAAGAAGTTCGTCAAGGGGTTTCTTTTCCTCGTCTATGAAGTCCACATCCTCGGCATATTCAATCTCTAGCGGTATGCCCACTATTGACACTGGGAGCTTTGGTCTTGTGGAACTTTCCCTCACAGATTTCAATGCAGCAGCAAGGTAGCAGGTGAAAAGCACCGGAGATAGACCATCTCCCTGTGGGGAGCTGATTGATGTCTCAAACTCTACAGACTTCCCTGACTTGACTCGTACTCTCAGTTTGGTGTCTGCAATCAGTAGTCTCACTAGTCGTAGCTCATCTTCATTGCAACTAGCCTGGCGTAGTACATCTAGGATCTTTGAGCGTGTAATTGTGTCTAAGGCGCGTGACATGGCACTTCCCGTTTTGACATGACTACAGACACAAGCATGCGTTGAGCCCATACAATGTCTGCGCAGCTGCGTCGACGTTTGAAGCCACTTTGACATGATCCAGTGAAGTAATCGATCTTGCCTCGGATGCGGCATAGAGTAACATTGGAATAGACTTTCCGTATGCTGTTGAGGAGCACAATGGGCTGCAGATTGGCTGGAGGGGCCCATGTGGCTTCTTAGGCTTGGGTAGTGCGATAAGGGTGCCTTGGCCTACAGCGTCGATGGGAAGGTGGTACATAAATGCCGAATTGATTAGGTGCGTGATCCGCTTTGAGATAATGTCACTTGCATATTTGAATAGTTCGTTGCTCATGCCATCAGGTCCAGATACACGTCCATTTTCAAGGCTGTAAGTGCCTTCTCAACTTCTGCTGTTTTAATTGATGTTACTAATCGCCTGGAGTCTCCAGCGAACGGGTGCAAGGGCTCATCATCGTTGACAGTGAACTGTTCCTTGAACCATTCTCGGATCGCCTCGGCTTTTCCCTGGTCAGTCCAGATAAAGTATCCTTCAGAGTTGTGTACAGTGAGTGGTGTTGTTGGTCAGTGAGTGGTGGTGTAGTACAGTGAGTGGTGTTGTTGTACAGTGGGTGGCGGTGTTGTACAGTGAGTGGTGGTGTTTTACAGTGAGTGCTGGTGTTGTACAGTGATGGGTGATGTTCTACAGTGGGTGGTGGTGTTGTACAGTGAGTGTTGCTCTATGTATGCTTTACTAACTGTTTGATAGTTATAGTTTCTTAGTTCCAAAGATCCTGTTGCCATGTTATTTGTATATTTCTTCGATCCCTTTAAAAACTGACTTGTTGTTATATTGTATAATCTATGATTAGGTAACAAAGAATCGATGATAATTTGGCATAAGCCACCCACATCCACCCCATTTACTATATTTGCCCCAAACCGCAGCATATTACATTTTACCTATATATCTAGAAGCAACTTAACAAGTCCTCTATAGATCATCAACTTGAGTTCCACTTACTCGGCCTCGGACTCTATCCCGATTACGTATGCGATGATACCACGCAAGCATACCTATGAACTCGAGAGGCCAATTTACGAGAAATACTTTTAAATTAATACGCATTTTGTTAGAATATGTTAGAGCAATTGCTTAGGAAATGTCAGCAATAGATGTATGTCAAAGCAGTCATGGTGACACGTTCTGTCGCGTCGCAACTGTTTTCAAACTATTCAACAACTTAGCCGACTGGTATCAGTCAAAAGGTTATTGTGAAATATGGATTCTACGAGTTAATGGTTCAAAGGGTTAAAGGTATTGGCCATGGCTACAGTAGATGTGGCGATGTCAAGAACTTTTGAACCGGGTGACGGCTCTGCAAAGATTGCGTAACTTAACGGATATTAAGTAAGCGACTTGTACATCATACTCATTAATTGGGATCACCTGTTTCCCGGCGTACACCTGCTTGCTGTTGTTGTTGAAAATGCCCTAGAAAATGGCATCACCAAGTACTAAAATGTCGGCAACAACTTAGTCTGTGGTGACTTTAATGCCAGCACGAGATAGGACCCCGACTACTGCTTAGATGGCAATCTTCCCGTAGTTGGTAGATAATTTCATCCAACATACTGATATCCATATCTCTCGTAGCAATTGTGACCAGGCGTCGACTGACAACCGTGTGAAAAATCTCCTTCAACTTTCCAAATCTACCGGTCTCTGCATCCTAAACGGTCGGTCCATAGGGGACTACTTTGGTTAGTATATTAGCTGTAGTTATAGAGGATGCCCCAGTGCGATTGATTGCACATTAACCTCCATAAACCTCACGAGGAATATTAACTACTTTCACGTTCATCAACCCAACTCACAGTCTATTCGTTGTTTTTTATCCTGTAGTATTTCAACTGGTACTTTTAGGCAAGCTCAACCCGAGTCTCCTGTCTCCATTATCTCTGCTTTTAAGTTATCGGCTGGTGACGAATTAAAATGTGCATCTGCGCTAGCATCATCTTTTATTAATTCTCTAATTGCCAATAAATCTTTATGGACTTAAGTAATAGCTATATTGAGAATGCTGGCAGGTCCCTTACTGTCCTCTATATCAACGCTGCTAAACTTGCAGGGGCAAGACGAAAACTATTGTGTAGGCAACCAACTCAATCCAAAAAGAAAAAGAAATCTAATAATGGTTTGACTGCAGTGTCTTGAAATAGCAGCTTAGACTAGTCAGCTTAAGCTTAATAAAATCAATTCTGTTCAAGGACTCTTGAGGACTATAGATCCATCCGATCTAAATATAAGAACCTACTCAACAAAAAGAAACCCCAATTCTAACAAGATAATATGAATCAACTTGAAACTGTGCATGACCGAAATCAACAGCCAATTTGGAAACTGTTCAACAAACTAAAATGCTCTGAGAAAGGTTGTTCTAACCCTGTGCCAATGGCAAATTGCGTCTCACATATTCCCAAAATTACTAATAGCAAACCTCTTCTTAAAAATGAGTCGTCTTTGTATTAAGGATAAACATATAAACTCTAATAAGGCCAAACTTGTCAATGACTTGAATACGTCCATTTCATTACAGGAAGTCATTACAGCGATATCCAAGCTAAAGAATCGTAAGTCCAGTAGTAGCAGGTACTATCTTATCCTGAATGAAATGTTTAAACATGGGTAGTGTTAACTGTCCCATATTAAGCGTAAAATGGTTAATACTTTACTAGACCCTGCTACTTTCCGATGCATGGCGCTGTAACTTTTTGACACCACTGCATAAAAAGGGGATACATACATTGCTGAAAACCATAGAGGCATTGTAGTAGGGAGTAACCTCTGCAAGTTGTTTTGTAACACCCTACACAACAAAATCAACGAATTTGCTACCTCTCATAACCTGCTCCTTAACTCCCAGATTGGATTCAAGAAAAACTGTCGCACATCAGACCACATTTATGCTATGAAAACATTGATTGAAAAGTATGCTAAAAGTCTAAAGCAATAACGTATTCTATTGCTTTGTCGACATTTGATTCCGTTTCTAGAAATGCATTGATGTATAAACCTTTGTAAGCTGACATTGGAGGAATTTTTTTATCTACTTTAGAAAGGCTTTACTCTGATGTATAATATTCTGTCAAACTTTTTGAAACTTGATTTTCAGAGTGATGGCTTTCATTCTACCATTGGTTTTAAACAGGGTTATGTGCTCAGTCCATTACTCTTCAACCCATATGTGCGCAACTTACCAAATTTTGCCAACAATGCTATCCTGTTTCGTTAGGTGGTACATCTCTGAATCGTCTAATGTATGCTGACGACCTGCTAATCCTATCTAGGTCCCATTCTGGCATACAGCGCTCGCTCAACAACCTGAGTGAATACGGTGGGAAACATGGCTTGGCCGTTAACCTTTCCAAAACTAAGATTATTACTTTTAATAAAGGTGACACATTAATAAGAAGTCGTACTTTTACTTTCAATGGCTGTACCACTGAAAATACTCATCCTTAATCCTAATTAGGCATCACTTCTACTGGCTCTGGTCATTTTAAAGTAGCTTGTGAGTGGTCTTACGCCAAAGCAACCAAAGCGACCTTTAAAGCTAAACAACTTAATGTTCGGACTAACATCTCCACAGGGATAATTCTTTTCCAGCGGCTAATCGCTCCTGTTTTAATCTATTGCTGTGAAGTGTGGAGATCCTACTATTTTAAGGTATTCGATCGTCATGGTTATAAATCTGTCTGAGACAGCTTGCCAGGGGAGGATGTCTCTATCAAATTTGGTAAATATCTATTTGGCACCAACAGCAAACCAACAAACGATGCTTTTCGTGGCTGACTATGCCTGCATGCTCTTCTGACACTTTGTTTGCAGCATGCCACCAAATACTAGTTCAGGCTGTGTGCATTAGATACAACATCATTGTTTCGCCATGCATATTTAGCATCATACGCTAGCGCCTCGACTACTTCAAACTGGTAATGTTGGTTCAACTCATAGTGTAAACCAGAGGCAGGTTTCATTGATGACGTCATAGATTATCGACCAGTCAGAACAGCCACCCATCCCGTCGCGTTTATACTAGCAAGGAAGAAATGGTACATCGAATTGTGTGATGTGTTTCAGAGCTGATAGAGTCATTCAACTTCCACTCATCGGAAATGATGAGCATACTATCAGGACAAACAGCATCAGCTGCTATTACATCGGATCTGGAAAGCCTTGACCTTATTGGATCTGCAGCGTTTCAAATATGTTTGACGAACGAATCTCAAAAGCTAAATAAAGTGAAACTGCACACATTCGTAGAGCTGACCGCAAAACCGTGCAAACCCCGTCTGCGCAAGCAAAAGATAAAACTACATAGTGAATTGATGATCTTGAACTGAAAGAAGTGGGACACGATGCTAACCTAGAAGAACCCATAGGGGAGTTTGATTGCTCTTCTGGGCTGCCAAGTTTATTTGAGTTGAGTGGTCCAATGCGACAAGCCAAACACCATGGCTACTTGGGGAAACAACTACAATCGAAAAGGTGTACTGCTTTCATCTTAGGGTGTCATTCAGAAGCACAGCGTTGCAGAAGGTGGGCTATTTGCCGAGTGCGAAAGTCGGATCCTTTCGAAAGTGATACGGATCGTCTCTGAAAATTCTGATAATATACATTTTATGTGACTGATAAGACAATAAAGTTATGGGTTTCATAAGATCACCTGGAAGAAATTACACTACAAGACTATTGAACAGAAAAGTGCGTGTGTATCATCATCATGTGTCCAGTCTATGGTTCAGCCCAATTTTAACCACGAAGAGTGTGACGCTCGAGAACTTCTTCACGCAATATATGCGGTAACCCACATACACAATAAGCGTAACATCATATATGCCAATGATACTGACATAGTAGTCATACTTGTATACTATGCCAGCAATTTGCTGGATGACATCGAGAGATGGATAAGAAAAGCAGCAGAGCAATTGATACACGTTCACCATCTGCTAACAGCATTGGGCCTACATGATTGTGCTCTCCATCCCTTTCTGTATGCATTTACCGGGAAGGATGATACTAACTTTGTGATTGGAGTCTGCAAAATAAAACCGCTGATGTTGATAAAACCACCGACATGATGTTGGCACACTACTGAGAAACCAATAACGACGACATTAACGATGAACTTCAATTTGTTGCACAAAATACCATGTTCACGTATGGTGGAGTGCTTTTATATAAATAACATCATTGCGGAGTGGCATCTTCATGGATGACAGTTCAAATGAATTGAGGCATCTTCTGTCTAAAGATAATGCATTCTATCAGCATCTTGTGCGTACACGCCGTGCAGCACTAATCTAAAAGCGTGCTCACATATAAGCAATGGATCTACCATCTGTACTTATGTCTGAATGGCGGATGGGTGCAACGTCGTTTGGCCCGATGCTGTAAATGCGCTGGTAGAAAATCTTAGTCCATTGTTCGTGCGAAAGATCGCAGGTACCTTGTCGTCTTGCATATAGATGTGAAGGTAAAGAAGACAATTGTTCGCGTATATTGCCCCCACACGCCTTGGTTGAATATTGAGCAATTTGGATGGGAGTGACAACAACGATTGAACTTAGCAAAACATAGTATAGCCATCCGTGGAGTCTACTGATAAATCTTTCACTCGTACACATATTTACATTTTGTGACAGAGCGATTATATTTTATGTTGTAGTAGTAATGACGACTGAAGGTGTCTGAAAAATGCTCCGGTGCTTATGATAAGCTCTAAATATATGTAGTTGCTGGGCAATGTGTCAAGCACCTCCTGCTGATTTTGGTTGGTCTTTACATTGACATATTTCACACCGCGAATAATTCATACGCATGCTCAACAATGGTGACAAAATCTTATCGCGCATGCGCTAGTTTGGCAGCATGAGTTGTCCAGATATTTACTATGAAATAAACAGCGGAGGTTTATAAAATCAGCATTTTCCGGTTGAATTAATGATTTCTTTAGAATTTAACACATATGACCAGAAAGTAAAATCTATCAGCTTTGTAATGATGTAAATTACAATAATCTTGTCAAAGTGCAAATTACCACCTTTTTATGTGTTATATAACAGTTGTCTTCCCCATAGGGAATATATGTGTGGGTGAAAAACTGGGGTTTTTATTCAACTTTAAATCAAAATATTTCCCATTAAAAAATTTGTGCCAACATATTAACACTACAGGCTAGAATCTATGTTTAGTGTAGATTCAAGCTATATACAAATCTAATCGCGTCTTTTTTCATTTGAAGACAGGAACATAAGTAATTCGTCATTCTCATCACAATTGTTAAAGTCCTATCCTCAAAACTGATTTTTCTACTATCTTTGGATGGAAATTATATAACCTTAAAATATATACTCAATTATTTTTAAATATTCTCACAAAACGTTATAAAATCTATTTTGCAAAGATGTTCGACTTGTTATTGTAGTAATTTATGATGATGCTTAAAACGTGTGTTGAAGATTTGAAAACATGTAGAAATTGCGGCGAGGCTACATGAAAACAGCTTATAATTTAGCTTGGATTGCCGCCGACAGGTGTTAGAATCACCCGTCCACCCAAAGCGTTTGCGTTGTAACCGCCGGAGACGGTATGTCAAACAGAGAGAGAGGATATTGGCAATCTATTCGACATGATAGCCAAGACAAATCAATGTATGAAAATAAAATACAATAAAATAAAATAAAATAAAAATTATAAATAATTAAATAAGTGAGCTTTAAATTGTAATAAATACAGTTAAGGAGAGGGTGTCGGCTTGCTAATTTAGAGTCTGTTTTTTAGGTTTGTTAAAATAACATGACAGTTTAAAAATTACCTTTGACAGCTGGTGCGAATCAATGATCCAGTTTTAATTAACAGGGCCTACTCCATCAAGTTTACGACTTACTATTTACTAAGCATTTTGTTGAACATTTTGAATCTAATTTGACTGGTCGCTGTTAGCAACAGTTCCCAGTCAAAGTAGTTTTTAAATATTCAACCGCTTACCTGTACAGTTATATTGAAATAGGGATTCTGATAATTCAGTGTTCAAAGAAATCGACCTCAGCGTGCGCAAAGAGTGGGCTGAGCTTAGCTAGAAATGAACGGGGCATAGCTAGAAGTGGGTGTAGCCTAGCTAGAAGACGGTGTGTCATAGCTAAATGGGGCCCTGTATTACATAGCCTGATATGGATATTATAAAGGTACACTACTCAATTCCATTCCGCATTATACAATAAGTAGTGTTGCTTTTTCGACACAGTGTTGCTGCAAGCTTTTTAACTCTATGCCGGCAACGATTCTCAGGAACATTGTTTCCAAGCTGTAAGCCTGGCCTTAATGTTGCTTTATCACTTTAATGGCTACATTTGCTCAAGGGAATTAAAGTATTTGCTTATGGAATGTTCATTTACAGGTCAAGACAACACTATTTTTTCCAAATTTACCGCTAGAATTACTGGCTCAGTTATCGAACCAAGCATTCCAAAAGCACATTTGCATTAATCATAATCTCTTGGCCTGCAAATGGATATTCATAAAAACCACTGTATAAGCTGGTGTTGCCGGTCTTCATCGTGAAACGGTTAACAATGAGCGTTGCAATGCGGTTAAAGAAGACATAGTTAAAGAAGACATGGGGACTTGCAATTCCTATCAGCACTCATGGTAACAGCAACAACCTTCTGTCAAAATGTTTTCGAAATACGCTGCTAGTTCCCATGGTCGCAAGATAATAACTGGTGAATAATTTAAAATCATTTGACTGAACGTAGTTGCTGCCGTCGGCGACAATGGCACAGATAGTTGTCAGGAACAATAGCACCCGTATGTCTTTAGCTGAAACTGGCACAGTGTCAAAACATTGATACAATCACCGAAAATGCTCACATTTGGTATATAATAAATTTGTCTAAGTGTTTTTAAACTACTTGGCAGTTTGAGCTTTTGTTATTTAGTGAGTTTACAAGAGTGATCAAAAGTTGGTGCCTTGATAGGAATCAGCTAATATATGAAATACAGACAAACCTGTCTATAGTGGACAGTTGCTTTAGACCACAGGATAGCGGTTCCTTGAGACGCGTGGTCGTAAGACTGCAAGTCATAAAGAATCGGCATTGCATAACACAAAGCACGCCATTTACGGTGGAAAATGACTTGTACCTTGCCTTTAGTAATCACTCTCTGGTATGGGCCCAGAAAGTGCCCACCATAGACAGGTTTCGCTGTTCGTCTCAGTGCTAATGGTCATGTATCGATTAATACAGGCACCTCGTTCCATGCCATAACCCGAACACAGCAACATCTGCGATTGAAGTATTGTAATGTGGAATATTTTGAACCTAATTCGTCTTGAAGCTGGTTGCTATTTAAGGCAGCAACAAGTTCCAGTTCGATAATAGTTTCGAAAAATTCAGACCTCAGTGCGTCATAAATAAATGTGTATATCATAGGCCTATATCTGGTTGAAAAGGTTATTTAGAAACAAGAAAATGGTCTGTGGAATATCTCGACATTACCAACTCATCTCGCGAGGTTTATACTGTTACTGTGTCGCAGAGCCAAACTATTCATCTAATTAACAGAACGTCTACACCCGCACACCCAACAGCTTCTGATCGTTCGTCCTGGCTAAGCGAGTCCAGACAAACAAAAGATAATCCCGTCCCGGCAAATGTGTGAAAACACCTATCCATGTGTTGTAACGGTAGACTGGTATCCAAAGGTCATGGCAGTTTATCCCAAATGTACGGAGTTAGGAATTTATCCCTGTCGGAGAAGAGGAGAATTATGTGCGATAACGCGTACTGGCAAATTCGAAAGTCCATTGTGTGGGTATGTGCACCATGTTATTCATGTATCTGTGATATAGACAGCTTTGTTAGAAATATATAAAAGTCTAACAAACGGACTGATAGAGAGACACACTTATACTAGCTGTGTCGCAAATATAAATTGTATGTATGGTCTGACAAAATGGAGCATGCCAACCTATTGGCCAGTGGTTTACAGAGTTATTTATTTGTGCACAAGACACAACGAGAGTACTATGCATTTTCTGTGTGATAAATTCATAATTTTCCAATGCTATTAATTTGCCCTGCCAATTCAGTTTATGTTTCAGCTTAGACGTTATGTTTCTCATTAGGGGTTGGTGTGGGGCGGGGTGGGGTGGGAGAGGGGATGTGGGGGTGGGGTGGGGTTGTTGGTCGGGGTGGGCGTGGCCAATAACTATGCTGTACAGACATCATATGGTAGGGTAATGCAAAGGATTCATTTGCAAAATTAAAACCTTATGCGATTTGAGTATGCCAGAACATATAGATAATGTGTCTTCCCATGATCGGTTAAACTGAAACAAAATGTTCAATTTTTAAAAATTTCACATGGACAAAAGTTGATATATTATTATCTCATTCTTGGATCAACATGACTCGTCATTCCCCGCGCTTTAAAACCATATGTGTTCATGTGACATTATTTATAATATGTATATGATAAAATAACAGATATCAATTAACACCCTTTCGCTATCTGCATGGGTGTGAATGCAGATGCAATTTTCGCAGTGAAGTACACTGATCTCAGAAGGTTGCCCTCTGAAATCTTTTTTCAGAAGGTCGGAAATTCAATAAAACACAGGGCAACCAAAGATAGCATGAGGTGTCTACCTCGAACACCCTGATCCCAGACTAAAATAGTTAAACAGGATTAGGCACTGAGGAAGAGGCCTAAGTAACTCATTGATAAGGCATGTTAATGGCCCGTGACTGGGTCAATACCAAGCTGCATTGTCCTAGTATTGCTTTAATTACGGCCCAGTAGGCTGCAGTATCAGGGTTGGCTTCTCCACAGCCCGTCCTAAGCTACTGCACACGCGAACAATTCAAATTATTCTTGCGATATCATATATCTCAGAGGGCATCAGCACACTTATGTGAATTATCGTTTTAACCATATCACGACGAAGCCGGCCAAAACCGGCCTCTGTAGTGGTCTTGGGAAATGTCCATTTGCAGGCCAAGAGAAGACTATTTTTTAATGTTTCCCACAAGAATGACTGGCTCGATAGGCGACCTGGTCATTCCAGTGGTAAATTATCAAAAATAGTCTTCTCTTGGCCTGCAAATGGACATTCAATAAGTAAAAATTTAAATTTTTTGAACAAATCTAGTCATTAAAGGGTTAAAGCACATTGAGCGGTTTAGACCCGTATTAGCCATAATGTGTCTCGGCTCTCTAAACTGAATCAACTAACAAGTATGGACGGTATTGCGATATTAGCCACAGATTTTCTTGATTGGTGTTGCTGTATCTTCTTGTTCAGCCATGCTTAATTAAATGCAAGCGACAGTTGCTTAACCGTTATATATACTGATTTTAGCGTACTACATCTTCCACATAAGCTGATTCTGCCAAAGAAACCAGAATCTTCTTAAATGGTCATAAGCTTTTCTGGATTTACAACTATCGATAGCAAATCGTACGACGAAGACATTTTATTGAGATAACCCGGATCAGATTCCTTTTCAAATTTGCATAGCTGTCCTGGGGGGGGGGGGGTGGTGATGATGATGATGATGGCCAGGACGACGACGACGACGACGACGACGACGACGAGGACGACGAGGACGCACGCGGGGTCGATGCAGGGGCGGCGCGATACACATTCACGAGGCAGCAACACCTCTCAATCAAATTACTATCAAATTTGTTAACACATTAGCTATATAGTTATCTTAGCCTTGGCCTTCTGGGAAATTAGTGTTCACGAGTTAAAATCAATTCAAACACACGTACAAAGTAAACATATTTTGTTTTACTTGACAACTCTATTCCATTCAGCGTTGTAAACTACACATCTGTTATGGAAATGGCAGAAAAACTGCTTTTGACTTAATGATGCTCTCTTTCCCTCAATATATTCCACTATTCAGTACGGATACATAAACATTTTTAGATGATATCCTTCGATTGAATACCAATGACCGATCCAGCTAAATTAAGGTAGGCCTATTGCAATAAACTGTGCTATCTCATAATAAAATCGTTTATGTACCGTCATTAGTGACTGGGTAAACATTAACTACTATTAGTACCAACATTGGAAGCGATATCGAACATGTTTGCTGATCAAGAAATTAGTATCAAGCGACGGTGAATATGAAACCTCCAGACCACCGACTTTCGCTAGTCATCAATCCGCACAACAAAGTCATAATTCCCATTACACTAGATGAATATCAAAAGAATTGTGTGTAGTTTATTGTCCATCCATTAGTGTATATTGTTGTAAGTCTACTATGCTGCACGGGTTATGTTCTCATGTTACCAGCCGGTGATGACGGGACCACTGACTCTACTTTGCTTGCACTATTCCTTTCCGGAAACGGCTATAACAATTGTATTGGCCAATAGATGAATCCAATCTGGCGTTCGAGTATATGACGTCATAATCAATTAAAGTTATATGTAGGCTGACGTCAAAATGAAAATACGTAATGAATGACGTGTCTAGGTACGCCAGAATATGAACGCTTAATAGTCAGTAAAGTGTATAACTGATAGGCCTATGTCTTTGCAATTTATTAGGCAGTCTTTTGAGTACTTTGAAACTAATTTGACTGAGAGCTGTTGCTGTCACGTGCAGCACGATAATTAACAGCTTACTTGTACAGTTACTAGGAAATTTGAATTTTGGGATTTCAGGATTCAAAGTATATAAGTAGATTTAAGCACGCGCAAAGATTTCTCGGAGCTTAGGTACATATGGGTGGCGCATAGCGGAAAAGTGGAGTTATCTATTAGGTAGTCATATATTGAAATTGAAATTCTAATGAAAGTTCTTACTTTTTAGCTATGGGAACGAAAATTTAGATGAAGTAGCAAATGTGACGGCCATTCCGTGAAGAGCATACACGTGTTCTTAGTAAACGGCCAGGATGTGTGCCTCTGTACGTAACTATCCCACAATCGGTTGACACATAGCCAATCTCCTCCATGCTTCGTCTTCTTTCTCTTCACGCAAAAGTATAGGTTGGTACTGGTGTAAACAAGGGGGTTGGGTGGGGGTGGGCGGCGTGCGTGCGTGCGTGCGTGCGTGCGTGCGTGCGTGCGTGCGTGCGTGCGTGCGTGCGTGCGTGGTAATAATAGGCTAAAATAAAAAAACTGCCACATAATCCTATATTACACATAATGTACTGACCATATCAAATATCACGATTTATTTATTCAGCATTGTATGACGAGTTGAAAGAAAAACTCGATTTCACGTTTACAAAGCTACAACCACATCTTTAACTCCCTCATGCATTGAAAGTAGAAACATAGTAGTAAACATATCGGGACATATTTACATTTACACGCTATGTTAACCAATGTGACTGCACTGTGATTCGTAGGCGGCCACAATGTGTATATATTTATTACTACGCCTATGGTATATGGTACGAAGACGGATTTTCAAACATGAGATCGTTATTATTCTCCGTTGCCGTATTTAGAAAGCTACCCCTGTTACGGATTTATCAGTGCATCTCCAAACTTCGTACACACATTTTTGCGCAGGAGATCCTACCTGTAATGCGAATTGACACCCCCCCCCCTCCAAAGGCAGCAAATCTACGGCTTAGCAACTATAGAACTGTAAGATTTATGTCCGTTATCTGCAAACTAATGGAGCATTTCATCATTCCATTTCATTATGAGGCACATTTTAGAATGCCAGCATAGCTTCTTATGCGGTAGATCCTACATAGCACAATTACTCGACACGCTCGACTTCTGTACCGAAGCAATGAGTAGTAATGGGGTTTATAGTCGCTATTGTTCTTCACCGCAGGGGGTCTGTTTTAACCAATCAAAACGCTTCATTTATATTCGCTATTATTTGGAGAACAATGGCGACAATATGCACACACGTGTTTTAGAACAATGGCGAACATCCGCACATAAAGAGATTGGAATGTGAGAACAATAGCGACTATAACCACACGTTTGAGAGATTTTCGAGAACAATGGCGAACATCTGCACACACTTGAGAGATTCTAGAACACTGTCGAAGCGCATGAATCAATATTGCTGTTCCGGAATTCTGAAAATGTTAACCCTTAAAAGTTGAGTACTTTACGTTTTACCATAGCGGCGGCGGCCCCCCTCCCCCCTCCGTGGTCCCCCCGTGGTAGTGTGGTAAGGTAAAAATAATAGAGTTTAAGAGGAGGACTGCTAATAGGATGTAAAAATAGAGTTTAAGAAGTGGTCTGATAAGGAGGGTCGTAGGATGAGGAGGGAGGAGGCTGAGGAGGAATGATATGGTGGCCGGCCTTTGCATGACGCTGTTCTCTGCGCGTATATAAGCAGAGCGCACCTGTTTAGTTCGCTATCGCTATTTGTTCTTTTTTAAAGAAATGTATTAAGTGTAGATTTTAAGAGAATAATTAAAAAAAATATTAAGTGTGTGTTAAAGACATAACAAAATGGCAGATAATTTAAGCGACGATATTAAAGAATGTGAAGAGGCTGTTAATGTGATTTTGCAGCAGATGCATGACTCTGATGTGGCAAGATTAAACGTGGATCAACCCTATTCGCCTGATGAACATGTGGATAATCTTTTATATCTGGGTTCTATGTTGTATGAGCACGGCTTTTCAATTCCGCACGTATCTGATGAGCATAATGGCATTGCATTACGTGATGTAAATGCTAGTGATGTCAACTCTGTTCCTGATTACTGCGAAGTCATTCCTGAACTGTCTATTACCGATGCTGATGTTTTCAATTATGTGGGTGATTTATATGATTATGACGTAACCGTGCCTGCACAACCTGCTTCTACCGATGATCAAACTGAACATACTAAAACTGAACTATCTATTCCTTATCTGAGTACCGTACCATCAATATTTGTCAATTATCCTCATAACGAATGTGACGTAATTGATCCTAATTATTTGACCGATGTACGTGATGGACACGATCTAAATTTAATTGACGTCGTGCCTTTAGCTAATGACCTATCTCAGGATTTAGTATGCCTTCTTAATGTTTATGATGTAAATTTATTTGACGACGTATCCCTTCTTGACTTTCTTGTGCCTTCATCTAATAACATATCTCTGGATTTAGAATGTCTTCCTAACGATTGCGACCTAACTTTATTTGATAACGCACAGGTTCCTGTACGTATTGCGCCTTCTGCTAATGACATATCTCTGGATTTAGCATGCCTTCCTAACGATTCCGAGCTAAATTTTGTTGATGTGGTGCCAGTTCCTGACTGTATTGAGCCTTCTGCTAATGACATATCACTGGATTTATCATGTCTTCCTAAAGATACTGTCCTAAATTTACGTGACGATGTGTCGGTCTGTATCGCGCCTTCTGCTAATGACTTATCTCTGGATTTAGCATGCCTT
The DNA here is from genome assembly GCA_034401795.1 of Chaetoderma sp. LZ-2023a. NCBI lineage: Eukaryota > Metazoa > Mollusca > Caudofoveata > Chaetodermatida > Chaetodermatidae > Chaetoderma > Chaetoderma sp. LZ-2023a. Next base: position 51,487,664 of record CM067369.1, read on the forward strand.
CCTAACGATTCCACTTATCGCATCGATGTTCCTACTCATCAAACTCTTATTGACAAACGTGCAAATCATTCGACAGATGAAATTAGTCTCATTACTGATGAAATCAGTTGATGTATATCAGAGAATATAGTGCTTACAGATGATCTACTTAATCGTTATTTGCAATGCGTTCGCCATGAGCAGGCTCAAATCGGAGGGTCGGTAGTTGATTATACTGACTATATATCTGTGGAGACTGTTTGCAAATACCACAGTAAAAAGTTTCATCTCGAAGGTACTGAATATAATGTATCTTTTAAAAGTTATCCTATAGCCGATACACCACTTTCTCATTCTGAGTTCGTGTCAGGCGTCTTTCAATCTTTGCTTGATACTTATAGTGAATATAGTAATGTTCAGCTGATGATCACGCGAGAATCGAGTTGATTCCTCCTTCTTTGGAAATGCTGATAGCAATGGATTTTTCGCCTGACATAATTTTAGAATCAGTGGAAAAAGTCATTCAGTCAAATACTGATTGCAGGTTATCAAAGGGTTTTAAATTTCACGTTTTTCGTGTAGAGGACTACAACTCAGGTGGGCGAAATGATACTCTCCTAGGTGCGATCAATTCTAGACATTTAAATTTATTAAATTTACATTCATCTGATTTAGATGCGTACATGCATATAAAAAGATGTACTATATCCGTATGAGCCGAATATCCATTCTGGTTCGTGGCAGGAATATTTTTAGGAATAAAATTTATTGAGAAAATGAACAAATTAATCTCTGCAAATGAATGGCAAAGTTTGAGACGTACTAAACCATATTTGACGCATATAGCACGTGAATATCATACAGCTTGTAGTATTCCTGAACGCGAAATTAATAGTACTGATTGGAACAAATTTCAGGAACATTTTCGCAATCAATTTTCTATTCAAGTCTATTCAGAGTCAACGCATGAACGCCTATTCGGTAGCGCATCCCCGAGTTTACCGTGCATACATCTTATGCATTCAGAACGTGATAATCATATATACTTAATCACGTTTACGGCCACATTTCCTTTGGTACGTAATTACTGAACATGGTGTAATGTGTCATACTCTAATGATCACTCATGCGCTGCGCGCTGTCGTAGTTGTCAGACACCTTATTCTGATAAAGGATCCTGTACTTCTACAGACGCTACGCATAATATAATGTGCACTGATTGTCATTGTAAGTTTTATAACCATCAATGTATGGCGAACCACCTCTCTAATGGGACCTGCGAAATGGTGAAGGCGTGTCCCCACTGTTTCAGTCACATACGTAAAGATGACGATGAACACGTATGCGGTATGACAAAATGTCACGCGTGTAAAGAAAACTATGGTATTGCTCAAAATCATACGCGTTATCATAAAGTAATTGAAGAACGTATTATGTCATTATCCCACATATGCTCTATGCGTATGGTTGCCGATAATTGTAGTTACGAATGTTTTCAAAAATACATCATTTATGATACAGAAACATATTTATCGCCTATTGACAGTAGCTATACTAATATTCTAGCTGAGCATAAAGTCAATCTCGTGGTTGCCAACATATGTTGTGATGCGTGCTTCGAGCAACCACTTGAAGATGATTGCTCTACATGTCATCGAGGCATGAATTCTGGATATGTTCGCTTTCATGGGTTAGATGCAGTGGATCAGTTCGTTAGCTGGTTGACACGTGTTAAGGCTGCGCATGTCGTTAAACAAATCAAGAGAAAATATGTTTTCTGACTACTTGGTTATCGCTCACAACGCGCGGGCCTATGATTCTCTTTTACTCCTTTAATGCATTTGCAAAATCACTAACCTGCATCTGAAACCTGCAAATATTATCATGCCCGGCCGTTCAGTTCTCTCATTTGACGTAGGTACTATTCGGTTTATCGATTCCAGTAACTTTTTCCCCTTTCATTATGTAAGGTGGGTGATGCTTTTAATCTTCCTGTTCGTAAGGGGACATTTCCCCATCCGCTCAACATGCCGCAATATTGGGGTAAGGTAATAGCCTTTCCCAAGAGGGAGATATTCTGTCCACAAAATATGAATGTGAATGAATTAATCAAATTTGATCGCTGGTACAACTACCAGATATCTAGACACGAGCACGACGATGTTGATAAAAATCTCATCGAATATTGTAATGATGACATAACTGTCTTACGTTTAGCCATGTCTAGATTTAAGACTTTATTTTCTGAATCGACGGATGGCCAAAACCAATTTGTGACAGGGATAATGCTAGCGGGAGCATGTGATGTGGCCTATCATCCTTTATGGCTTTGACCTGAGAGCATACAGACTTTACCTGATTTCTCACTAAGAGCGAAACGTGCTTATAGCGTTTTGGGTGTAGAATGGATGGAATGGGTCAGTCAATGCTAGGGTCGCCAAATCGTGCATGTGCTAAATGGTGGCGAACAGAAAATATACAGACATTATGTGGGTGGAATTGATGTATCTGAAAATATTATTTTCGAGTTCTTAGGTTGTAAATTCCATGGACATGAGTCTGCTCGTTCGGTGATAAGCGTGATACAACATATACACAATATGGTGATCAGACATATGAAGAAGCCCATTCTGCTCTTCAATGTCGCATATCTTTATTTGAATCGCATGGATATATGGTGAGAATTATGTGGGCATGCGACTTTAAGAAACAAGTCGCTGATTCCTCCGCGCTAAATGATTTTATCACCGAATTGGATTTAGCCCACCCAATAGCACCACTTGATGCACTATTCGGTGGACGTACGTCCACGATTCGTTTATTTATAGAAGCGGATGAGCATACCACGCTCGAATATTTAGACTGTGTTTCCATGTATCCTTCAGTGATGAAACAATGTTGTTTTCCAGAAGGGTCATATACGGTACTAAGAGGCGATTACTTGAGTGATAAGATGGTGCATGCCTTCTTTGGTCTTATTAAATGCAAAGTCCTTCCACCTCATGATTTATACTTTCCCGTGCTACCTGCTAGAATAGATTCGCAACTCATGTTTGTACTATGCGCCGAATGCGCAAAAAATTAGCAGGATTCTGCATGCGAACATAACGAAGAACAGCGCAGTTTATGCGGAACATGGACTACTCAAGAATTACAGCTAGCTATACGCAACAGTTATGTCATTAAAATATATATGAAGTATGGCATTATCATGCGTAATCGCAATATGAGCCACATGGCGACGATGGGTTATTTTCAGAATACATTAACCATTTTTTGAAAATTAAACAGGAAAGTAGCAGTTATCCTGATTGTGTCCATAGTGAGAGTGAAAAGGCGAATTACGTGGCGTGGCTGACTAATATAAACCTGAAGGAATACAGCTCGACCATGCCAAAATATTGAATAACCCGGGTTTGCACTTTGTTGCTAAATCCTGTTTGAATATTTTGTGGAGACGATTTTCTCTTCGTGATCATAAAAAGAATAGCATGATATCAACACGTAAAGGTATTCTCTCCCTTCTGAGTGATAAAAGTAAAACTGTAGCCTCCATTACATTCCTGAATGATAGTCTTCTAACGACCTCCTATTCAGTCAATGACGAGCACGTTCAGTCACCATTAAATACCAACTGTATTCTTGCATCTTTTGTGACAGCTTATGGATGAATAAATCTGTACGAAGTCTTGTCCTTACTCGGATTCTGCATAGCCTATCACGATACGGATTCGGTGGTATTTAGTACCCGTGAAGGTGAGCCGACCATTCAAGAACGAAGTGGGTGTCTAGGTTCTTGGATGAGTGAAATCCCCTCTGATTACGAATTAACAAGTTTTTGCGCACTCGTTCCAAAAAACTATAGTTATGAAATGAAGCGTTGCGATGATCCTTCGATCGTTAAACAGGTAACGAAGGTCAAAGGTTTAACACTGGGTACCGAACAATCAAAACAATTTAATTTTGATACTATGAAAAAATCCATTGAACAAATTATAAACGATGGTGGAATTATGGATAGTAATAGCGTGCTATTAAGCTATCCATCAAAGATCACGCGCACCGATCATTTTAGATTTCTTTCAGTAAATAGCAGTAAGATTTTCAGACCAGTAATTAAGAAACTTTTGAAACTGGGAGATTTATCATCAGTACCATATGGTTACACTAGCATAATATAAATAGTAACATCACACTATTTTCAGTCAGTACGTAAACAATGTCGGTGTCATCCATGTCCGCTGAAGCCACACTAGCTGCTCGCACTATGATAGCAAATATTGCTAGTCTGTGTAACGCTGATAAGGATAAGACGCGTGCATTGATTATGAGGAGCATGCGCTTCGCTTTAAGAGATGACAAAATTAATGCTGGAAGAATTATACTCATGTCTAAAATTAGCAAGGGTTTATTAACCGAATATGGGATGGACATAGTGCATTGGGTTCACATATTATTGTTGCAAAGTTACATTAATCGGTGTCTTTCTCATTCATAACTTATGCTTAGTTATTGCACACATTTCAAATCTTATATTACCGCAAAAATATTATGACTGAAAGTTACTGAAAAATACTTTGCGTATGCAGTGATAATACGCATTGACTTTAGTGTACCAAGTCTCTCAGTTGTGTAATGGTTAAAAGTTGGTCGTAAGTGTTATTGCTCATAAAGCGCGTGCTGAGCAGTAGAAGACAGTGTTCGTCCCACATGGATATGTACGTTATTGAACGAACAAACGTGCACCATACATTCAAATTAAGTGCGTCTATGCACGTCATTGTAACACACGTGTTCCTCTGTATGCCATTGTGTGCATGGTATTTTCACCAGATGGCGTTCAAACCGTGTGCGGATGTTCATTATTGTTACTAATGATATATAAATGCAGCAGTTTCACGCTATGATTATTCGTTCTCCACGATGTCGTCTGATCCTTGCTTTAAATATTTAAATCGCTCTGCGTTTTGGTGTGATCTTGGTAATTCGCGTAAAGCGTGAACAAAACATTTGAGCGAAAAGTGGTGTATCGATCTACGGCAGTTTCATCCTGATGGCTATCCTACTAAACCCGGTTTATATCTCAGCGTAGTAGATTTTAAACAGCTGTTACAAATCTTACCCGATCTTGAAGACGCGGTAAAACGTGCGCGCAAAAAATAAGACATACTATTTACATATTCTTTGAACAATTCTGTTCGTATTTCTATTGTGACAAATTTCCGTGTATTGACATACGCTATTTGTTCTGCACTGGCGCAGAACCACACCCGCCACGTTACAGATTATACCTGCAAGACAATGAGTGGGAATTATTGAAAAAGAATGCGAGTAATTTGCTGACAGCATTACCTAACCTGTAGGCACCTCCCGACGTGAACGTTGATGTGTTGTTTAGCCCGATACCTCAGTGCTTTTACGGTGTGAAAACGAAAAAGCGAGAACAAGAATGACATTCCATCCACTAGTGATTCCGCAGAGATGGCTAATCATGCCACACTTACTATAGACACTATATACCCCGATGAGTTTTTAAGCGATGATGAACTAAATCTCGTCGATGACGATACTAGCAAATTGTGTCACTATTGTAAAACTATGTGTCAGTCACATCATTATTGTCCTACGGATCATGTGCAAAAGATTAGTCAGAATTTATTCGCATTCATGCTGTGTGAAAAGATACATTCGTTTGTTGTGCGAGATTGTTATGGGTGTCTAGTAAATCATCCAAGTCAACGTGAACTTCTTGTTTAGGGATTGATGTTGACCTTAATCTAATTGACAATTTGAACTGTATAATGAGGCAGCATTATTAGAAATGGACGAAGCCGAATATTGTGCTCAACTAGCTTGCCATTACGATATATATGAACAGTGTACTGATCTGTACTGTATGTGTATGACGGAATGGTATAGGTACATTGTGGATGTAATATATGAAAAACAGATGTTGTCGCCATAACTATAATTAATATTTTCTCTATGCGCGTATTAATTTATTTAGTTTTATTTAAAATTAACCGGGTTTTAAGCATTAAAACACATGGATAATTTTTAATAAAATCATACGCGTATTTTATTTTTATTAAAAAAAATAATAACATCATTAATTGTTTTATTTCGTCAATCATAGCTTTGGAAAATATGTTGTATTTGGTGTTTTGCGTGTCTTTGTAACGATATGTATTATTGATGTCTGTATTAATAAAAATTGTATTTCACTTGTTCAGTACTAGCCTCTTGCTCTCTCTCTCTTTATCTGTCGCTAGCGACTCACTATTCACTCCCCCGCCTCCTCTGCATGCGCTGGTATGCCCGCTTTTCACTTGAGAGAGGCACTTGTCGGCGCATGCCATTGCTATTCTTTAGAGAAGAATGGTCCAGGTGAATGATTGATAGAGTGAGATGAATAGCTCATTTCATTATGCGCATACTTAAATAAAATGCCTTTAGACAGGTTTTTTGGTTCAATTTCATGGTAAAATATTCACTGAATATTGTGTTTCTTTTTGTAACTATTTAAAGCTGACATGGATTCGTCGCGCAAGTATCTGATGTCATAATCATACACTTAAATGTTCATAGCATTTCTACTAAGATACGTAGCGTGTATATGACGTCACAATCATATTCTTAAACGTACATAGCATTTATCCTACGTCACGAGTATCTGACGTCACAATCATAGCATTTTTCCTAATTTTATGATGCACTCATATTCTTAAATGGACAGAGCATTCCTCCTACGTCTCGAGTATCTGAGGTCACACTCATAGTATTTCTCCTAATTTTACGTAACAATTCTTAAATGTATATAGCATTTCACCTACATCACGAGTATCTGACATCACAATCATATCATTTCTCCTAATTTTACGTCACAATTCTTAACGGGACATAGCATTTCTCCTACGTCTCGAGTATCTGACATCACATTCATAGCATTTCTCTTATGTCACGAGTATCTGACGTCACAATTATATTCTTAATGCTCGCTAACAAGTAAGCATCGATAAAGTATTTGCAGAAGAGTAACTACATATTACATCATAGTGATGGTTCACGAGCGTTCACGCACCACTAAGGTATATATATATATATATATACGCATGAGCTTATACCTCCTTAGTCATACGTGAACATATGTGTGCTGACGCAATGGCAAAATCGCTTGACTGCAATACGGTGTTGCGCCACCCATTTACTATGATAGTCTGTGGGCCAACGCAATGTGGTAAAACTGAGATGATAAAAGCACTAATAAGAGATCCCTACGCCATTACTCCCCCTCCACAGAGGATTGTGTACTGCTACGGTGCGTGGCAAGATGGGTATAACGATTTGGCGAAAGAAGTTGAATTTAAAGCGGGTGTGAATGTTGAGCTAGAAGTTGCAGAACATTGGTGGTACTCGATGATTTGATGAATAAATGCCACGAGAATGTGGCTGACATATTTACAAAACGTTCTCACCATGAGAATTGTAGCGTAATATTTGTCACACAAAATCTGTTTCACACGTCACGCAATCAACGTGACTTATAGGTTAACTGTCACTACATGGTATGGTTTAAGAGTCCACGTGACGCGTCATCTATTCGTTCTTTATCTAATCAGATGTACCCAGACAATACAAAGTATTTGATCAAATCATATAAGGACACTGCACACAAACCTCACTCATATCTACTACTAGATTTGAAACAGTCGATACCTGACAATATCAGACTACGTTCATCTGTTCAGCCAAAGGAGGGCTGCTACGTTTACATACCTAAGAAAAATGGCATCACGTAAAATGGAACACCATTTACCTATGCTGCAATATTTGGCTAAAGTAAAGCCTTCAATCAGAAATGATGTAATCAAACAGTGTTCGAACGCGAGACAAGCAGCTGAGTAAATATAGAGGGAAAATGCGTACGCTGACTAGTCGCGGTGTACCATATGCACGTAAAAGAAAATTGCTACAAACAGGCAGAGTTTTAGGAGCTTTATTACCAGCGGTGATTGGCACGCTTGCACCATTAATTGGTAAACTGTTCACGTGAAAAGATGGAACATACACGCAAAATGGCGCTAGTTCCTCACGAATTGATAGGTAATTTAAATGAACAGAGTAAAATATCGTTGCTACAGACAGATCCATCGATACGTAAAGCAATTAGTCTCGACAGCGAGATATCGAATATATTAGCCAGACACGATCTGACTGAGAATGTAAAAGATAAATCGTGTTCACAAGTATTGGATAAGTATAGGCATTACTATCAGCAAACACAAGGACAACAACAATATCAACCGATACCTCTGCAACCCATAACTAACTACGGTGAACTGCCCACACAAATACTCGAACGTACGATGAGGGAAATACCAAAAATGTACAAGACAAAAGCCAGTGGAGTAATTGATATTTTATGTTCGGTTCCTGAATGATTTAACGTTAATGACCTGGGTGAAGTGACAATAGAGGGTACGTTTTTTCCAAAATGTAATGTACTAGACCTGCTTACAAACGTCGTAGCGCATGGGCGAAAACCTCTTATGGCTGGTTTCTTAATCTGTTACATGACCTAAACATACCCCGTAGATTTGTAGTGCAAGAGAAAACGATGAGACAGATATATAATGATGCAGAAAAGGATGATAACGCCAGTGAATACACGCCTACACTCGTGAGTAAAAGAATACGTAGAAAGAGTTCTCTAGCTGTCAACAGGAAGAAAAAGGGACATGCAATTCCGGTGTGGGTAAATTTAGATAAGTCATGAATGATGCTAAATTGGCAAACGTAGATTTTGATCCGAAACATTACACATCTTTTGGTAGGAAAGAAAAGCTATATAATGCGTTCAAAGGTAAAATACCATGCAACTACATCGACAAATGGCTAAAACACCAAGAAGTATATACCCTTCACAGGCCATGGAGCTCAAAGTTTCACAGGCGAAAAATAAGAGTTTCAGCTGTCGATGAACTATGGCAGGCAGATCTATGCCCGATGGGTCTGCTGGCGAAAGCGAAGGACAACGTGTTATATTTGCTATGCATAGTTGATGCCCTTTCAAAATACGCATGGGTGGAATGCCTGTTTAGTAAAACGTCTTCTGTAGTCAAGAAAGGGTTAGAAACAATATTGGAGCATACTGAGCGTCGCCCACATGCTATTCAAACATACAAAGGGGGCGAGTTCGTAATCCATGTAATGAAGAAGTATTTGAAAGATAATGGAATACATTTCTACACTTCTCAAAATGAGATGAATGCGGCAATGGTAGAGCATTTTCACCGCACCCTGAAGGGCCGAATATACAGATACATGACGCATAAGAATATACAAAAGTATATCGATGTATTACCTAGTTTAGTCACTGCATACAATAACACCACACATTCCAGCACTCGCATGGCTCCTTCCGAAGTCGACCATAGTACTGAGTTAATCGCATGGAGAAATATATATGGAAAGAAGATGAAGAAACGTTCCAAATCTAAAAACATCCCTACTCAAGGCGACCATGTTAGAATATCACAAGCAAAATGCCATTTGAAAAAGCATATCGTGGGCAATGGAGTCACGAATTGTTTAAGGTGTGTGAGGTGCTTACAGACAAATATCCATACTTATATAAATTAGAAGACTATGGAGGCGACCCAATTATTGGTACTTTTTATCGTGATGAGATACAGCAAGTGATAGAAGAAAATGATAAAGAGTACTAGAAAATACTTAAAAGTAGAAAGAACAAAATGGTACAACACGAGTATCTGGTAAAGTGGCCTGGTTACCCGGCTAAGTTTAACATGTGGGTTAACGAACTAAGTACTATACATCATTAACAATGGACGAATATATAGAGAGAAGATTGAATCAGAGCATGTGGTGAATGATGGGTTCACGAGTACCGAAAGAAGAAATAGTATACCTAGCTCAAATTATAATAATTTATATCATAATTATTACATGTATCGTCAAACTGAGTATACAAAATGGGCAATCAGGCATATGAATATCGCTTTTGAGCAGATGTCTAGGGTATATATTGCCTAGTCCATGCATAAATACGTCCATACATCATTCAACTCAGAATGAATGAGGATCAGTTTTACATAACCCTTCCGAGCAATAGTAGTACCCAGTTCTTTCCAGACAATAAGATATCGGAGTTTTGAACACATCTGCAAGCTCCATTAACATTAGATGGCGAATGGGAAGTGGGCCTCTCGAGTGTGTTATATCAAAGAAGTTGGCTCACTATTGCGGAGGAGGGTTTTGTACAAATATATGCATTTACTAAGAAGACGATAAAGAAGAAGAAGAAAGGTAGTGATGTGACAGAAGAAATTAGCAAAGAACTAAGCAAGCGCGTCAGAAATAGAAAAGACAGCAGCTTTTCCACTAGTTTTAAAAGATGGTTTCGGCAATCCATGTCCTGCAGATCAGGGAAAACGGGCTCGAAATGCTCAGGGAAGAGATGTGCGAAATGATCAAACAAATAATGTCGGTAAAAAATGTACACATACAAGCAAACATTATTATGTGCAAACAGAAGCTCCATTTATCAGCGTACCGAAAGGCTACTATGCTGTAAAAAATATAGTAGACTATCTAAATGTGCAGATAGAGAGCAAGACAAGATTTAGACACAAAAAATTTGTTTTCAATTTTTACTTGCATTGCACGAATCTAGTTTCTCTCACAGTTAAAGATAATTACACTATATGCTTAAGAGGAGAAGTAGCAAATTTGGATTTGAAGGAGGAAAAATACATATGGGACATTAAAAGAATCATTTCCTTCAAATCGTGATGGTGGTCCTTTGACTGTGTATATATACTGTGATGTAGTCTCACACAGCATTGTAGCCGATACTTCCGCACCGCTACTCAGAGTGATACCCATTTCTAGTACAGATGGAGGGAAAGATATATGTCAGTGCATGTTTCCTGATATTCAATACCACTCTGTGTCAAAGAACTACATCGATACTATTGGAATACTTATAACAGATAGAACAGGTACCAATGTCCCATTCAAGGATGGAGCATCGCCGAGTGTACTCTGTTTGCATTTCAGATGATGACGACAATTACAATGAGAGGGACGATGAGAGGATGAATGAACACTCCAGCACAGGTGCATTACTCCGTGAGTCAAGCGGGTCATAGGCATATTACAGTTTTTGTAGGTGCACGATACCAATCAGGACATGGACTTGGTAATATCTTAGGCGGACTATTACGCTCAGCAACGCCTATCACAAAAAATGTGGCTAAATCTGTAGGTAAACAAGCTCTTAGTGCTGGAATACAACTAGCAGAGGACATAATGACTGAAAAAAATGTTAAAACAGCACTAAGATCGAGAGCACATGGTGTTGCCAGGTCTTTGATACAGGAAGCTGTAACAGTGGTGCGTGGTGGTTTAAGACCACCTCAACCTAAATGTAAAAAGAGGAATAATACAGGTAACCCTCAGTCAATGTGTGTGATACGGAAAAGGAAGGGTCGCAATAGACGGCAGAGAAAACAATCTGATATCTTTAATTAACAAACAACATGGAACTTACTCAGATCTGTGAGTGCTCAAAGAGCGAATTAGACATTTTTCAGATGCGTCCCATAGTGACAACATTGAAGTCTGCAAAATGGGAACAGTTTCAGCCTGTATCTAGTTTATCAGATAGTGGACCAATCGAGTTTTACGTCAGCGGGTCTGCTGACAGATATTTAGATCTTACGCAATCTTATCTTTTGATTAAAGTTAAGCTAGTAAAGCTAGATCGAAATGGTGATGAGAAGACACTCGAGGCGAATGACCTGATTGCGCCTGTGAATAATCTTTTGCATACGATGTTCTCACAAGTGGATGTTTTTTTTAGTGGAAAGCATGTTAGTGAGTCAAACGAAAATTATGCTTTCCGCTCATACATTGAGACGTTACTAAATTATGGCAGCGATGCCGCATTCTCGCATCTACAACTTGCTGGATGGAAAATAGATGATGGCGGCGAATTTGATAATATCGCCGATACTAACTTAGGATTTCAAGCATGTAGAAGAATGATGGCGCAGAGTAAAATGGTGCACTTAATAGGCCACATACACAGCGATATGTTTCTGCAGGACTGATTCCTGCTTGGTTCCATTGATTTAAGAGTACGCCGACAGAGGAGTAAAGATGCGTTCGCCATCATGGCCACGGAAGGAGTGAGGCCTAGATTGAAAATATTGTTGGCTAACTTATTTGTATGCAAGGTTATCCCATCAGCAGATCTGTTAGTGGTGCACGCCATTACTCTGAGAAAGACAAGCGTAAAATATCCTATTTGCAGGATAGTGTGTAAGACTTTTACAGCACCTAGCGGTGTTATGAGCATCGATAGAGATAATATATTTATTGGTCAGCTACCTACTAGAGTATTATTCGCTTTTGTACCTAATGATGCCTATAATAGTGTGGTACATAAAAATATGTTCAAGTTTGGTAACAATAACACTACCTACGCTATATGTTATATAAATGGAGAAGAGGTTACAACATCGCCAATACACCCTTCATTTAGCGACGACATTTACTCGGATGCTTATTTCTCACTATTCAGCGGTACTGGGACATTATTCAAAGTCCGTTGCTACATGATAAATAAGACACAGTTCAAACATGGAACCACAATGTTCACATGGGATTTTACGCCTGATCTAACTGATTCAAAGCATCGCTACCCTACACGCACTGGTGCGTTAAGAGTGGTCTTCCATTTTGCTCAAGCACTTACTGCTACAACCAATGAAATTTGCTATGCTGAACTTGATAATACGATAGAAATTGGATCAGACTTTAACGTATTAACAGATTATTAACAAATATGTTGAATACATTTGAAATAGAGGATCTATTATTCGGCGACAATAAAATGCATGAACACTTTCTCAGTGTTTTGCCAATTGACAATTTACCCACACATATTAAATATCTCCCGGCCTCATTAGTAATAAACACGCATCCCAGTAATAAATCCAGATAACATTGGGTGGCAGTTTATCACACTAGAAATGGAAATTGACGAATACTTTGATCCTTATGGAAGACGCCCTTCTGAGGGAAGAATGATATCACATGTACAAAATGGACAACATGCGCATGTTTATTATTTCAACAATGAACGTGTTCAACCAGCTATGACGACAACATGCTGATATTATTGTGTATATTTCTTATATCATTGTTCGAGAGGTGTACAAATGAAACACATATAATGGGCTCTAAGAAACAGAAACAAAGATGACGTGATAGTGAAACGTCTGACAATCAGGACTATGAATAAATGGTAAAATGATCATGTTTAATGTATACTTATTTATGTACTATGTTTTCTTTTTAATTATCATGAATAAATGTCGCTAATATTTATCATAAAAATGCACGTGTCAATAAAAATACATTTATTTTGTAAAAATATGTTATTATTTCTTCGTGTTCCCTTCTCACCCCTCAGCCAACATCCCCAATTATTACCATTTTGATACACCATGATGGATGAGTGCCAATAATGGCTAAAAGATCAATGGTGTGCTAGGAGCATGAGGCATACCACAATGATCAAAAGATCCAAAATTGGCAATGACAAAAAAATGTGGGCATAGTTGAATACAGAGAAAACCATATAACGTGCTCTGTAATTGAACCCTGCATGTCAATTCCAGTGTTCTATTTTTAAAAAATGTCATTCAAACGTGGTGCAATAGTTATGTTTTGAAAACTGATGATGTTGATTTTAAGCGGTGGAAAAAACACGTAACCGAAATAAGGGCGTGTTCAGATTGGAAAGATAGTTTTACTGACAGCTCATATTTTAGTTATGGAAGCGAAATGCGTGTGACCAGTAAGGCATACAGCTTTTTGAATTTGCCAAAACGAAAATGGAATCTCAATTATGCGATCGATGGAGAATGAATGGTTCTACGCCAATTAATTGTGGTTGCATCGAATGGAACAAATATAATGAGGTATCAGTACAGCAACCATTTTTAACGTCATTGCATAAAATCTGTAACCGCTGGAGAGATTAGCTAGCAGATCCGGATGAGTGCAATTACAACAAATGGGTGCATGTGAAGTACTAACTTCGTAATGATTGTTGCACCTGTATGTGGTGCGTACAAAACAGAAATTATCGTTTGCATAAATTGAGATAAAAACACATTTACGTAAAAGCGAAATAAAAAAATAAAGAAATACGCCTCTTTTTAAGGGGCTGCCACAAACCAAAATTATGTTACATACACTCACACACAAATGGGTGCATAAAAAGACACACGCAAGCACACATGCACGACGTACACACGAAGGGGACAGGGAACACGGGTCACAAGGGGCACATGCATAGCGCCACATGTGCGTCGTCACGCATGTGTCATCACGTGTGTGATGGTATGCGCAGTATGTGCGCATGTTGGTGCAACAGGTGTGTGTGTGGGGCATGTATGTGATAAATAGGACACCCTTGTGGATGATGGATCAGAACCAGATTCCATCGATACAGACACATTCAACCTTGTATTCTACCACAAGTGACGCCTTTCGTCGTGGTCATGCGTGGTACATACCAATGACATTATTAGTTCGCAAGGAAGCAGGCATAGACAAAATCTAACATCAGCTGCCCTTAGAGTGAATGAAGCGGGTGTGTTTAATGTTAATATGAGTAATGCGTGAACACATCATAAATATGCATAAGCACTAACGCGCCAAAACGAGATATTCTAATAGTTTCCCAAGGGAATTAGTACATATGTCCACTCAGTTCAGAACTAGGATACGATACAATAATGTGATTTTGTTATTTATTCAAAAACAGTCCAGGGAAGTACGCATTCGCAACTACACAGTGAAATCTCCTAGTGAGTAATCTAGGCAATAATTTAATAGTAATTTTGAATATTTCTAAAAAAACATGTAGAACGAGACAGTAGGTACATTCTTACATTATTCCTTAACACATGGTGTGTTTGTATCTCGATTAAAGATTGATCTCACGCCTATTCTCGATGTATGGATACATTAAAACCATATGCAACAAATAATCTTTTTTATCATGCGTACGCTCGACATACAATTCTATAAACACATGGAGCCCTCAGAGATATAATGACTACATTTTAAACATCGTGCAACCACAAAATCTAAAATAACTGACATTATTGCAAATGCACTATTAAGTATTTAAAAAACAATTTGCACATAATGACGGTTAAGCCAACAGTCAAAACGTTTTCAAAATATTCAACAAAATAGTTTACTAATAAATTAATGTTAGCGACGTAACAGTCAAATTATTTTCAAAATATACATCAATATCGAACATTGACGTAATTCCTCACCCCTCCTCAACCTCATACTCCCTACTCCTTCTACGACCTCCCTTATCAGACCACCTCTTAAACTCTATTTTTTTACATCCTATTATCAGTCCTCCTCTTAAACTCTATTATTGTTGCCTTACCACACTACATCAGAGGGACCACAGAGGGGGGCATGCTGCATCTATGTTAAAACATAAAATATTCAACTTTTAAGGGTTAGCATTTTCAGAATACCGCAACAGCAATATTGATCCATGTGCTTCGACAGTGTTCTAGAATCTCTCAAGTGTGCGGATATTCGCCATTGTTCTCGCAAATCTCTCAGACGTGTGGTTATAGTCGCTATTGTTCTCACATTCCAATCCCTTTGTGTGTGGGTGTTCGCCATTGTTCTAAAACACCTGTGTGCATATTGTCGCCATTGTTCTCCAAACAATAGCGAAC
This sequence comes from Chaetoderma sp. LZ-2023a, assembly GCA_034401795.1. Taxonomy (NCBI): domain Eukaryota; kingdom Metazoa; phylum Mollusca; class Caudofoveata; order Chaetodermatida; family Chaetodermatidae; genus Chaetoderma; species Chaetoderma sp. LZ-2023a. The sequence goes on from CM067369.1 coordinate 51,503,458, forward strand.
ATAAATTGAGCGTTTTGATTGGTTAAAATAGACCCCAGCAGTGAAGAACAATAGCGACTATAAACCCCCATTACTACTGTAATGCACCTTTCCAATTTATCTATGCCCCCCCCCCCATCTCTAACTAAGTGCCACACACACCTCGCTCATGTTGGGATCGAACGATCCCTGAACTCCCTGACTTTCAATTTCCAGAAAAACTCTACAGGTAAGATGTTAAACATTTTGAGACTAATTTGACTGGGTGCTCTTTCAGCCTATGGCAGCCAACAGCGCCCAGTCAAATTAGTTTCAAAATATTAAACTAAAGCCATACATTTCGTACGTGTCTCGGACTATTAAGCATTAAAATGGACTAAATCGAGTCATTCATGATGTAATTAATTATGTCGCAATCCTACATTTCACTTAGTTGCTCATGACGTCATATGACGTCAAATGATGAATGGATAAACTGGAAAGGGCAACTGACATGATAGATCCAGGTGAAGTTATTTATCTACATTTGCAAAAGCTATTTGAGACGAGGCCTGTTCGGTTAATCAATATTTCATCGATAGTGGATTATTTTTCCTGTCGATTATATAATCGAGTGTAAAATAAAATAATCGAAACATCGAAAAAATCGATTTAATCGAGCAAACCTTGATTATTTATTTTAATCGGACATATTTTAGTGTTTTGTAATATGGCTAATGCGTAGGTGGTTTGATTGCTCTAGCAAGGTAGTTGTATAAACATCTATTCCTGATGTTCAATCATGCACCTCTCCATTCATAATACATGCATGTGAATGTTTATATAAGTAATTGCTTGATACGCCAGTGATCGGAAGCATTTGATTGATATTGTTTAATATCCCGCTCTGAAGAATTGAAAAAATGAATTTCTGTTTTTCATAGTAAAGTCACAAAATTTCGATGCAAATTTTCACAAGTTTTGACGATTGCTTGGAACAAATTTTACTTTAAACTGTTGCTGCATAAGTCAGCAACAACTTGCAGTCAAATGATTTTCAAAATATTCGACTTTTCTAATGCCGGAACATATGGAAACGTCATAGATAGGCACTATGGGCGAAATCGATATCATAATACAAATAAAATTAATATGGCCATTTCACGCAAACACGCACAAAATTGACTTCGTAGTAAATTCAAAACTTTCGATCCAAATTTTTATAAATTTTGCTGATTGTTTTGTAGCTAATTTGACTTACAGCTGTTCCTCCACGCACAGTCAAATGATTTTCAAAATATTACGCTTTTCCAATGCTGGAAAATAGGGAAACATCGTAGATAGACGCTGCAGGTGATCTCTATATAATTAAAAGTTAATCTCTGTAACGTTAAAAGTTAATTGGCGCCTTATTACTGGCTTGAAAATCGGGGCATACGCTCCGGTTTCTTAAGAGCATTATCCAATAGGAACGAGTGAACAATGCATTCCAAATTGACTTCAGTATACTGGACGGCGTTGTTACTCACGTTCAGCCAATAAGAGGACTGCTTGATATAGCCTTATAAGAGGACTGCTTGATATAGTCTGTCCAATTGAGCTTCTTGGGGTCATAGGCCTACTTAGTTGAGTTAATCTAAACATAACTTTGAACCAATTTACGAAATTGGGAATTCTGTTAATTTTATAGAAAATCTGGCATTATATACTCTTCTCTCTCTTTCTCTCTCTCTCTCTCTCTCTCTCTCTCTCTCTCTCTTTTCTCTCTCTCTCTCGCTCTCGTTTTGCTGGCAAGTTTTTCAAAGTTCGTCTTCTTGCCAGTGGCGCACGCTTGCTGTCTAGGTCGCGCTAGCCGTGTCCAGCTTTACTCTCAATCATATATCACAGTTCAGGTTAAAACATTTGTTATTAGTCCATGAGCCAGACCAAATTCCATTACCAGAAGGGAGAACAGATCCCACCATAAGTTTTCAACAGCCTGCTATCTGAAGTGTTCGAAATCAGTTGATGGCCTTTCAGGACATGTAACTAAATGCCCGTTTTGCGGGTATCCTTAAAATGGTCATCGAAATTAACAAAAACTGGAAGGCAACAGGAAACCCCTCAAAACATACGACTGGAATAACCTATGTAGCAAAGAAACAATAAATCTCCGCGAACACTGCCTTGAGGAGTCCCACTGGAGATTGGAGCCCAGTTAGAAAAGTAGCCATTGACTCTCAGTTTCCTGGTACCAGACAGCAAATCGCACAGTCTCGCCCTCCCGCTCTACTACTGTATCGAGTACCGTGCTTGCAGGCTATGACATTCACACTAAGTTAACACAACGCCCTAAATATACATGAACTGTGGGTCTCAAACAATGAAATTGCTCGATAAGAAATATATAATGACCTGATTGGTTACCCTCAATCCAATAAGCGTAATGCTACTTCACATATCAAGTGATCAAAGGTTTGCAAGTACGGCCACATACAGTGGGGCGATGTGAGTTGGCGCGTGCTAGTACGATGCCATTCGGCATATAAGGACTCAACTACTGGAATAACCTAACCAAGAATATCGTATCCACTCTGACTCTCAATGCTTTCAAAGGAAGACTGAACATGAACTGCTGCAGTAGCACATATGAGAATTAATTCCCAATCAAACTCGTCAGCATCCAATCAGTTCAACAGGTTCAACAGTTTTCTCTAGAGGACGACGGCGAAGAAATGCTGCATGCTGCTTAGACTACACAGCAGAAGAGTACTATGCAAATATGCAACTATGATTTTTTAAATACTCGCCACAATGGACCTTTCCAGTTTTGCTAAGCCCCGCCAACCTATAGCTAAGCTCAATCCACACAACCTCGCTCATGTTGTGATCGATCGATCCCAGACTATCAATTTCCAGAAAACTATACAGGTAAGCTATTGAATATTTTGGAACTAATTTTACTGGGCGCTGTTGCTGTCTATGGCAGCAACAGCGTCCAGTCCAATTATTTTCATAATATTCAGCAACATGTTTATTATAAGAGAAAACATTATTATAAACGCGGTAGAATAGCAACATAGATGATTATCTCTTTAGTTACAATGTATAACCAGGCATTGCCAGTTGAATGCTCTCTATAGCACTTTGTACTAATGCTGTGTCAGTGTTTATTTGTAACGTGCGTGTCCATTGTCTCGTTGCTAGCAGCTACATGCGGAGTGAGTCTTAGTTTAGGGGTAGAGGCTGGGCCTGTGACAAACCTTTTGAGATACTTGAATAAAGCAACTGGAAAATATTGTACTATCAATTCATATCCTATATTGCATTTGGATTCCAACGTATGAGATGCGAGTTGTGTGTAACATTGATATAAAATTATACCCAGATCACACATTTACCCACACAAGGAGGGCGTTGATAGGTACTTACTCTACGGAGATTCCGCGGAAACGGTTTATCCGATGTAACGAACCATGCAAGGAAGACACGAACATGCGGAGGTTCCAGAAAATTACATAGCTATTGTAATGTCACTGTGCTAAAACACAGAGTTTTCTGGTTAAATTGTTATAGTTTATTCTTATCGCTGCACGGCTGGCGTTGAGACAATAATAATCAACACAGGGTTTAACCAGCTATTATGGTGCAGCTCGTGACGTTCTTGAGAAGTCTTGCAATTGTGCCACAGAAGTAATTCAATCTAATTCACGTACAGCTCGCCAGTTTTTCAAGTAAAACTACATGTATCGTAAGGCATGGAATTTCCGTGAAACTGGCAATAGGTTCCATGACAACCAAGGAATGATCATCAAGGGAGATAAGAGGGTTGTTACCAGGAGGTGGTCTGCGGAGATGAAAGAGAATAGAGGGATTGCTCGATCCAGGTCTTGGACAAGACGTCCAAGAACCAGGATTTCTGGTGGGGAAAGAGAAGGACCATTAGGAGGTGGAGGGAAAGCGCATCCTTCGATGACATACACCACTCCAGAGGTTCAGAGTAAAGGGAAGGAAACTCTCTATATATATATATGTAGGTGTGTGTGTGTGCGTGTGTGTTTGGACGGACAGCTAAATTACTGGATATACTTCCTCCGCACTAACATGAAAGCTGAACTTTAGTTGATAGAACTCGGATGAAATGACGACAAAAGACAATTAGGAGAGTGTTCCCAAGATGAATCACGATGAGGTTACAAATACAGTGTACCAACGGAAATACAAAGAAGATAATTTCTAAACAGTGTCCTGGTTCTTACTGACCAGCTAGAAGGCGAACTCCTGTCAGGTGAACATATGTGATCTCAGAATTATGGATTTTTCTACTCGCATAAAGGTGCCGGTGAATAGAGATGGTAAGATGAACACAATTGTTCACTTAGGCAATTTATCCCCTATCTTAAAAAGTCGAGGATACAAAGAGCTCCGTGGAGATTTGTGGATTCGCTTGCGAAGTATACAGGAAATCACTAGACGTCATGAGTGTAGGATCTATGCGTCTAATTGACTGTGACTACACGATTGCAGTAGGAAATCTTAACATGCACATACGTTTTAGGTGGCCATACGATGACAAATAACAGTTCGGTAATTCTTGGACCGACCTTCTGGGGAAAGTTTCTGTTTCCCAGGAACATTAACTGTATTCGTTGAACGCTGGCACTTTTGGATCTCCGTAGCGAAAAGCAGCCAAGAAGGTTTACTAGGTTTACAGTTTTAATCTTGTCCGAGATTGGGGAAAAATTGCTGACTAGCCTCACACCCTCCAGCATCAAAAGTCCATCCTAACTCAATATACGTACATTTGTTCAGCACAACACATGGATATCCAAACCCTTCTCCTTTTATAGAGAGGCAGTGCCAGGGAAGCAAGGCATGACTCTAAAGAGAAGGAAACCAATCGGCATGCGAGGGATAGAACAGGAAGCTGACCACGTGACCAAAAGGTCATACTGTAAGAACTTGCTAGAAGCTGATGCAGTTTTCGCCCACATTTGTTTTAGGAAGCTTTAATCGTTATATTCAAGTTAATACTAAGCTCATTCTGAAACAGTTGTCACATTCGCGAAACCCGGACAATTCTGTTCTGGAAAAATGTAATTATGCAAGTCAGCCATAGATAAAAGTGATGCTGGCATGTGGGTCAGCATCGTCCAGGTGCACATTCTAGTATTGCTATACGTCACGCCATTCGTGAGTAATTTTAGTCATAATATATAACTGTGTGGTGCTGCATAGATATGACTCAACATGTATTGCTGAATTATATCTAGGGTGAAATTGGAATTGATGACATAAATGTTTTCCAGTCCAATTGTTTTCAAAGTGATCAAAATAACTTTTTTTTACAATGTGTCGAAAATTGTACTAACTAGCACGTTTGTTTTTGTGGTGAAAACATGTTGACTTATCTACGAGCTGTACTGTATCCATCAATGCTCTGGCAAGTAACTAAGTACACCTGCTCTCAGTCTGTTTGCCATGATATTGGTTAATGGCTAAACTTAGTCAGACGATCTCCAAGCATCTTATAAAAATGTCCTCCTATATTGAATTATTGAAATGTATTAATCTTCCCATAGATGTGACACATTAGCCCAATTTCAAGCCACTCACTAATTGAAACCTTACATGTGATTGACATATTTCGGAAATAATCCCATTCCAGGACAAAGTGAGTAAAAAATATCCGTGAAACTATCCTACACGCATTGTTATTAGGTTTGATACATCAATATCGCTGATTAAATTAAACCAATGCCTAATAATCTAACATACTGTAATACTACTTGGACTAACACACACACACACAAATAAGTGAACAAAACTAAAATCATTACAAAAACAAGTTATTAAACTATTCACGCAAGCAGTAGAGGAAAAGATATTTTCAAAATAGACACAATTCTAAAACTTGAGGACATTAGAAGGGCCCAACTATACACATTTCTAAGGAACTACTGCAATGGGAACCTACTTGTAGTATCCCTTTCAAATATATTTACAAAACAGCCACACATACATTCTCATAACACAAGTTCACACACTAATTTATACACGGCCTACCACCGAAGCCAGGCAGCTCAACAAACACCATTATACTGAGCAATACAATTATGGAATAATACAGACACTAATCTACGCACAGAAATCATGGCACAATTGTCATTTAAACAAAACATTAAGAATCCGATCATCGGTAAACGCTAAACACAATGTTTCACCAAGCACCAAAAGTTGATCGCATTGGTCAGTAACTAGTTAAAGTAGCATTCAAACACCAACATCACCGAAAAAAACAAAAACACAAATAATATTATCTTCAACCCAATGCCAATAATAATAATAATAATAATAATAATAATAATAATAATAATAATAATAATAATCTTAATAATAATAATAATAATAATAATAATAATAATAATGATAATAACGTGCGTGCGTGCGTGCGTGCGTGCGTGCGTGCGTGCGTGCGTGCGTGCGTGCGTGCGTGCGTGCGTGCGTGCGTGCGTGCGTGCGTGCGTGCGTATGTGTGTGATCTATGTTGTCCTATTGTTTTCTAACTGTTAAATAACTATGATTACCATTTACATTTCTCTACCATAATGTCGATATGTTACCCACCATGTGATATTGATATGTTGTTTTATTTATGTTGTCCAATTGTTCCGAATGTTATCTGTGTAAGGAGTCCACCGCTCTATAGGCTCTGCGTTTGGTGGACTAACTGTTGTGACGATACATATATACAAACATAAATGAAATAAATAACATTGAATCTTGAATCTTGACTCTTGATAGCCACCTGGCGTGGAGGAAGTATGCACTGATTCAGACTGCAGATTCAGCTGTCTGGATAGCACCCACGGGGTGTTCCATGGAGGAATCGATCAATCCCAAATTGTATTACACTACTCCCTCCTATCTCTCCATCAGAGAGCATTCTTCAAATTTGGAGGACGGGAGTTGAAGTATAGATAGAAGTGGGAGGCATAATTTTTTGATTTTCAGCTTGCTGTGTATCCACTAGCCTATCAAACTAGAAGTGCTTCACTTATGAGGGTATGTGTAGGGTACAGAAGTGATACTATTAGCAAATTTTCATTAGATTTGCTAACCCTACTCGTCAGTTCAGCGATGCTTTCAGATCTGAACTGACGAGTAGGGTTAGGAAACCTAATGAAAATGTACCTTGGACGCTTGTAAGACAGGTTTATCCAAAATACACTCAAGAAGCTTGTGAGGATATTGTCTTGACAAGGTTTTCTGGCTGGAATTAACGAAATTGGTGTAAAGATAAGGCACACGGGCCAATACATAGTTGTTGAGCGGGCTTGCCTGAGGGATCTGCTTACTCATTCATACTATGCCCATGTCAGCCAACTTACAGATGTTGAGACATCTGACAAAAATGGGTGTGTTGGAAATTTGGCTCACGAGGCTCATGGAGTTTGGTTTTGTGAGACCTTTGGACATGTATTCTGTAAAAACGCAAATAGACAGCCTAACTATGATCGCTTTGCTGCTAATAGAGGTAGGAGTCTTGAAAATTCTAGTGGTCGAGCGTGAGGCAGAGCCCATTGTTATGCTAAGCATACGAAATATACAGCATACAATACAAACCACCCGATACCTATGTCGAGCAGCACGGTTTATTATGCCAGAAACCTCAGCTCCTAAGCTCCAAGTACTGGCGGCAAATGCAAACCTAAAATACTGTCAGAAACTTAATTATTTGATATTATCATTGAAAAAATTGATGCAAAGCGTTTTATTGAATCGATCATTTCAATTATCAGTGATATATCACCTATATTAAAGTGTCAGAAATTAGAAACAAATATCAATTATCAAGCCGAGTTTGTAAGTTAACTTTTACATAACTAGAGATATGTCACAGCCGACATTATTTGGATCAAATTTCCTCCAAGCAAACTGTATCCTAATTGATTCAAATATGGATTGCCTTATATTTGAAGGTGGTTCTGTTCTCTTGGTACCATGATGCAGAGCGTTCTGACGGGTTTGTTCAACTATAGCTGGCACAACAGTCGATATAACTTCAGGTTCAGAGATGGCCATCACTATCAGGTTAATCCCAGTGTATGCCTATCATATGGTTGGTGGCTGATGGTTACACAGGAGTTTTGAAATATCATGATGATTATCGTAGAGCTGGCGTTTTAATGGTACCACGCTCAGCCGGTTCAGCAAAACATGGATTACTTGTAGAAATTAGGAATATTACTGATGATCCCATAGTAATATATCAGGGCACCTGAATAGGTATCATTTATGTGGTGACTGAACAAGGTATGAAGATAGCTAGCGTTTGGATTTATGCATTCCTAGATTCTCAGCTAATGGGTATACCATTTGATAAAATGGTGTCAAGGTGGAAAAGCAGTAGAAAATTTCAGTACACGTGTCTTCGTTGTCAGACAGTGAATTAAAGAATGACAGCAACAACATTCAGTAAAATTATTGTCAAAATAATTATTGGGTCATGCGATTATTACCTGGTACAGATTTGATACTAATTTGAATGAAAATTATTGCTACAACAGCTTTCAGTCGCTATATTCTAAAATAATCATCATAATCTGTAGTCGACTCTCGCTACGGATTTGAATAGCAATTTGCCTGTAAGTTGTTGGTGTCTAAGGCACCGACACCTTTGTCGAATTATTATCCACACACGTGAAATCAATATATTACTATTTAGGTAAAGTGAGCGTAGGCCTATATATGCTTTCTCGCCAAGAATGAATGCTTAGCGAAACGGCGTGTATGTTTCATTGACAGATTTGTGTAGTTGTTTGAAATGCATTGGTCGAACAGAAACGTACACGCGGTAGCTAGGCGAAATATTTCCTTCGTACAGGCAAAGCCTATTTTGGCCATATACTCACTGTACTTAGATATTAATACTGAGTGCCGTGTGATTCTATGGACAACAATTTGATAACGTTGTTGGTGCCTTAGTCGGCAATAACTTAGTCACATTTCTCTGCAAATCCGTAGAACGTGTTGAGTGAGATTTATGATTATTTTAGAATACATAGACTAAAAGCTGTTACAGCAACACTTTTCAATAAAAATTAGTATCAAATATATAGCAGGTAGTAATTGCATTACCTACTAATTATTTAGACAACAATTTGACTGAATGTTTGTGCTGTCATTGATAGCAACAACTTTCACGAAAATTACTGTCAATGTATATAAAGGCGTCTCGTATTTTCTCCTGAACATTGACACACTTTCTCTGAACAGTATTGAAATACAGACTGTCGAACGTATTGCTATGAATACGTCCTACGTGCATGTATATGCTTCCTGAGCCTGAGGACAAATGCCTATTTGCACGTGCAAGCAGGTTGGTATTGTTTGAGAAATCCTGGCTTGTGCCGACAACAGACTGAACGAATATGGCGTCCAATAGTTACAACGAGTCTGGAGTCAGGGCGTTGCATGCTGGGTAGCATTGTGCGCCGGGTAGCATTGCATGCTGGGTAAATTGAACAGGCATCTCATATCTCGTGCAAAAATGTCTATATTTAATGGAACACGAGAGCTTTAATTACACTTCTACTAGTGTGTTTGCAGGAGTAGCAGTGTCTGGGTGTGCGAAGGAATGTACTGTACGGATATACCATTGGTATTAGGCGATTCTGTGCAGGAAACAATGAAAAGAGGTATTTTAGGAGTTGTGCAATATCCTGCAAATAAAAGAAATATAAGACGGTGGAAGACAGCATTTTTAATTTCTTGGTTGGTAATGACATTCTAACATTGTTTACCGTTTAATCCCTACCTAATCGCTGTCACGTCCTCTCGCTTACTATCACTAACATCTGTGCAATGGACGCACTTTTTCATTGGTCCTCCCAAGTCACGTGCTAACCAGGTGCATGGCGTAATTGACCAAATTTGGGGGTTTCAAAATGGGTTCGTTTATAGGGACGCGTTTGGGCACTCCAGATATGGTCAATTACGCTATGCCCCCTTGTAACCACGTGATTACGGAGGACAAATGAAAAATCGCGTATTTATACCCCTTTGCTACTGACTGGAGCCTGTTGCTACCACAGACAGCAACAGCTGTCAGTCAAATTCGTTTGAAAATAATCAACAAATACGCCTTACATAAATAAAATCTAGGACAGTTCTGGTCTGTGAGGGTTAAAGAGTTAAAGTACCCCCTGCATGCTGGCTCCTAAAGGCAGGTAATCTATTGCTTATGTTTGACTGCGTAAGTTAAGATAGGTCACATATCTCTGAACGACGAGCTAGAGTTAAATATCAATCGATATCTTGTTTTTGTGTCTTTTTTGATTACACGCTCTACTTCCCCTATAACACTGTCCATGGCTGTCATTGCCCCGGCTTCACCATTGTTTGCCATAGCTCTTGCATAGAGCTTGCGGCACATGCGTAGGATAATTTGATTTACACGGCATTATCTCCGCATCCATTAACTTGAAGTGGGCCATTACCTCGTAAACAAAATCTAATTAACACTTATCGAGTTATCGGTCAGACACCGAAGTGCTGTCAATGCTCTTCCCATGTAATGTGGCATGCTTCCCTTAAACATAAACAAATACATGATATGAGTCAATGACTCTTTTAGGTTATTTTCAAAATCTGTTCAGCATGTTTTTCAGTTAGTTTGTTAGTTCGTTAAATGGCCTGTGCAAATGTTGCAGGTGGTCTGGATCTATGACTAATCGCTTAGGGCAAGTCTAGTACTATCAATCACTGCCTGACTGTTCCATTTTATCCACCTCTCATATGACGTCATAATCAACTACGTGACGTGTATAATGGCGTCATAAACAATGCCGCCATGAATGACGTAGATAAGGGCGTCACGAAAGCATAATTGGTGACTAACTAAGCGTTGCTGTACGAATTGTTTGTCTTTACTATTTCATAAACATACTGTTGAATATTTTAGAACTAATTTGACTAGGAGCTGTTGATGCCATAGGCAGCAACAGCACCAAGTAAAAGTAGTTTCAAAATAATCAACAGCTTACCTGTATAGTTTTCTGGAAATTGGTATTCAGAGAGTACACGGATCGATCAATTCCATCACGAGCGAGCTAAAACTGGAAAGGTCAATTAACCAGCCTGGTTTGATGTGACCATTTTGCATCCTTAACCTTCATGGATGCAATAGAATTCTCCTTATGCGATAAACAGACAGCAACAACTTAATGAGACACGTCTTCAAAAAATTATCCGAGTTTTAATAGACCAGTGAACTAATCAACAGAAGCTCATAAGAGCAAGTTTTCTGATTTTTAGGATTTTTTAGGAGCTTGTCTAACGTTGAGGAATTCTAGTATATAGTTACAAACTTCAACTACGACAACACCGCGCTGTTACACTGCCAGAATCTGAATTTATAAATAAAACTCGGATTGGATCAAATTCAGCATCTATGTATATGTAGCACACTGCTCCTCCAATTTGGCTCACATTTTAACACAAAACAGAATGTTACAGTCAAATAAGAGTACACGATGTACTGTGTTGTTTTCGTTGTTACTTTTGTTATATTTGCTGTTGTTGTTGTTGTTGTTGGTGGTGGTGGTGGTGGTGGTGGAGGTGGTGGTGGTGGTGGTCGTGCCGTTGGTGGTGGTGATGGTGGTGATGATGGTGGTGGTGATGGTGGTATTGGTGGTGGCGGTCATTGTGGTGATTGTAGTTGTTGTGGTGATGATGGCGGTTTGTGTTGCTTTTGTTGTTGCTGTTGTTGTTGTTGTTGTTGTTGTTTTGTTGTTATTGTTGTTGTTGTTGTTGTTGTTGTTGTTGTTGTTGTTGTTTTTGGTGGTGGTGGTGGTGATATTGGTGGTGGTTATATGATTAAACGCACTGGCACAGGATCTCCCAAGGTTAGGAGATATTTTTTTTTTCACCCTGTAGGTGGGGCTTAGAATACACCTTCCGTATCCTCTGCGTGTCGTAAGAGGCGACTAAAGGAGGTAAGGGTGAGGTAACCCTGACAGAAACCTCGAGTGCTGAAGACGGAGGTTCCAGGCCGCACGGCGCACTCTAATAAACCATGGATCCACGCACTTAACGCTTATGATCATGTCGATAGTCACTTACAGGACTGGCGGTATGATCAGCGAACGAAAAGAAGAAGAGGAGATATTTTTTATTTATTTTATTGTCTGAGATTTGTTATGTTTGTTTGATAGAGGCCTATAAAATATGAATAATATATATCATTCATTCTGAAGGTTTTTGAAGAATTAATTTCGTTTTAACCAAGATGTCACGTAGATTGGAGTTTTTCTTAAAGGCTATCACTGGACGCAAATTGAGAGGTTCTTTCATTTTATCCTGCAATTTATAATATTCATCTTTCAAAATTTCAGAAATTTCAACATTTTTTCGATTGTATGTTAAACTGAATGGAATAATTTCACGTCGATCAGCAAGACCAGGGTCCACGTTTATGCCTCTCGGCCATTTTGTTTTCAGTTGCTTAATCCAGAATGATTCTCGAAGTTTTCTTTGTTTATCAGTTTCTTCGGCCGTAGCAGAAAGAGGCAGTTGCTCAATAGGCATAATTTCAAAGTGTCTATCGACAGAATGACCAGGAAGATTGAAATGTTGAGCTACGTTGGTGTCCTCGTCGTGTCTAATATCGCAAACGTATCTAGTTGCTCGCCATCTTAAAGGGCATCTTGTTTCCCCGACATATTGCTTTTGGGATAATTTGCAAGATATTGAATAGATAACATTTTTAGAATCGCAATCTAAATTAGACTGAAGTTGGAATTTGCTTTTGTTCTGATAACTGACAAATGTTTTCTGATTAGGTAGATAGAGGTCTAATTTACACCTCTTCTTTCCACATTTCTGAGATTGTCCTACGCCTATAATCGGACGATTGTGACGAATTTTGGTAGGTTTTTGATCAGCATCCCTATCAGTAATAGTTTCCAAATCATGAAAAGTTTCGGACTTTATTTTGCGCAAAAATCGTGTTGAATATCCCCTCGGTTTGAGGGCACTAGAATTTCGGTGAAATCGGAAAATCTGTGATTTGACAATACCTTTAAAAGTATGAGGTGGATGGAAAGATTTATTATGCAGTAGTTGATGGGAATCGGTGGGCTTAAAGAATACTTTGTAATCAAGAAGCCCACTCGTGTTATAATTTACACCTTTGTAGAGAGTAACGTCTAAAAAGTCTACGGACGACTGGTCGATGTTGGCTTTAAGTTTGATGTTAGGATTGTGATTGTTCAAAATAGCGAAAAATTCATCAAACTCTTCCCTCGAATGATTGCAGATCATAAAAATATCATCGAGGTACCGGCGGTAAAATAGGGGCTGTTTAGGAAATTTGTTAAGCGCATCTTCTTCCCACTCAGCTGCATAGATGTTGGCAAAACTAGGACTAAACCGTTTACCCATAGCGCATCCACAGATTTGTTGGTAGATTTCGCCAGCGAATTCGAAATCATTGCCCTTTAAACTCAGCTCCAGGAGAGCCAATATTTCGCTAGTGGGCCTATTGTTATCAGGATATTTATCAAATGCCCCGTGAACAGAAGTCAAACCCCTTTCGATGTCAATGTTTGTGTACATAGCATCGATGTCGAGGGTTATCAAGAGTGAGTTTGGAGGAACCTAAATTTTGGAGACCTCCGATAGGAAATCCTCAGTGTTGTTCAAAAAGCTGAAATGTCTATTCGCAATTGGTTGTAGGTGGTCATCAATAATTTCACTAATTCGGTGGTATCATAGGGTCGGACCATGACTCAATAGGTTTATGAATTGTTGGCAAAAGGTAAAACGTACGTGGATTTGAATCTCGTTTAGCAGTAAGGTATTTAAACTGCTTTTTCGTTATGGCCTTGTTGTCAGCCATTTCTTGAAGGATTCCATTAAATTTATCACAATTATTTTGCCAGAGTGGTTCGTCTAATTTGCGGTAGTGTTTCAGATTACTGAGTTGCCGAGGCGCTTCACGAATATAATTACCCTTACGCATTATTACAGTAGCAGATCCCGTGTCAGCAGGCTTTATAACGATGGCATTGTTTTTACGCAAACCTGTTACGGCTAAACGTTCTTGATATGACAAATTTTGATGATTTTTAGGAAATTCTAAATTTTCAAAACGCTCCTTGATAGCTTTTATACTATCAGGGATCGCAGGGTCAACCAACTTCGAGTTAGGTGCCCAGCCAGGTAGAAAGTTGTTTTTCTTGGAATTTCGAAAAAAGTCTGTTAATTTTACACGGTGAGAAAATTCTTCAATTTCCCATACGCCATTATCTAAAAGGGCATCTATGTTGACTTTGGGCTGTGGTGTTCGTACAATTGTTAGACCGAGATTTAGCAAAGGTCTTTCTGCTTCAGACAATGTAGAACCAGTTAGGTTAGCGATATTACCACCCAGGCCAATTTCTGGGTGGTTAGTACCCTGCCCCGTAGTTAGTTTAAATTAAGGTGCGATAACCAACTATTATACATCCTATTTGCAGTGCACTCAGTCCAGTGGATGTTGTCCTCAGCCACCTGAAATTCAGACACGGGGAGGCTGGGAAGGATAGGGACCTTGGCCCTTAATGCCTCTACACGGCTGTCAACGAATTGTATGTTTCGTTTCAGGGTTGTAGTCAGGTGCTTCGGTGGTGGTGGTGGTAGTGGCGGCGGTGGTGGTAGTGGTGGTGGTGGTGGTGGTGGTTGTTGTTGTTGTTGTTGTTGTTGTTGTGGTGGTGGTGGTGGTGGTGGCCGTAGCAGCCGTGGTGGTGGTGGTGGTGGTGGTGGTGGTGGTCGTGGCGATGGTGGTGGTGATGGTTGTGGTGATGGTGGTCGGTGTGGTGATGATGGCGGTTTGCGTTGCTTTTGTTGTTGTTGTTGTTGTTGTTGTTTTTGGTGATGGTGGTGGTGGTGGTGGTGGTGGTGGTGGTGGTGGTGGTGGTGGTGGTGGTGCTGGTGGTGGTAGTGGTGGCGGTGGTGGTGGTGGTGGCGACGGTGGCGGCGGAGACGGCAGAGGCGGTGGTGGTGTTATTGGTGGTGGTGCTGGTGCAAAAATGCATGCATGGTCACTAAGATATTATAGTATCCTCAACAGATTTGAAATCACGAATGGGTCCTGGTATACCCACATCATCACTGAGTTGCCAGAATCTTAATTAACACACCATTATATCAATATTATGTTGAACTAATTTTTCAAGACCTAGTACTGCTGCCACAATTGGCCAAATCAGGCAAATGAGTTCCAAAACAGTTTTACCATTAGCCATGGCATCTTCCAAGCTCTACGTGATTACAGACGTGTTACGGCTATATGGATATTTGGTTTCCAGTGGAACAACACTGGCCTGACACTAGAAAATGTTTGAGAATAGAGCAACCATATAATGGGAGATAATCCAACCAATAGCTGTTTGTCGATAACGCATCAATATTTATTCCCCTTACAGGTGAGTGTGACACGGATTGGCCGGGCGGGAACTGGCCGTCCTAGCCAAGCTGGCTACAGGCCGCCCGTCCTGGACTCGTTCCAATAAGCACACGTCCCTGGGACGAGCTTTTTAAAACTTCAAGCCATTTTAAAATCGGTTCAGAAATGGCCGCGTTATTGTCAATTTTCCCCGTCCAAATATGCTCAAAATATTTCTATAACGTCGTAATCGCGTATATATATATAGCTAGATAAATAGTGATTTGTGTACACGTGACCTACTGTGTCACTCTACACATCTATATATACATATATATATATAGTAATACACAGATAATTGTGTATACGTCACAGCAACCTAGCGCGCTGATTGGTTGGCCCAGCCATCTACGCTTGTTTCGGGCAACCAGCTCTGACGTCTCAGCGATTATAAAAGGGGGCGAAATTAGAAGATCGGGAGCATCGTCTGCGTGGAGGCCGAGAGTCGAGGACTGGCCCTAATAGTGGGAACTTGATGAGTGGACCGGAATACCGTTAGATAGATACAGCACATCATCTCGGTTCCGTACGACTTTCAGCTCAGCCCACTCCAGAAAGCAGTTCTTGGCCATCCGGGAGCAATAATAAACTAAAATCATGGTTCCCATTTGCGAAGACCAATAACCGGAACTTTCTGCGGGAGGGTCTTCGGACCTGGTATGTAGATGTCTACATAATGTAGAGCAGCGATGTTTCTTGGCGGATGACTCGCCGGATCTGCCGACCACGCGAATGTGGAGATAAAACCACCGTACTGCATGTCGTGCAGCTAACTTTGTAACTTTTCGACCGCAGCCTAGTAGACTTTGCGCAGTGCACCTCAAGAGCTATGTGACATACCCCGCACCGTATGCTTCAAATGTACATGCATAGTATTATTATATATTGTAACCCTCTCTGTTAATGGGTTATGTTTAACTTTCATACTTCCATCGCCAGACGGAGAACTTTCTTCACACCGTTTAATTACTGTTCTGGTTATAGAGATGATCTAGTTGACATTACTTCATTGCTTCTGTTACCGTCATGAGATTGTACCGTATCATCCTGGAATCAGCATGCGGAGACCGATCTGCGGAAACCAGCTTCAGGGATCTGCATGCGGAAACTTTCCGTCCTCAAGAGAACGTGTCGACTCACGCTACCTGTATGTAGCGCCTCAATTTCAGTAACATAATAGCCTGTTCGATCCAAGTAACTACTAGGTACTCGAGTAGCTATACCTAGTATATTTCACCGTCATAAATTTACGTCTGTAAAGGGTACTGATGACTAACAGGTACCGCACTGGTCTTAAGTCCGCAATTTATTCTTTCTTTATTAAAACTGTCTATGTTATGCGTGCTTACTGTAGGTGCTTAACTAGCCACACTGCATTAGGTTATTGACCTATATATACTTACTACCTCATATAATCAAACTGTAAAAACTGGGATATTATTTAGTTGTAATGGTTAGTTATGTATATGGCAAGTAGCCATCAGTTCATATATTTTGTTTATTTATGTAAAACGTTGGACCACAATACGGTAGGAAATACTACACAGCAACAATATACGCATCATTTATTCCCGCCACCAACAATTTTACACTGAGGTCGCTGACCGTGCTCTATGTATTGAGTCCGGCTTGCTATCGACTAACCTTGACTATTCAGCTTGGTAGGATAGGTTGAAAGTGGTTAGGGACAATTTCTTCGTTAGGAGACACATAGTGTACACCCCTTTTCCAGCTGTTGCCGTAATATAGCCCAGCACACCGGCAAGGTTGTGCAAAATTGGCCAAATACCTAAAAGGGCCTCATATTTATTAAGAAATTGCCTCTTTCCACGATCCACTCAGCCGCAAGGCGTCATAATTGTTTGGATATCCCACCCGCACGTGTACTGATCTGACTCTGGGAAACTATCGGAGGTTTTCGAGCAGTGATGGCCAAAGTGCGGGTTTACATACATCTCCCACTGTATCTTCCGATACATAGTAGTTAAACATCTTAGCCAATCATTGCGAAAACATGTAGTTATTAATTATTATTACTGTACGATATATTATTTCCGGCCCGCAGTGCATATTGGGCATATTGGAACATAAACCTAACGCCAGGTCAATAGTTAAGTCTATAGGATTGGTGACGGACGGGACGCGCATCTCCACCCAACTCGTTGCAGTGTCTGGGCAGGATCTTGGAATCTGTCACGCCCTTATGGGAAGCACAATTGTAGTGGATATTCGTCTCTCTAACCCGACTGTAGCGATATGTCAGTCAGAAAATGTGCTTGTGTGAAATGTAGCCATCATCCAGTGATGTTTTATGTGGTTATGAAGCAGGGCATCTGGAATCTCACCCATTTAAGATGTGCTGTGAAGCAACATGTACGCCACTGTCCATGGAGGTAGATGCTTTCCAAGGTGACCTACGGGAAGCGGGGCGTCTGCACCCATTGGATATCCATGTCTAAATGATAGGTAGGAACCTCTGCCACTCGCGGCCTAACCAAGTTCCCGTTTCCAAAACCTAAATGGTGTGTTAGGAATGGCAGAAGGCCTGCATAAATAAAAGCGGCACCTACCAATGCAGTATCTTGGAATGACATAAGGCGGGGACTTGTGAATCCTCTGGGAGTCGCTTGCCCTGTCTTCACGTAAACCAGCATGCATCACGATAATTATAATTTTCATTAGGATGGTCTTTTTCTCTTGCATTTTTGTTGAACAAAAGAGTGGCCCTTTTTGCCAACTCTTTTCCTCCGCTTCGGCATCGAAGGCATTTTCCTGTGACAGAGGCCCAGGAGTCTTTTTCATTGGTGTCATGAAGGTATAATAGCTTATATTAAGTTAACCAGTGCCCTTGTTGTGCGGATGCCTCCCTTGCGGTGATACCTCTGCAGATTTACGAGTCCGTGTGGTACCTCCGGCGACCCCACGTGCAAAGTGCATTAGCTAGCTCTACTTTATGTATTATAATATATATGCTCATTTACTGTCAAACGATCTACCCCTGTTTGACAAAACTGTTATTTTCTGTATATATCATTCTCCATAGTTAAACTGATATGGAAAGACATACCGGTGACACAAATAGTTGGGCTGATACCGTGCAGTTAAATCTTAGCGGCAATGGTCGCACGGCCCCACCGGAATGATTGAGTTCCACCGGCCTTAGCAGCCAGTCTATGTATTTCGCGGAGCGACATCCCATGGGATCCAAAACCCCGAGACTCAGAGCTAACTAGCCCATCGTTCGTCATGCACATATGACGCGATGGGCGGGTACTTTGTGCTGAAATGACTCAATGATAGCCCGTAAGCTACAAGTGGCGCCCAATGTTGGGCTCAAAGAACAAGAAACGAACTCATGCCCAAATCCTTCAGCGAGCTCGACTCACCATCCACTGACAGTCAGCGATCCCTCGATTTAGAGGTAGCTTCGTACAATGGACGAAGAGCTCGCTTGCTCACCGACAATGTAATAAATTTATCAGATGCGGGACAACCCGCATTTCAAAGACAGCAGTTCTCACCTATAAGTTAGGCCATCTTCCACGATGCCTCACAAGTGGGGACTGATTTCCTCACATTATCGGACATCCGTGCCAACACCAACAGGGCACAGACTGCGGACGATCATGACAAAGATCGCTATGGGGGCAACACGAATTCAACCCTTTACACTCCTATTCACCCATGTCATCAGTAGGTGGCTCATGGCCGGATGATCATGTACAACATCCTTTGTCTCCCCCTGTAAATATATCACCTTATTTTCAGTATGCGGGACGATGAGAAACGGAGGAATCAGTACCTCCTTTCCAATGTTACATCTGTCATTCAACATACAATACACATCAAGCCCATCAGTCTTCAGCACCGCCACCATATGAGGAACACACTCCACTTCAATCCGAAGAACGTCCACATCGCCTTCACAGCACACCACCGCCAGTCTATAGACCTATGCCCGTCTATGGAACCGCATCAGGGCGTAGTTCAGTTGAACCAATTATGCGTCATCATCCACGAGAGTATCATTCTCGGACACGGCATCCTCACCATCGCCAGCATCACCGACATGAAACACCAACACCAGCACGTCGACCAACTTCAGCATTCGCGTCAGTCTCCCGCATACCTTCATCACCAGGATTTGCACACGTCACTTCACACCCGTGGACCGGGCCAGGTCAATCCCCACCACCAGAATTTAGTGGGGAAGATGACTGGGCAAACTACACGGTCCAGTTCGAGATCATCAGTAGAACTAAAAGTTGGACAATTAACAAATGGGGGAATACTTAGCCGCGAAACTCTCAAGCAAAGCACTACAGGTTCTCGCGGATCTTCGAGCTGACTATACACCCACCTACATGGAGCTGGAAAGTGCGCTCTCGGAACGGTTAAGTGACACTGCACTCAGGGAAACCAGTCGTCTCCAACTCAAAGATCTCCGATGATGTGCAGGAGAGATGCTCCCAGAATTGGCTAGCCGCATCCGGAGACTAGACACCCACACATATCCTAGCACCAACCTCGTGGGCATCACCCATTTCCATTTGGACATGTTCATAGATGCGCTAAGCGGGGAACCCACTCTAAATGAGAAATTATTCCTCGCAGACCACAGTAGCTTACAACAACTTACAGCCACCGCGGTACGAATCGAGAAATTCCTGAAGTGGGAAAAGAATAATCGCTGCCAACTCCACCAAATAAATGAGACGGGTGACAACGCACCACCCAATACCACTGACACCAACACAACATCAGCCTCAGGACCCTCCGACACTTCATGGCAAACACAACACAACAACCAGAATCACGTGCATAGAGGAAGGGGGGCGTGGCCACCGAGGAAGTCACAACGGAGCCCCAGGATGCAGAAACCAGCAGATTAACAACACGTACATGAAAGGATAGACGAGATAAATAAACAGATCTCAGCTCACCAACCTGATCACCACTCTCAGCACAACAACTGTAACTTCCAACACTAGAACTGCAATCACTACCCCCACCGCACCACCACCGAACACATGTTTCAGATGTGGTCAGCCGGGCCATTGGAGGGAACGGTGTCCTAACCGACCTCCGTTAAACACCCTGACCGCTGACCGACGTACACCACAGACAGATAAGCCATCAAACTCCTAAGGACACCGATTGAAGAATCACCTCAGTGCCCATTCCTACAACCCAGCTCAACTGCGGCCTCCATACAACAACGTCCGGTGGCCAAATTTCATCATCAATCGTCTGCATACCCGCTTACACACGCACACCCAGCTTCACATATGTCAGTGCCTAAGATGCCTCCCACATCAGCAGCACTGCCAATCTCAATAGCGGACAAAGTGTACCCGCAACATTGGCATCTAACAAACCTTCTTTCCTATGTAAAACAGCAATGGTATGTTGTAGCACCTCTGCTGAAACAACGTTTTTTTGCAAGCATCATGTCCCGCCATCAAGACACTGGACTCGTGGTGTCCTCTTGTGGTATGCAACACCTCCCCCCCCCCACCCCCACATGCACACAGCAGCACCTCCCACATCTCCCGACAGCAGTCGTTCAGGAGAAACTGTACAATCTGCATCACTGCTGTAAATACGAAGGAATTTCTCGGCGACACTGTTTCTTCTGTGGATCAATGAAACACCCAATGATGCATTGTAAGAAGTGGCTAGCCCAGGTTGCGCTTATCCATGATCACGAGAATTCCATCCGCACTGCTGTCTACACTAACACTGCATATGCAGAAACAGCAACAAATCCACCACCATTGCTACTACCAGTCCCGTCGTCACCAACGCACTCACAGCAGTGGCGGCGATGAACTGGCCCTTGCCTCACTCAGCCATCAGCAGTAGTACATGAAACAAACCAAGTACAAACAGAATGACTCCACTCCGCAACCACTTTTGTAGACGGCGTCATTGGAAACTCTTCCGCAGGTACATCGTAAAGTCATCTATAAGTGTGCCTGTCTGTTTAGTGGCGTTGCCACTGTAGATACTGGAGCTTCTATCACTGTTTTCAACAAGTGCTTATGTGCTTATATGAGAGCATCCCACCTCATAAGAAGCCACCCCTTAGGCCTACAAACATCTTTTTGCAAACAGCTACGGGAGCCGATGTTCCCGTGGCTGGTGTAGTTAACCTCGTCATACAGATAGAGGAGATGCAGTTCATTCAGCGAGTTGTCATCGCCTCTATCCAAAATGATGCCCTGCTTGGCTCTTCTTTTCTCAGTGCCAGCGAAGCCATCATACAGTGCCCGCATCAAGAACTTGCCATACACGGCTGATGGATACCCCTTGGACTGGAATCATCATTATATGATACGTGTGCACTCATCTTATCAAGTAGTGCCACAGTTGAGCCGGAACAAGAGCACATCTTATGGGACACCGCACCACAGTTAGGAAGCAACACTCACACTGCCATGCTGGAACCCGACCTTGATTAAATGATAGCCTCACAATGCGCAAGTCCCCGCATGATTGTGGACACCACCAACAAAGAACACATACGTGTTCGTGTGTTCAATGGCACAGCAGACCCAATTACCCGTGAACCAAGAGTCCGTTGTGGCCACTTGGTGGGCGTGATTCCACTGGAAACACCTGCACCCACTAAAACACTTACAACGTCTACTGATGACTTACTGGAGCATCTACATGATTTATATCTGCATGCCACAGTAGGATTGATACAATCGCAAAACTACATATACAGACTTTACTCTTTATAAATATTGTGATAGTTTCTTAGCCGCAGACATGGATCTAGGAGAAACTCATCTAGTGCAACACTCCATCGATACAGGAAACGACAACTGGTATGATGTCTTCCCATTCACAAGGAAGCAGAAGTACACCAGCAAGTGAACGACATGTTGCGGACCGGAATAATTGAACCATCATCATACCCATGGGCCAGCCCCATAGTACTGGCAGGCAAAAAGGATGAATCCTCGTGGTTTTGTATAGACTACCGCTGCCTTAATGATCTTAGCGTCAAAGATGCCTATCCACTCCCTCGGATAGATCAGGTCTTGGATTCCTTGTCTGGAGCCAAGTGGTTTTGTACCCTTGATTTGGCTAGTGGTTACTGGCAAGTGGCCATGGATGAAGCTGACATGGAAAAGACCACATTCGTGTGTAGGGATGGTCTTTTCCAATTCTGCAAGATGCCCTATGGCTTGTCCAATGCTCCCGGAACTAGTGAATGCCTCATTGAGCAGGTATTAACTACCCTGCAATGGGAAATCTGTCTGTGTTACATCGACGATGTAATCGTCTTTGGCTCTTCATTTAAGCAGACTCTCACAAATTTAGACACCGTGCTTTCACGATGCTGCACGGCCAATGTGAAGCTCAAACCCAAGAAATATCATCTCTTCAGACAGAGCGTTGAGTTCCTGGGACCCGTCATATCCGTGATGGAGTGACTACTCAGCCATCAAAAACAAAGGCAGTGGCAGAGTGGCAGATGCCCTCTTCAGTCACAGAAACTCGGATTTTCCTAGGTCTCTGCCAGTACTATCGCAGATACATCCATCATTTCAGTGAGATTACATCACCACTATTCAAGACCACCGAAAAAGATCAACCACTCGAGGGGACGAGCGAGTGTGAAGGTTCCTTCAGGAAGGAACTCTTGATGACTGCCCGATTCTCGCTCATCATAGCCCTTACCGCGATTTCATTTTGGACACTGACACATCAGGTTATACTATTGGCATGGTTCTATCTCAGGCCATAGAGGATGGAATGGAGCAGGTACTGGGTTATGGTTCACGTATGCTCAATAAAACAGAAAGGAGGTACGCGACCACTAAGCGAGAACTACTTGCGGCAGTATATTTCATCAAGTATTACAAACACTTTCTGTACGGCTGCCCATTTACTCTCCATACAGACCATGCCTCACTACCCTCACTCCGAAACCTAAAAAACCCAGAGGGCCAGGTAGTAAGATGGGAGGAATCCATGCAGGCCTATAATTTCAGCGTTGTTCACCGTCCTGGCAAACTGCATGGAAATGCCGACGCCTTGAGCAGAATTGGACTCAAGGATTAACACGAAAAGGCCACAACCATGAGACATACAACACATCCATCTCCGGAGTTCCCTGAATTGTGGTGCACAGAGTGGAATCCGGAGAAAGTCACACACGACCAAACAACAGACGCGCAAACATGACATATATACACGTGGATCCAGGAGGGGGTACGTCCTCCCAGAGAATCTGTCACTCCTTTATCCACCACGGCAAAGCACAACTACCCATGGTTTGAAGAATGTCATATGCATAACAACGTTCTTTACATCAATAACCGTCTGGTAATCCTGGAGTGTTTTCATGATACAATATTACAACAATTGAACTATAATGCGGGAAATCTAGCCATGGAAAGAACAGTAAGGCGGATAAAACAGAGATTCCACTGGATTGGAATTCACGATAGTGTGAAGGCATGGGTCGCCAAATGTGTCCCATGTCAAAGACCCGCTGTTGGCAGCACCACTCCGCACCTCTTCAAACTAAGATTGTTGCTGCACCATGGGAGCGAGTGGCTATTGATGTGCTCAGACCCTTGAATACGATGGATGACGGAAATAAGTTCATCTTCGTATTGCATGACTACTTTACGAAGTGGGTAGAAGCATTTGCTTTGCCGAACCAAGAGGCATCCAGCATAGTGGAAGTCCTGGCAAGCAATGTATTCTGCCATTTCGGAATTCCCTATGAGCTACACTCTGATCAAGGAATTAATTTTGAGAGCCGGCTGATCTATGAGCTCTGCAAATTGTTTGACATCATTAAAACACAAACAGCACCATACCGCCCCCGCAGTGACGGGATGGTGGAACGTTTCAACAAACCTTTAGCAGAAATGTTGACAAAGGAAACACGCCTTGATTGTAGAGATTGGGACTCATGACTCCCATATGTGCTCATGGCTTACCGCACTTCAGTACATTCCAGCACAGGTTATACCCCAGTTCGGTTAATGTTAGGCCATGAATTAGCCTTACCCCTGGATCTGGTCATGCCCTGGATACCAAGAGAGAAAGATTCACCATCTCTCTACGTCGAACTCATGCGGCAGCAGATAGAACAGACCAATGAGTTAGTGAGAGCAATACTATCCACTGCAGACCGGCATCAGAAGACGTGGCACGACCGGAGAATGCATGGAAACCCATATGAAGTAGGAAGGATGGTTTGGGTAACAATTTGCAACGTTCTGCAAACGTGCCAAGTAAACTAAGTTTCCAGGCCCCTATGTGGTAGTTGGTCAGACGTCAGACGTGACCTATGGTATCCGTGCTTCGGATGGCTTGACCTCAGTCATCCACTTCGATCGACTTAAACCATGTGTCAGCGACGACCATGCCCCAGAGCTCGGCCTGGACGTTCCCTGTGACACTGGTACCCAGACAGAAGTATCTACGGAAACTAGTATCCCCAAGATCAGTGCAGAGCACTGCGGTGCCAGTTCGACCCTTCTTCTACCAGTGAACAAGTGGCTGATGCTGGGGACGATTACGAGATACGTACTCGTCCTCTCCCTCCTCAGCACGGGTCTACTCGATCTGGGAAGTCGTATCTGAAGACATTCTCGTTTGTTTTGTCCAAGAGGGTGGATGGGTAAGCTGTACCACCGACCTCTTCCCACTCCGACCCACTTCATGCTATACCCTCCATTATAGAGGTATCACAAGTGAAGGCTGAGGCTGACCCAAGCCATGCTTCCTGTGGGGTAGAACATGTCGTGAATAGCATGGAAGTGAAGAGGCCGGATGAGGCCTTGGCGTCTCTAGAACCACAAAACTGCACAAATCGCTCTACCCGTCCATGCTCCGAAATCGCGAGACAATGCCATACCCAAGTGATACCATCTCCCGTGGTCACACCAATGCCCCAAGTCCAACTCGTGTCCCTGTTCGGACATCATTGACCCAGTCCATTTCACACTCCACTCATCGTCTATTGACCGTCAATCTTCAGATATGAGAGAGACTGCTGCTATAGAGGAGGTGGCATCCCGCATCACACAGACCAACTAACCTCCCCCTCTCCCCCCACCCCCACCCACCCCCACCCCCACACCAGTGGGGAGAAACTGATTATACGGACAAGAGGAATGCAGCCATCTACAGTATGTGCTATGAGGGAAATTCCACCTCCAAACACCCCCCCCCCCTCACGTGGCACGGAAACAGCTAAAAATATTACATATCATTTACACGTAATAACAGTCAATATTATTAAGAGAGCAAGATGCCTGCAATGTCGTCAGTCACAAGTAGGTATTTGCTACCGAAACGTGGAATTCGATAATGGATTGATCAAAATTTACGACAGCATCCTCCAGGTCATCCATGCTCTAAAGTAATTTTGTCCCACCCACGGGCTCGGCCATTACAGAGCGAAATACCAGCAGGGCCGATAAAGTTGACACCACCCCTCAGCCACCTCTCCCGCATCCGGGGGGGGGGGGGGGGTGCAATAAAAATAGTACATTCTCCCCACAGCGCAAGATTCATCCACAAATAACCAGCCACGTGTATCAACCAAATTCACCATCACGACAGAAACACAGACACTCAGGTTGACTGTATTCACAATCTCCATACGACGGTATCGTAAATTGTAAACATTATTTTCTGTAATTGTTAAAAGTGTGTCGTCAGGGTGGGGATGAGGCTAGTCCTACCTATAATGGATGATGCTTGGCAGCCCACCCAATCGGGAAACACGACTAGCTTGGCGGGGTCAGTAACTTGAGATTCCCGCAAGTCAGGAGATCGTTCAGACTGCACAATAAATTACCTACAGTTTTACTGTCGACGTTTTGATTAAGAATACCATTGTTCTACCGTGTATACAGATCATTAGCGCATGGGCCGATAAAGCGACATCAAAACTTTGATAGTATAATATCAGGGAGAATTTCAAAAATTCTCTTACCTGCGTTCCAGCCACAAATCAACACGGGCTGAGAACCACCTATCTACAGACAAGCAAGTCGTATGTATAAGAACACGCGCAATATAGGGAGGGACGCTGTTTAAAAAAGAACAGAAATTAAAACATATGTTTCCATCATTCGCTCAGCAACAAATATTCATCAGTATCAATGCTCCGCCAGTAACGTAAAGAATTTATAAGTTTCTGATCAACCATGTGTTTTCCAGTAAATGGGATCTAAGGCTTTAAACAAAAGAGCCGCCCAAATACGGACTACCACAGCATGATGGAGGAGTCGAGAGGTGTGAGTCAGGGCAATTGCGCTGATGTCACCACGCTCTCACACAGCCCGTCGGGCGCTCCAGGCTGAAATTAAAAGAGGCGAGTTTATAAGCATCCAATCTGTAAAACCAGTTCACTCTAATTAAAAGGTGAGCTTACAAGGGAAAAGTAGTTCCAAGTTGTTATGTTGATCAGAGAATTAAAAACCTGCAGAATAAATCTCCTATAATTAAAAATACTTCCTTTATGCGGGAGGAATACTTCATACGACTCCAGGAATGCATAAACTAAAACTTTCCATGTAGGGCATGGCCGAATCACCCTGGAACTTTCGGGTGTGGTCATCTGCCCGCCTGTGACGTCACCAAATCCTATAGAAAGGAGAATCGCACACTGCAACTTCGTCTTCCCGTCAAAACTTGACACCAGTGAAGAATTCTGCTGTTTAATTATTATTTCATTAGCACATTATTAGGCCTGGAAAGTTATGAAGAGATAGGGAGTTAGATTATGGTAGACTAACCGCACCGCAATTATTATGCAGGAGTAAAATGTCTCTCCATGAGGACCTGGCGTTATCAGATATATCAGAAGAGTCGGTGTCGCCTTCATCTATAAAGAAGTTTCCATGTGTCACGCGTGATTCCAGTGGACAGGAGTGCACCCGCACCTTCACGCATAATTCTGATTTAACATTACATGTCAACAGAGACCACTTATTCAAATGTGCTTTTGTGTAGACTGTCGGTATCTCTACACCGCTACACATGCATTAAAATATAAACATTGTGTTCTAGAAGTAACCTTGATTCGGGGAGAAAAAAGTGAGAACATTGAAGTGCTGGCCACTCGTTTGGAGACCAGGCTTCCGTTAAAAGTACTCCCAATGGAGAGGATGGCCAGAACCAAGAACACCACGTGTCGTACCCAGAAAGCACTCGCCAACATTCAATCGCCACAGCCACCACACCTGCACCCACAACAACGACAACACCCACCGTCGGCCGGCCATTTCCGGTAATTACGTCGCCTCCAGACGTGGAGATACCACACTATCAACGGTCACCATCTCCTGACGATCTAATCATCGAAGAAGCGACCGGCACACGGAACAGGCAGCCACCATCACCACCGCACCCAACATCGTCATGTCAGCACCGCGCACCAGCTTCACCGACGCAGCCGTCCGCGAGTCCACAAAGCCAGACCGTTTATATGCTGGGAAGAAATGTATCGTGCATTCTCAGGAGATCCTTCCAGTACCGCGAACTACAGCAAGTCAGTCCGTGAGGATCCAACTTTCATCCCAAGCCGTCGCTGCAGCAGCATCTCTCCCACGTCTGGTCACACGTCATAGTCGTCTAGGAATCTCCATAGCATCAACAAAACCAACAGTATCACCAGCACCAACCGGACCAACCGTATCGATCACTTCCGCCACGGCAGATATGACAGCAATCACCACACCGACAACGTTAGCCGCAGCACCAGTTACGAGCACGGACATTTTTTGTATAGCCACCACATCTCCCACATCATCAAGTATAGAAAACATTCCAGATAGGGGCTTATACAGTGGTGAAATATCAGCCAGTATAGTACACCCACAACGACCTTCCACTACAAGCCGTGGTACCCAGACTCACTGGGAGAACTTCACAGCAGATGTTTGTGGTCATTACTGCAACGGATACATCAGATTTAATTAGTGGTTGTGTGAATCATGGAAGATCACATTATTATTATTAATTTTTTTTTTTTGAAATAATTTTCTTACTTATTATATATGTTTTAACAATTGAATCCCAGTCCCTAGGATGACTACAGTCCTCCTACACAGCTGCGCAAATATTCTTGCACAGCTGTGTCTCACACAAAATGATCGCTGCGAATCCTTGCATTGTAAACACGTCGTGTGCGATCTAAGTACACAGCGCACCGCAGCGAAATAATGTCATAATGCCATCATGCAGTCTCAGCTATGCTGGCGCTTGCCTGATGAACCAGTCTTTCTATCTTTATTATCACTCCATTTTTCTTCCTGCCTTAGGACGACGGGATGGATTGTGGGTCAGCGCTAAAATGGGCCATATTTTACATATATATAGTAAAATATTTATATATTAATATGTAATCAGTGTACACCATGTGCATTCTTTTACTTACCCGGGGTGTACTTTTAATTAATAACTACTGATATATACTCATAAAAAAGGAGTATAATATATGATTATATATATAGCATTGTCATTTTAGTAATTTTGATATGTTGGAGCTTTGGTGTTCTCTCCAGAGATATAATTATCCACATCCAAGAGAGCACCCATGCGAGCTATTGTTTGGATAATTAGTGATCTAAATAATAATAAATTCTAACCCTTGCATGCACCACGAAAACCAATAAATCAAGACAAAATAAAAGAAAAGACCTGGAAGAAATAATTCCAGGTCAAAAATAAAAAACTAAAGGTATTCCTCCCCAAGCCTCTTCGGCACCTCTATGTGCTCTTTCTCTGAAACACACGTCTCACGTGTCACTACTCCTCTCAGGCCACGTGTAGCTCGCGGGGTAACGTCGGATCATTCCAGTACATACTGCTCGGTCGCCACGCCATATGTGCACGACAAACGAGAGGGCTGGCTAGCTCCTAGTCTCGGGGTTCCGGATCCAATGCGACGCCATTCCACATCATACAGAGACCAGCTCTTAAGGCAGGTGGAACTCAATCGTTCCGGTTGGGCCGTGCGACCATCGTCGCTAACATTGAATTGAACAGTGTCTGCCCATGAGTGTGTGTCACCGGTATGCCTGTCCAGAGTAATGTAAAACTATGGACTTACAAGGATTTGTGACAAAGTACTGAAGTAATAAAAATAAAACCTAATACTACCTTGCAGAATGGTAGCAAAATTTGATATTTCACTGTGCTGGCTCAGATAATTATTTAACTCTTTAAGTTGAAGCGATAGAATATGAATGGGTTTGTTGAATTTGGCGATTCTATCTTCCAGCATCATAGAGTTTTCTTCAAAAGATGGGCATTCCGAAGTGCACTTCGTGACCAAGTGGCATAGCTATTTGACTATTTGACCTCGAACATCCATTCCCAATCCCATTATACATGGATTGTCAAATATCACGATTCTTGCATTCCAGAATTATGGCAAAAATGCATATTCCAGTATGTTCTTAGTAACACCATGACTTAAATATCTCAAACTTTCAGCCTGACGCCCAATGTTCTTCCTTTCAGCTACAGTATAAATAAGTATGGCTAATCTGGAGATTCTACCTTCTTGCATTACAGAGTTATCACCAAAAATATGTATCTCAGCCAGGCGTGGGTACAAGTGCAGGGTATTGCATTTAAATGCAAATGCAAATGTTTGCAAATGATTCAAATGCAAATGCAAGTGAAAATGCAGCCTTGCTCGGTTTCATTTAAATACAAATGCAAATGTTTGCAACTTATTCATATGCATGTGCAAATGCATTTACAAATGCATTTGAATATGTGAACATACCTCTGCTACTGAAATTCTGGAACGCCGTATTATGCATCTGTCACTTATGCCTCCGCTGGGAGTGAGTACCTTTGAGAAAACATTGTGTAACATAAAAATTATCAAATTAAATGTTGAATATCTGGAAAGTAAGTTGATTGAGAGCTGCTGATGTGACCATGACAGCAACAGGTTGCAGTCAAATTACCTTCAAAAGCAGTTGTAGACAAATGTTTCCAGTCAGATTTGCTTCAACATATTCATCAACTTGTTCACAAGCTGAATTAAGATTCTCGCATTTCAGGATTCAAATGTTTAAATGTTACTCCTATGGCTGAGATAACACATGACTGAGTATGTGTGTGTGTGTGTGTGTAGTTAGAATGAATGGCAAGTGATTCTAATCACAATGGGTGAACACTAATTTAACTCATGTCGTGCAGAATTAAAGCATCTATTATTTATTGATATTAGTACATGTCTATTTGCATTCCAAGAAGATAATCTCTGAAGATTTACCACTGACTCGATTAAAAAGCCAGTCATGTTAGTCATAACTTTTCAAAAATTGTCTTCTCTTGTAATGCAAATGGACATTCAAAAGGCCAATCTTGACAAATAAAGGATTACGAGATTTCTGAATGAATGGAGTTAACAACACAATACCATATTCATAGAGGATTGAGCAACCAGAGATATATTAGTAAGCTCACGGTAATTACTTTGTAGCATTTTGATAAAAATATAGCAAGTATTGGTGAACAGATTGTACAGTCAAAAGTGCTATAGTGGCCACCTGTATTTTGGGGCCACAACATTGCGGTTCTTTAAAACAGATGATTGTACGAATATTATTAATTTTCCTGAAAATCAACATATTGATTAACACAGCAACAACGTTTAGTTCAATTGTTTTATTAACCATTTTATGCCCAAACCGCCAAGACCAGCCTTTGTCGCGGTCTTTACAAATGCCCATTTGCGGACCGAGAGAAGAAGATCACTGAGCCAATGATTTTAGTGGTGTTGTATGTACGGGTTAAAGGGTCACTACATTGGACAAGATAACGGAGGCACCCATGCCGTACTATTTAGAAGGTGATAATATGTATTATACTCTTAGAGATACGTTGCTGTAGATTATCTCGGAAACAAATTAACTAAAATGTGTCGTCTTGCTAAGATCTCAACTGACTTAAGCTAGACTAAATAAAAAATATATACATGGTTTTGCACACGCACGCGTGTGCGTGCGTGCGTGCGTGCGTGCGTGCGTGCGTACGTACGTACGTGCGTGCGTGCGTGCGTGCGTGCGTGCGTGCGTGGGTATGTATGTATATTTATGGTTGAGAGCTACATGTTAAGAAATTCCGAGTGAAATGTGCTAATAATTCACCTAGAATTAATTTTTCTAATTTCTAGCAACAGAAATGCCATTTTTATGATTTAACAAATAATTTGTTTGAGCATTTTGAAATTAATTTGACTGGCTCCATCCTATTTCGAAAAAAATGCTCAATAAAAAGTAGTGCCTTTGAAAAAACTCAAATGCATTTGAAAACTCAAATGCAAATGCAACCTTTTTTATGCAAATGCAAATGCAAGTGCAAATGCAAATGCGTCAGAAATTTCATAATTTCATTTAAATGCAAACGCAGTGCAAATGCATCTAAATGCACATGCAAATGCATTTGCACTTGTACCCAAGTCTGATCTCGGGAACATTCGCTGACCTAGATCTTCGACATTTTGGGATCCAACTCAAATCAGTCTTGACCAGTCCGAAGATGAGTGGACTTGCCAAATTTGGTGTTTCTACCTTTTTGCATATCGACGTTATTGTCAAATCTGTTTATTCAGCTATGCACTGAAATTTACCCTTTTGATCTGAATCCCAACGCCCTTCTAGTTAGCCACGCAATACATGGATACGATGAATTGAGTGGTTCTCCCTTCTTGCATTCCAATTTATGGCCTAAAATGTGTATTCTATCATGTGCTTAGTAAACATGTGACCTAGATATTTGACCGCTTGCCCTAAAACTCAATTTTCTTCTATGCAGCCATGGTATGAAAGGATAACCCAAATTTGGTTGTCCTCGCCTCTTGCATTCATGAGATATGCTGTCGATAATCTCAGAGACCACCAGCCAGTCAAACCGACAAACAGACGGCAGGGATCTCTATACTCACAACAGCATTCTCAAGCGAGTAGCTAATTCTTTACTGTCTCAAGCTCTGATGTGATTTGGGTTATTTAGCTTGCTACCTGGCGGAAGCATGTTGCTTGTTTGCATATACCTGAGCACAGAATTACGTGTTAGTATGTTTCCACCATGGCATGGCGATCGATAAATGTCGAGAGGAATGTTTGGCAGACAATAGTTTGAGGCTATTAGCATATTGATAACATTTAAATCATGCAATAGAGGGGTCCATTTCTAGCTAGGCCACGCCCATTTCAATCTTAGTTCCGCCCACTTTATGCCCACGTTGGAATATACTTGAACCTTGAATTCTCGGAATCTAAATTCCAAGGTAAATCTACATGTAAGCAGCTGACTATTTTTAAAAGAACAACTTCCAGTCAAATTCGTTTCAAAATATTCAACATAATGTTTATTAAATTCTAAATTCATGAAAGACATACAATTCGTAGACGTTTGTAACAGGCTTTTAGACTTTCATGATGGCGTCTATACCATTATCATTGCGAAGTCGGCTAACTAGTGACGTATAATTATAATGTCATATACGTGTGTGACATATCGGATTGTTATATTTCCTCTCGTGTTTTATCTGATTTCGCTGACAAATCGCCGACAAATGCGGTTCTCACTCAGCAAATCCGATCTATGAATCTCTGTGAAGGGTCATAAACCAGTGCATTGTTCATATATCCAGTCACTTATCTCTGCGGTAACAACATAATAGCCTTTTAGCTAGCTCTGATCGACAAGTACTGTAGCTTAATTTTTAATTGACAGGTCACTCTAAGCAACATATACATACATCGTTTTGCCTGTATTCCCGCAGAGATATGTAAACATTCGGTTCATGGTAGGTTAAAAGCGACTGTCCCAAAACAAAGGTCAACAGTATCTGATAAGGATATTTATAATCGTGACCAAGCTAATCTTAAGTAGTATATCATTTTGAAATCCTAGGGACATATAATCGGAGATTGGCGATTATTGTATTAAGTCCTCCAGACTGCAAGATGACGAAGACAACCCATGAAGCTGACGACGATGATGAACTTCTCACTTCAGATTTGTATTATAACGTCGAGGACAACCCGCCAATTGGAGTTACCATCTTTTTCGGGTTTCAGGTAATCTTTATATATCACTACGAGAGCTAGATGCTATAGATTTTTTATCAATTTTGGCTCGACCCATATTTCTTGTTTCCCAAATTCGCATGCAAATATATTGAAGTATTTAACGCAGTCCACAATCTTCAGAGCAGTGATTCAAAATTATGCTATTCAAATCAGACCGGCTTAAGCCCGAAAATTACTTGATTAGTCACTAATTTGTAAAGCACAAAACGTTCTTAAAACTTAGAATTAGTTCAAACAGCCATTTAATGAACAGTAGCAGCTAAGCAGGATGACGTCATAATCAGTATGATAGACATGATTCAATTAGGCCCGTCTTTAACTCTTAATAGTCCGACACGTTGTACGAATTGTATGTCTCTACCATTTAATAAACATGGTGTTGAATATGTTGAAACTAATTTGACTGGGCGCGGTTGCTGCCACAGCAACACCACCCAGTCAAATTAGTTTCAAAATATTCAACAGCTTACCTGCATAGTTTTCTGGAAATTGATAGTCAGGAAGTTCAGAAATCGATCGACCCAAACACGAGCGAGGTGTGGGTGGCATAGCTAAAAATGGAAAGGACCATTGAATTTCGGAGGCACTATACGCCAATAAAGCCAATTTGAGCAGAGGGCCTGTGAAATGTGTAGAACTCACATT
Source organism: Chaetoderma sp. LZ-2023a (assembly GCA_034401795.1). Taxonomy (NCBI): domain Eukaryota; kingdom Metazoa; phylum Mollusca; class Caudofoveata; order Chaetodermatida; family Chaetodermatidae; genus Chaetoderma; species Chaetoderma sp. LZ-2023a. The sequence continues at coordinate 51,537,640 of CM067369.1, forward strand.
ATTACAGTATTGAAACGTTCCTCACGTCTGCCAGTCCCATGGTATTGACAGGTAGTCCTTATATCGTACGTTAGACACACTCAGCAACTTCTCCTCTCTGGGTGGTGACCACAGGTTTTACCTTTTTAATGGCTTATGATGATGGTGACTTGGAACTTTCTAACTACGTATTACACATTGTCGAGAAATGCTTGTAAGAGAGGTTTATGATGGTTTATGGATTGCCATGATATGGCGTAATAGCGCAATCAACTGGAAGTCTATAGGGGTTCTATTCATAGAACAAACTTATCAGAACGGATAAATCTGATAAACATGGGCAAAGTCGAGCAGCTTTAACATTGAACACGACAACTACCTGTACACATTTTAGGAATGATGTCCTGAACAGTTGATACAATAAAACTGCATGTTGTAAGTTTGGCGATAATTTAGTATACAGATGATACTCTAGATTGGTCTATGAATAAAAATACAACTATGTGGCTCAATGGCTCAGAATGAGTTAACAAATTTTGAGTAGAACCGAGTTATTGAAATTATATGTAAATCATAGTTATCAAATCTGGTATCGAAACATTAGTAGACTCTAGTTACTGGTCTTAGCTGTGACTTGTATGCTGATGCTTAGACAAGGATACAGCAGCCACATTTTAGTGAAAGCACCGTGACGAGATGATAAGTGACAGGGCAGTACGCTGCTCTGAATAGTGGAGGATCAATAGGGATCATTAAAAACAAACACAATTTAAACGGGTTAACACGACCTGGTTCGTCGTCGTCGTCGGGGTCGTGGTCGTCGTCGTCAAACGCTGCTGCATTTGAATTTACATATTTTCTTTCATTTGCTTGTTCTTGAACAGATAGCCGTGGCTAACATCTGTTTCATTATTCTGTACGTGGTGATGCTTACAAATCTAATATGTGCCGATGAAGAATTCAGCTCCAAAATGTTCTCAACTGTGTCTTTCATGGTTGGAGTTACCACGATTGTACAAACGTATGCTGGAGTCAGGTACAATGCATAAATGAATGCGTTTTACATTTGAAATCACTGTGTATTGTAAATATCAGTTTAAATAGTAAAATATTATTATTAGTATTATTATTATTATTATTATTATTAATAGTATTATGATTCACTCAAAATATTAAGAAACTGTTCTCCCTGAACGGATCTGTTCTGACTAGTAGAGTTCAAACAATAAATGTGGGACAGCTGATATCTAGACTAGACACAGTGTTCTCGATATGACCTTACAAAATATGCCAACAGTAGTATTTAGTAAGTCGCTATCTTTATTATAGAAGGCCAAGGCCGTGTTCTCACTAGAGACGTAATCCGGTATACCGCCATACAGAAGTATGGCGCTATTCCTGATTAATTCACTAGTGAGAACACGGCCTAGGATAAACTAGCAATACCCGGGTTAATTATAATGGAATTATGTATGTTGTAGGATTCCGGTTTTTCAAGGACCTACGCCAGTGTTTTTCTTACCATACTTCACAGCCGCGACAGACCCGAGATGGGGATGCAATTCTCTGCCCGGTAGGTCTCAGAAAATGGATGATTCCAATCTGTCCGTCAGGCGTACGACGTCATAATCGATAACGTCACATGTAGGCTGACGTCACAACTGAAATACGTAATCCTTTAATGAGTAAATCTGTTCAAATAATTCAAATATTTACTTTTTGAATGCCCATTTGCAGGCCAAGAGAAGACTATTTTTGAAAATGTACCATAGGAATAACTGGCTCGATAACCAGGCCAGTCATTCTAGTGGCACATTTTCAAAAAAAGTCTTCTCTTGACCTGCAGATGGACATTCCGCAAGACCCTGCAGAGACCGGTCTTGACCGGCTTCGTCGTGAAAGGGTTAATGATTGACGTTCCTAAGACCGTTATGTATGCTTAATAGTGCGTCGAATATACCAATTGTCTGTATTTACAATGTAATAAGCATTATTTTGAATGTTTTGAAAAGAATTTGATCGGGTGGACAGCGACAGCAGGAAGTCATAAGAGCTTCAAAAAAAATCCAACAACTTAACTGTATTGTTACCTTAATATCGGAATTCTGGGAATTCAGTGTTCGATCAATCCCAACACGGGCAAAGCGTTAGCGGGGATTATTTAGAGATGGGCGAGATATAGCTAATAGTGGATTCATCGAATAGCCTCGCCAGAAACGTATGCGACATTATTGTTATCGCCATGTGTGTTATTAAGTTTCTGTGTCCGTCTGAGCGTCCAGTGTAATCAATCTAGCGGTAACGAACTTGATTTAAATAAAGTGTGTTAATGACAAACACCAGGAACCGAAGAATAGGAGGGGTATATTTAACATGACTCAACGAATAGCATGCTGACCTTTTAGAAAATGTGATGGGGCAATGACGATGCATTAGCCATTAGGGTAGTAAACCATAGAATTCTAAAGCAAAATATATAGTTCAATCACGTTATTTGGAAAAGTCTACGTTCTACAGACCTATTCAATGGGTCATTCCATATAAGAAGGACCACAATTTTTTAAATCCGTCAAGTCATAGTTTCAGATTTCCTTCAAACTTTGTCAGAGTAAGCATATGTATGTATTAACAGGAAATTCCAAGTATTATAGTGAAAGGTCAAATACTTTTTGAAAACTGGCCTATCCAATACCCCCTGCCTAAAATTGACAAAAATTTGTAACAAAATTTCTATGTTTGAGGCTTCATATCTCACCGACTACAGTGCTCACAATACTAGGTCTTTTTATTTTAACAGTCTGGTCACCATAGTTCGAGAAAATCACAAGCATTTTGTGCTGACCTGTTTTAGGCATGTAATAGGGGTCGTCAAAAATGCCAAAAAATGTGATTTTTCATATTTTAATCCAAATTTGGTGATGCCGTAAAATGTATTTGTATTTGGTTTACACAAATGATTTCTATCCTGTTAACTAGAGCTACTGCTACTTTAGTGATATTTATTATCTAATGGCAAGATATGCTCCGCAAAAATTTTGTGGGAGCCATACCCCAACCCTGTTCGCCAAAATGGGGTGACTTCATAACATCTTTTTTCAAAATAACCCCTTTCAATTTTTTTAATATTTTGGTGAATGTTATATATATGGTCAATGGTTACAGGGCCAAAAGGTTCACTCTTACATTTGTTTCCTTTTAGAGCTATGGCAAATACAAAATCTGATATTTTTTCAAAAACTTGTATGATATTCGATTTTGGGGGGTTAATAATTTTAAAAGTATACACTCTAGAAGTATGAAACAGGAGATGTAGCGCGTTTCCCTGCCTTATTAAAAGAAACAACCAGCATTTGCCTTTTACAAAATAGATAAACATGGATTTTAGAGATGTCAAAACCTTACTTTGTTAAAATTTGACATTTTTGTGGGTAAACTACAAGTCATTATTCAACAACATTTTCAATGGGAATAACATATTGCCTGGAGAATATTTAAAAAACAATTTGACTATAAGTTGTTGCTGACTTAGCCATCAATAATTTTCAGTCAAATCATTTTCAAAATATACACCAGGTACAGAGTTTGTCCTGTAAGCTGGTCGAGCTGCAACAGCTCATCACTCAGTCTTGAGTTATCCAGTGTTAATAAAGACTGAGAGATTTCATATCTAGAGAAAATAACTCAACCTTCAGAGCTTTGTATATAATTAGGTCAATTGCCGTAATAGACATAGGTAGTGAGGGGATATTGATTAGTCACATGGTCTCAGTTTTTCTCAGAGATCTGCATGCAAGTATTGCTATCAACAAGAGTTCAGTCAAGCATTTTAAGTGATCAAGATTAGGCAGCATGACCAGTGAAAGTGTTTAATAATTACTGCTTTGAAACATTGACATTGTTGCTGATACACAAATGTTTAGATATTTACTTTAGAAATTTAATAATTCACTATACATTTTAATGATAAATTAGGCCTTTTAATTTGAAAAGTGTAAACTTTGACTAGGACACGTTGCACAATGGCTGAATTACCAGAGACATTTTGTTCAGTTGGACGTCTCACTAATGATAAATGTCATAAGTTTACGGATAAATGCTCCGTAAATGATGTTGTACAATTGATGGCTACAGATAAAACACTTGTTGCAATGAGAAGCGGCCAGAGTGAGGATAGTTTAGAAACAGTGTGCTGTTGCCACAAGAAACACTATCTGCATATATTCCCGATGATGAAGCAAAACACTTCATGTTGTGATCCCCTAAAAGTTCACAAAAAGCTTATTAAAAAGGGACTAGTTAATATAGATCAAGAAATTGTGGCATTAATACAGTCGAAAACTAGAGAGAGAAAACAACCTGGCCAAAAGATTTGCCATCATTGTTTGCAGAAAATTAATAACCTGACAGATTGTAGTGACAGTGAACCGGAATCAATGGCCATAGCAGATACTTTGTACAGTAATGCTGAATGCCTCAACTCTAGTTTCTCAGCAGTTGGAGTTTCTCCCCTAAAGAGTGTCCATTCAGAAAGGAAAGTATCATATGGTAAACGAAAAATCAAACAAATGGCAGAAGCAACAACAAGTCACGTGGCATCCCACCTAGGTTTTCCACCTAATACATTAGTTGCTGACACTTCACAAACTGAATGTACATGTGATTCTAAGTTAGATGTGGACTACTTGGTATCGAACATGAATGAAAAACTGTCTGTGTCATCACGAAATCAAAAGATACAAGTATTGACTATTATACCTAAATCATGGTCGATAGATAAAACTGTTCAGGTTTTTCAGGCATGTGGTGTTACGCGTTATATGGTGAAACAAGCCAGACAACTTGCGCAGAATGATGGAATACTCGCTGATCGTGAAACCTTTAAAAGAAATAAGCTTGATCAGCATACACTAGATAGTGTTATTAACTACTACCAAGATGATACTGTATCTAGACTATTACCCGGGAAAAATGATTTTGTTACTATAAGAATTTGTGGTACCAAAGAACATAAGCAAAAACGGCTAATCCTGACAAATTTGAAGGAAGTACATGCTAATTTCAAAACAGAAACTGGACTTAAAATTGGTTTCTCTAAATTTGTTGAGTTAAGGCCCAAATGGTGTGTAACTGTTTCTTCTAGCGGCAGCCACAATGTTTGTGTATGCGAAAAACACCAAAATGTAAAGTTTATGGTGGATGTTATCTCTGAAGACTATCATAACCTAATTGACAAATCTGTATGTGACAGTAGTTCTAGAAATTGCATGCTGCAACGATGTGAAAAGTGTCCAGGAACTGCATTTCTCAAAACTTACTTAGAGCAAGACCTTTACGAGCACATGGATGAGGATGACATCATTAAATTCAATGAATGGGTATCCACAGACCGAATTGAAATCATGCGCCGAGAAGTATCAGTTGAAGATTTTATTTCTATATTATGTCAACGGATCCAAGAATTAACACCACATTCCTTCATAGCGAAATCTCAAAGTGAATTCTTGAAAGCGTGCAAACATGATTTAGATGACACTACTGCCATTGTTGTTCTCGACTTTGCTGAAAATTACAGCATTATTGTGCAAGATTGTGTACAGGGATTTTATTGGAACAATTCTCAAGTCACGATACATCCTTTGGCATTTTATGTTAAGGCTTATGGAAAGTTGAATGAAGAAAATGTATGCTTCATCTCTGAGTGTCTGAAACACGAAACAAATACTGTGTACTGTTTTCAGGAGATTTTTACAAGATATTTGAAGGAAAAGTATCCCACTATTCATATAATTAAATACTTTAGTGATGGGTGTGCAGGACAATACAAGAACTTCAAAAACTTTATTAATGTCTGCCATCATTATTCAGATTTTGATATTAAGGCAGAATGGCATTTCTTTGCTACCAGCCATGGTAAAGGTGTTTGCGACGGTATCGGTGGCACAGTGAAGCGCTTAGCCGCAAGGGCTAGTCTGCAAACAGCGCTTATACGAAATGCTAGTGAATTGTATGAATTCAGCCAACAGAACATAAGCAAGATCAAGTTCTTCTTAGTTAGTAAAGATGAGATCCAGAGCCATCATACAATGTTGGAAGAGCGGTATCTCCTTGCCAAACGAGTGCAAGGAACCAGGTCATTCCATTCGTTTGTTCCAAATGACACTAACTCTATCACAGTAAAGCGAATTTCAACTGATGATGTTTCATACACTCGGTCATTTTCTAACACACAACCTGGTATGTCATCAAAGATTCAGAATTTAAATAGCCCTATGGAACTGTCTTTGAGTGACTATGTTGGTGCATTGTATGACAAAAATTGGTGGTTTGGCATAGTGTTAGAAATTAGTCTAGAACATGAGGACTGTCTCATTTCGTTTATGAAGCCGCATGGACCAGCTCGATCCTTTAGTTGGCCAAGGCGCACAGACCAGTGCTGGGTTCCTTTTTGTGACATTCTAAGTAAGGTGTCAACACCATTGACAGCAACTGGCCGGCAGTACACTTTTCCACAAACTGATATCGACTTTATAAATGGACTATTTAAATAATTTGGAGGAGCGGTATATGCTGGATCATGTACCGTATCATCAATTATTGCTGAGGTATGTAGTATTATGTACTATCTCTTAACTCTTTTATATTATATCATGTGTATTAACCAATGCCTGTCTCAGTTTATTAAATAATTCCATGAAATGGGTGACATTTAGGCATACTTTAGTATGAGAGATTACACATATTGGCCTGGTCGCAGTGTGTCAAAATTGTCTATAAATGGCCATAGAAGTCCATGTAGCTGTACTAATATGACCATAATATACCATTCAATGTCCACCTATGATGAAAAAGTATCTAAAATGCTAAAGTGGAGATATTTTAAACTTTTTAAAACAAATTAGATTGTCGCGAAAAATGTCAAATTTTAACAGAGTCAGGTCTTTGGGTCTAGAAAATCGATGTTTATGTATTATATAACCAGGGAATGCTGATTGGTTCTTCTAATATAGCAGGAGAACTGGTTGTATCGCTTGTTTCATGCCTCTAGGCCCTATAATTTTAAAATTATTAACCCTCAAAAATGGAATATCGTACAAGTTTTACAAAAATATCACATTTCTAATATGCCATAGCTCCAAAAGGGAACAAATGTAAGAGTGCAACTTTTAACCATGTAACTATTGACCATATATCTACCATTCACCAAAATAAAATAAAAATTGAAAGGGGTTATTTTGACTTAATAGGCGATGAAGTTGGCCCTCTTTTGTAAACAGGGGTGGTGCATTGGGCCCCCAAAATTTGTTGATGAGCAAACCTTGCTGTTAGTCAGTAAATATTACTACGCTAATATTAGCTCTAGTGAACTGGGTAGAAATCATTTAGTTACAGCAACTATAATATACATTTTACTGTATCACCAAATTTTGTTGAAACAGGAAAATTAGCTGTTTTTAACATTTTTGGTGACCCCTAAAACACACCCAAAACAAGTCAACACATATTGCTTGTTATTTTCCTCAAGTATGCTGACCAGAGCATTAGAATGAAAAGATCTAGTATTGTAAACAGTATATTGGATGAGATATGATGTCTCAAACATTGGATTTGTACTTGAAACTTTTGTCAATTTTAGCATAGGGGTCTTTTTGAGAGGGCATTTTTCAAAAAGTATTTCACATATCAGTTAAAAAATTGTCATGCTCAACTAAAACATCCATATGCTCACACTGAGAAAGTGTGAAGGAAATCCGTGACTATGAGTTGACGGGCATTGGTCCATCTTATACGGAATGACCCCAATATTAGGCCAATGAAGGGATCCATGTCTAGCCATTCCCCGCTCATTTCGATCTAAACTTGATTCAGTGTTTTGTGTCTTGGAATCAATTTGACACTATGACACCTGAATTCCAAGAAAACCAATTTCACGGTAATTATACAGGTATGCATTTTTTGAAAATTTTGAAACTAATTTAAAAGGAAGGTGTTAGTGCCTATGGTAGCAGCAGATACCCATCAAATTATTTTGAAAATAGTCAACATAATGTTTAGTAAATTGTAAATCCATCTAAGACATGTAATTCGTACGCTTTTGTGGCAGACCTTTTAATTTTCGCGACGGGCTCGTGATATAATGTTTATGACGTCAGTTAACATCTGATATATTCGATTATGAAGGGTGGCGCGTAAGTGACAGATTGAATCCCTCAATAGCATATAGTGTTGATAGTGGTCCCGTCAGAAGCGAAATAAAGGTTTGCGATTAATGCCATCTAAAACGCGTTCTAGTTTATCCGTATCCGCTAATGTGCTGGTAAGAATAGAATTTCCTTACTCAGACCAATGTGTCCTAGCTTGTGCATCGATGGCATGGCTGTCAAGCATCACTCATTGGACGCATTGGCATAGAAATTATGATAGAATGTTAACTCACGTTGCCTTGCACGTGCAGGTTGTCTGTCACATGCTTTCCGTCTGCCATAACCTCTTCCATTAAACAACTTCTCCTCAAGAATCACTAAGCAAAGTGTATTTACATTTCTCGGGAGTCGGCATAGTAATGCAACATTGTTCAAGGGAAACTTAATGATCTATTTGGCCCGCAGACACCCTGGACGTTGTGCTATCTTTCGAAACGCCTTTAGCATATTCCATTCACATGAAAGTTAGAACACTTATATAATTATATTTATCTTAGATTCTGGAGAAAATTGAGGACAAATAATAGTTTTACGCCATGTTTCGTCATTTTTTAGTCATATACTTCTAAATTGGCAGTTGTTTGAGTGTGTATATTTGTGTTTATCTTTGGAGAAACGCTAACGTCGACATTAGAACTAGATCAACATGGTGTTGTTTCTTGGGAATGTAGGCTGAACGTTAATTTCCTTATTAGAGCCAATAAGAAAATATTGAAGCAGTACATTTTGTTCTATTTTGAGATATTTAAACAAATACATTGAAATCACTTGGGAATTGACCTTTCCAGTTTTAGCTTTGTCCTGCCCATCCATAGGTAAGCTCCGCCAGTGGTGGGATCGATCGATCCCTGGACTCTCTGATGAGCAATTTCCAGAAAGCTATACATGTTATCTGTTGAATATTTTGAAATTAATTTGACTGGGTGCCGTTGCTGCCTATGGAAGCAACAGGGCCCAGTCAAATTAGTTTCAAAACATTCGACAGAATGTGTATTAAACAGTAAAGACATACAATTCGTACACCATGTCGGATTATTAAGCGTTTAAGACGGAGTAAAGCAAGTCATACATGACGTGATGATTATGCGGGCATCCTTCAAGTGACGCGTTTGATTATGATGTCATATGATGGATGGATAAACTGGAAAGGTTCATTACGTTCATTCATGCGCATTAGCTGTATGTATTAATGTGAGGTTGATGGGCGCAAAGGCCCTTAGACCTCTTGGTGTGTTTAACATATGTGTATCCCAGATTAGGTAACGAGGGCAATATAGGAATCCAGTCATGCAGTCACGTATAGGATGCTATAATCAGTTACGTCACATGTGGGCTAACCTCACAATCATGTACGTCACGAATGACATATATGCTTCCGTCGTAAACGCTTACAAGTCCGGCAAGTTGTACGAGCTGATTGTTTTCACTATTTAATAAACATATTTCAAATATTTCGAAACTAATTTGACTGGAAGCTGTGGATGCCATTGCAACAACAGCGCCCAGTCAAATTAATTTCTAAATGTGCAATAGCTTACTTGCATAGTTTTCGGGAAATTGAGAATCAAGGACTTCAGGGTTCGATCGATCCAAACACAGACAAAGCGTGTGCCGAGCTTAGCTAGGAATGGGCGGGGCATAGCTGAAACTATATTCATCGATTGCCATTACAATGATGATGTCGAGGAGATAAACGTTGTCTTGTAAAAGATAGTGTGTGCACACAACTTGTGGTGATTAGCCCAAATGCGGATGCTCGAATCGACCAGCAAGTTGTTCACAAGCTGTCAGATATTGTCAGGATTATTTCTTTTATCCGCCCGTTCGTTCATCTTATCGGGCATGTGAGAATAGATGTCAAATTCAGTTTCACAGCGAGAACATACGTTTCACTGTAATGATATTGCTAAAATCCATACGTAATCTGATCATGGGGCATAATGATTAGGCATATGAAGTTTCATTACAATTCTCCATCGATGTTTTCATGGATCTTCATATATCCGGCGGATGGACGAATTGCCCCGAGCAATATGATGCAGTTTAGTAGTAGTGTCGGAATTAAAATGATACCACCTCCCTCAACTGGCCGCCGTTCGGCGAACCGTGGCACCCACCGCCCTCTCAATCCCTGGGGCATAGGTTGTTGAGACATGTGGTTGGTGTATGCCTCTAGATGAAGGCCCCAGGGATTGAGAGGACGGTGGGGTCACCACGGTTCGCCGAACGGCTGCCAGTTGATGGAGGTAGTATCATATTCCGACACTACTACTACCAACCATAATAGGGTTTGAACGCCCATTTAGAGACAAGCCTTTACAGTGATATACACCACTGATCGCCTTGTGATCAACCACACCAGAAGGACCGGCCTCTCTCTCTCTCTCTATTATGTGTAGGCTCAGACAAACACGTAGTCACTGCCAGAGTCGCATCGGCATGATGGGACCACCCATAGTGTCTTCCATCTACCTTGACAACGCTCACCTGGTAGGATGCTGAAGTGATTAGCATTTGCACCACGGCAGACTCTGGCATGTTCACATGTTACGCAGAGAATCTGGTGCTGAGCAGGTGTCTCCAGCAGACAACCACGTCCTACCCTCTCCACCAGATAGAAGTGGCAGACAGACTCGATCTCTTCACGTGGGTGAAAGCGGTCCTAAATGTTTCTCCGCAAGGGGTCGACCTAAGGATTGTACTGGGGGTCATCCCGGAAGTGGGCCCACTTGGCATCCAATATCATGACAGTCTCAGCGCCATGTGCCACTGCTGTAGATGCCAGCATGAGCAGAATGATGAGAATCATGGCTATATAAGAAGAGTTAACCTGAACAGAGTGAACCCCTCGAGAAATATCTGTGTCAGATCGAGCCCTGTTCCATCTGGATCGATAGTGATCTTCATCCCCTCAGGGGCAGGGGCTAGCTGCTTCACTCTGCCGCCGGCTAAGAAACGTAGCTCTAGGACTATATGAGTCGTTTGCGGGCTAGTGAGTCCGATTCGCTGAAGCAGTTTAACAGCATCCTTGGCTTTGGAGACATGTGACACACCATCTACCCGTAGGATGCCCTCCTGGAGGTTAACACCATCTTCTGGTCCATCGAATGGACGCCAAAGCAGGAGCTTTCCACCTGGAACCCCGATCCGGTGACCCACCCTCGTCAGGGGGACACCTTCACATATGTAGGTGACGAAGGATGATCCCTGATTGTAGAGCTTTCAAACTGTCCCATCCCTATTCACAACAGTGGAGAGCGGAGTAACCTCTATGTCAATAACTGTGGGAGGCCTATATAGTGGCAACCATGTTTGCCTTTCACCCCCAGGTCCACCGCGGTACCACACTTCATTCTTCTCAAATATGAACTGCAGGTTTTTTGCCAGGGTCAATAGCAGACCATCATGGGTCATCGGCGGGGCACCGCTCAAATAGAGTTTGACCAGATGAAAGCTGAGGTCGTTATTTAGGGTGTTGATGTCTGCCACCTCCGTATCCGAGAGCTCAATCAACGGCTCGAGGATGTACTTCCTCTTCGGGAAATCATACCAAAACACGATCTTGTGGCCATCTATGTTGCGATCCAGGCACTCCTTTGACACATTCTTGAGGTCTGTGAGCAGCTCCACCCCCATCACCACCAATGGGGTGGAGGGAGAATGGCTTTGAGTTTGCTTCGTACTGTAGGGCGAATAACTTGCCATCGCTCTCTTCCACCTGCGTACACATCTGCCAGGTCAGCAAGACCAGTCGAGTGAGCAAATATGGGTTCCATAGCACGATATAGGAGGGGTTTAAACAGGAGATATAGCCATGCCGATTGACCGACTGCTGCTCTCCGGTGGTGAGAACGTAATCTCATCCTCTCTAGAGGGGAGACGGGTGGTACAGTACCATGTATAATGGGTCCTCTTCGAGGGGCCCCAGCGGGGCACAACATACATAAACGCTGACGTGCTACATCAACCTCCGGGCAGTGCACACAACAGCTCACTGGTAGAAGTCGGCCGGGATGTGATAGAGTATCTCCCAGGTGCCAACAGCAACCTATGGAAAGCTATCAGTCCTAGCCTGTTCACTCCTGTAAATCACCTGTTTGACAGCCCCTCCATTAACATATATGCCAGCACGGATGGGATATCGGACGCCCATTTAGAGTGTACACTCTTATTACTCATTGACCTGACAACAACATGATATCATACCAGGAATATCTGACCTTTGCTGAGATGATGAACCTGATAGAGGGTTGCCCAAAGGCCGTACAGATGCTCGCACAGCAACAGATCTGTTAACAAGAAGGAGTGCGACTACAGCGGGAGAGCCGGTATCACTGGCTGCCAGCATTGCAAGAAGGCGAAGGAACAGAGAAGATTCCTGATACTGACAGGCCCGCCTGGAGGAGATTAAGCAGGACGTAGGGGTCTTGACAGACGACGATGAGCCAGATGTCTTCACATACGACGATGTGTCAGATGTCTTCACATACGACGATGTCGCAGACGAGGATGGGCCAGATGTCATACAGTGGGAAGAGGAGATGGTGCAGAAGTGTAAGACCAAGAAAGCCATCCAGCGACAGACCTACTATCTTGGTCATAAGGTGACGTTCCATATGTCACATCTCAGAAAGCTACTGGCACCCGGCATAGTGCTGCATGCCCACTGTATAAGAGACGTCTGTCTCGACACCAGCAAGCTGGTACGGTTCACCAGGCTCTCCAAAATGAACCCTTCTAGGACCCATGAGCAGATTCTGCAGGTGATGCAGGTTTAATCTCCAGGTATACTATGGCAACATCAGAGTGATGGTAGCAACCAGAACTATACCGCTCCCTGATGGCTGGCGAGGGCGGTACCATCCACGGCTGGAGACTCCAGAAGATAGATACCATCAGGCAGAATCTCGTCCAGGAGGCAGAAAAGTACAGTCGAATCCGCAGGCTGTATGAGACAGACTACAATGTCCTCACGCGTACAACCACGGGTGCGGGTGTGATTGGAGCCAGTGCTGCTGTGGCAGCTGTGGCCACTCTCGCTACAGGGGTGGTGCCATCGTCGCCATCCCGCTGGGTGGCGTGACACTAGCCGCCACTCGCTTGCCCACAGGCTTGGGGGTGGGTCAGCGGTAGATCACAAGGAGGCTGGAGAAATATGCTAAGTACGTGACACTGGCACAGAGTATTCTATGGACTATCGACGAGTCTGTCAGCAAAGCTCTCGAGGATGGTCAGGTCACTGATGAAGAGTACCATCATATATTGAAGGTCCAAGCCCTGTACCACACGGAGAAACCTAAAGTGCGATAGCAATACCTCAAAGGCTCCAGCGGGTGGGTTGATATGGAGGAGCTAAAAAACGAGATGTAAAGGCGAGGTCACCTCGCTGGTCTCTGGAGTCGAGACGACTACAAACAGTGTGCTGCCTGTAACGTAGCTTTAAGAACATGAGTATAGATGGCCTTCCCACTGAACCTTACAACAGTCATCCGGAGTCAACCGCTCCTACTGGGTACAGCCTTGACTGGCCTGAGAGTTCTACTGGATGATATACCAGAGCTAACACCGTTCTCTATCACAGTGGATGGACGGTCCCGAACCAGCTTCTCCGTCACCCCACGACCGCTGACCAACCGCCCCATCACCATCAAGGATGTGAAGCAATCTCATACTTGGATGGCTGCTCCAAGCCTCTCATACTGGAATCAGCAGCTGAACTGTGTGGTGTGGTGTGCCATGGCAGGCTGTGGTTAAGTTCCACCCTGCTTCCCCCCTATTTTGGTACTCCTGAAGCTGTCTCAGATTCCATGTGTACTTCACGGTGCGACGAATCCTCCATGAGCTGGGTGCAAGCCTCCCTGATACATAGCGTCTCAGCAGCCAGCCAGCAGACTACAGAGAGAGAGAGTTCAGCACTCACCCAGACTATCAGTGGCATGGTGGTAACAACAGCGGTCTATGGGTTATGTGCAGTGACCCGAGACGAGACTACTCAGGATTCCCCTATCGAGCACCCAGCCGAGTAGACCGTCGGAAGACAGCAACATTCTCGTTCGATCCAGACTCGAACCCTGGAGCACTGGTGCAAAATATGCACATCACCGGCTTGCTGCAAGACTATCCAGATGTGTGGAAGTACTTTGTCCCACACACCACCTTAGGCCTCACACCAGCAGGGATCGTTCAGATCAACCAGTCCCTGGAAGCACTGTGCTACTGCCTCCTTACAGCACAGACCCAGCTGCGGCATTCCGTAGATGGTGTCAGCGGAGCAGAGGTCCAGGCCATGTTCATCAGTCTCATTGAGGATATGATCATCGTAGCAGACCCCAGTAGTCGTATTGGTAAGTTCCAGCAGGGGTTGCAGAAGGCCCGTCGCAAACTTGACTTTGCTATTTCACCACACCTACCGTTGATTCCGAGCAACACGATCATGAACATCGAGGACCTCCAAGTCAGGGGCTATAACAACATGATAGACGAGGGGAGTTCCCCCGGTGTCCACTTCGGCTTCAACACTGCCATCAACGCACCTACACATAGTACGGGCCATACAGTCGTTCCGACCCTGACACTGCAGCCAGTCGACACAGCAGCTCCAGGTGTTCCACCCCGACACTGCAGCCAGTCGACACGACACTGCTTCCCATGGTAGCTCTACGAGTGTTGTCAGGGCTAGCTATCATGGCACTCGGGATCAGCCTACTCCGCTGCTAGCAAATCAGCTATATGACTATCCTGACTCTCTACAGTAGCAGTCGGGACCACGGTGAGACACCGAACGAGCTTGGCATGCCCTACAGCCCCTACACACCCTGCCAACATGCACATCCAAGGGCAGGAGGGTTCTACAGTGCATCATTTTGCAAGCTTGTAGTATCCCAGAGCCTTGTTCAGCTCTGAGTCCGGTGAGGCCATGACAGGCTGCAACTGTTGGAACATATCTGACAGATACTCCCGATCCTTGTAGAAACCTTTAGCTCGCAGGAGCTGCTCGACGATACTCCCGCCCATGATCGGGTATTCGAGGAAGCAGATCTGTCCCTTACCAAATCCTAGATAGAGCTTCACAGCTGACAGCTCCTCTGTCAGCTCAGCACCGGAGGGCTGAGCGAGCTCATCTGGTGTCTTCTTCTTGTAGTCCTTCAACTCCCTCCATAAGACATCGTAGTACTTCTCGCATAGCGTGAGTCCAGATATGTTCAAGATGTCTCAATAGAGAGATGAATATTCTGGAGTACCAAACCGGACACCTGGCAGACGCAGACCGGCAAGATCTTATTAGCTCTCTCGACAGGGGACGCAGACGTTTAACCGCATTGTATACTCAGTGCTTAATCAATGATAGCAATGGTACAGATCGTGAAGCAACTGCCCGAGAGCCAGGCGAGTCTTCAGAAGGTGGAGAACCTGCTGCGAACTAAGACACAGAAGTTACTGACCAAAGCAAAACCTCTGGCAGTCCATCTCGCCAGTAACGTGGCGGCGAATGTGGCTGTGGTGAAGATGACAGGTGGAAATGAGGTTCTTCCTGCCACCACTGTGGCTGTCCTCCGTACAGTGGTGAGTGGGGTGGCCAGGCACTGTCTCGGAATAACTCACCCAATCCAGAAAAATCGCCCTCAGTGGTGCCTCCTACACTGTTGCTGCCAAGATCATGGGTGAATGTGTTACACTAATTGAGGCCGCGGTTCTAGGGCTAGCAGCGAGTGCAATGGCTGAGATCATCGTCGCCTATGTTTAAAACCTCTGAATAGTGGGAGAGGGATCACGAGACCCCTGCCGCATATGATGCATGGCGTAGCACATAGTCGAGCACGCGGACTGAAGATTTCCAATGCCTGGGAATGGTGGACCACCCACAAGGCATGCCTCTGCAGAGAGGGCCAGTTCCCTGAGCACTGCTGCCTATTCCCTTGGCCGACTGCGTGGTCCTCCCATGCCCAACTATTTCACTGGGGGGATGACTAGTAGGTTTAAGCCGTCTGTATATAGCACTATGACTCTGTCACTCACATACATAGAAAGCAAAGAGCTAGGCGATCTTGCTCACGTGGGCGAGGCGCACCTCAGTTCAGAGGACACTGTTGCCCCTATCGCCCTCCTAGACTTCGATGAGAAGGGAGACCCGCGGGAGATCCGAGGTACGATCCCAGCCCGAGATCTCATCGGGAACACTGATACGGTAGGACAATTGGCCATTAACAAGGCCAAGACTGTATACAAGGGGATGGGCATCAAGAGATGGCGACGATGTGAGGTATGCTCTGAGTCGAAGAGGCTGGAGCCATCAAGGTCATGGCTGAGTCCTTTGCACAGGACCTGGTTAAGGATCTCTTGAAACTACGGAGCTCATTGCGACAGGATGGAGAGAATCTCAAGATAGGCACCCTCGGCCTGAGCAATATCACTGTCGATGACAAAAAAGGTGCTACCGTCAGCCTCCAGCTACCAGAGGTGAAGAAGTCAGGGTTCTTTGGTTTGCCATTTAAGACCACAGGATAGACATTGCTTCCCGTGCATGTATCATACATATACTTGATGTACTAGACACTGTGGGAGCTGACACAGGCCCTCTACCCTATCTTCTCAGCTGCTGCTGGGATTTCATGCTTGACGCCTCCATCACATCCTTCGTATCTGCCGGAGGTGCAGGATTCCCCGCTCTGCAGGCGAAAGAGCTGGTGCAGGCCGTACTGCCGTTTAGTCTCCCAGATATAGACGAGGCCACCGCCGACCAAGTGCTAACCATCCTTGGCACACATGACTGTACCATTCGACATTCGATGCTGGCCAGGTGGTGCTGATCATTGCCCCATCAGGGCACGGGAAACACATCTTGCTGCGGGCTATCCTGGCCAAACATCTGCACTCTCATTACATCCTTCTGATGTCTGACTCCGCCGCTGAGGCGGTTGTAAGTAATGATCAATGGTACAATGGCCCAATCACTAAGACGCAGAACCTGCAAGCACTGATGGAGAAGCTGTTGGCAGCCCTACTGACAGAACCACTTGTTCTAGTTATCGATGACCCTGCAATGGACCAGAAGACAGTCACCTACCTCAGCAATATCACCAGATGCATCCGGCACACAAAGATAACCGTTTTCATCCTCTTTCATAGGTACACCCGCGAGATCTAACCACATATCCGCCACAATACCCAGTTGCTATACTTCACCTCCAAGTGTGGACGTGCCCTGCTCGAGACCATATACGACAGCTTAACCCTCAAGGAGACCAAAGGGGACTTTATCGCAGGTGTACAGAGGGCAGCTGAGCTGTACCGCTTCATCTTCCGCAACAAGGAGACAGGTAAGCTGTCACACTTCAAGCCAACTCTGGAAAAGGCGTAGACCTTCACCTACAAGCTGAATCCAGCCAGGAAACTAGCTTGCTCTACGTGTCATCGCTGACAGCCTGTCGCAGCTGCCACAACTTGTTTTTCATTCATCAGAAGGCTGAGGATCTTCGTCCGTGGTCTCCGCTACTTCGTCAGATGCTTGAGGACCTTCGTCAGAAGCTTGAGGAACTTCATCAGAAGCTACTTCGTCAGTTTCCTCAGAAGCGTGTTGCTTATACTGTCGCTCAAACTCTTTCCACTGAGGGTCCTTGTCTGGGACTCTCTTCATCTGGAACTTCTCATGAAAGACCAACTTTTGCCATGCGCGACTAACATCGTGCCTGCGAGGGGATTTGATGAGGTAGTCCTGGTAGTTATCTCGAAATTTCGTAAATGCTGGCAGATTACTGGCCAATCTCCTGCACCCTCTTTCGTTGAAGATGTGCTCAACAGTCTCCTTGCGGCCAACAGTGACCCCCTGCTGAGTACCTTCTGCATGACTGGTGTCATGGCTCTCCCATACAGTGGCACTGACCTCCTCCCTGAAGTAGTTATTTGCTCCAGACTAGAGGCTATCCAGCATCCCTTGCTCTTCCTGGCTATGGAGGCTAAATACGGCATCCCACTTCCTGACCGTTAGTAGATCTTTGGGTTCCACCCTCGCCCTTTGGAAAGCTAGAATAACAGGACTGATGGTTTGGGCCATAGGTAGGTTGAGTGCCCTGCCTTGGGTGCTGTAAAACTTCCGGTAGAGTATCCGAGTCAGGAGTTCTTTTGTAGTACGTGCTGACGCTCCTTCCTCTATGGCGCCAGTATCTCCGCATCAGATGAAGCTGTGACATTGGCTCACTCGTGGATAATGTTGATGTCACGAAGCAGTCCACGGACCCTGTCACAGTGAGATAGTGCATGGCGTGGCTGTGACTGTCGTGCCGACTTGTCCTGCTGCCTATAGACAATCTGCTGGAAAACTTTACCAAACATGGCAGCCGTTTAAAACCTCTATATAACCAGACCTCAAACATGCTGCAGTATGGGCAACATCCAGATGGGGCCATTGAACCCGTGACATCGCACAACACTGATCCTCGGAAGGACTGCCTGACAGTCATTCGACTCAGTATTCATGATGAGAACCCGCTGTCCGCTGCTGGGGAAGTACATTGACTTTGCAATCTCAGCACAGATCTACGAGATCAAGAGCATGACATTCGAGTTCAAGCTTCAGAGCACAATAGAACAGACGGTAGAGCTCCCGCAGGTTCTGAACAGGTGGGTGATCATGCAGAGCAACGGCACTGTGGACACCACCTATGTGAACGATGAGTACCGAGTCCTAGTTCTGCTGGCTCGTGGACCAACCTGCTATGCGAAGGGAAAGGGGTACTACACTATGGGTGCAATGTAGCTCGCCGATGTCTCATGTCGACTCGTCGTGCCGTAAGTGCGACCATTGTCGCGAACATTAAACACAACGGGCTCATCCCAAGAGTTTGTGTCACCAGTATGCCTGTCCATGGCAATTTCGTGATCTATGGACTTACAAGATTTGATTTGGCGACCTAAAAATATAAGTCTATACAATGCGTTTAGCTAACTAATTGCAAAATATGCCAGATACAACTACAATAAGATCATATGAAAATACAAGACATAGAGGCAGGTAGATAAACTTTTAAACATGGGGCTCCCGGAAGTACCACACAGACTCGTAGGTCCGCAGAGGTATCCCAGCATTATTAGGCCATATCTCCTATCGTTATGGTGGGGGTAAGAGAGACGAATGCACACCGTAAATGTCCCTCCCGTAAGGGCATGGCAGATTTGAATATCATGCCCAGACATGTTAACAGAATTCGGTGAGAATCTGTATCCCGCCCGTCACCGGGTCCTATGGAACTAACCGTCTAACCTGTCGGTAGGTTTATATACAAGTTGCCAGTTTTGCACTGTGGTGTGGGAGGGTTGTCAGTAAATACAATAATAATTAATACATGTGTTTTCGCAGTGCTTTCCTACATTGGTTTAAGGTACTATCTATTAAGTGTCCGAAGATACGTGGGAGTGTGTGTGATACCACACCCTAGCCATCACCGCTCGGAAACCCCAATAGTTTCCCAGAGTCGAATCAGCCCATGGTGCGGATAGGGACATCCAAACAATTAAGAAGCCACAGGGCTAAGAAGCATATGAAGAGAGACAAAATCTTGGAGTTATGAGTCTTACCGGAGTGCGGGGCTAAATTATCACACTGCCAGAAGAAAAGAATATATTACAGTATGTAATGAAGAAAGTGTCTCTAATCATTTTTAACCTACCCTATCGATCTGAATAGAAAAGGTTTAGTCGGTAGCATGCTGGGCTAAACAGAGTTATAGCATGGGCAGCGACCTCAGTGAAAAATTGTTGGTGGTGGGAGAATGTGCTGCATGTATAAATGTTGCAGTATAGTGGTTTCTACGTGCACTGCATTCCTATATTTTCTATACTTAAACAAAACAATTTAACGGATGACCACCGGCCATATGCATACGTAATGTAACCAGAACAAACAATACGGTGGCAATGATTAAGATATATATATATATATATCGTAATACAGGTTGACGAACCTACTATAGTGCGGTTAGCAACACATTGAGGAAAATGAAAATAACTATTTAACAAATACAGAAATTATAACTATTGGTCCTAAGACCGGTGTGGTTCCTTTTAGTCATCGGAACCATTATTACGGATATGAGATAATTAACAAAACCTATATAGAGAAATAATTACTGTGAAGTATAGTTACTTGGACACTTGGTAGTCATTCTTAAGTAAGGCTACGGCGTTACTGAAATTGATACGTCAATCCGTGGTTGACATGAGATGATGCACTCTCTGGAAGCTGGAAAGTTCCCGCTGGCTGGTGTCCGCAAACAAGATTCCTGCAAGAACGTCCATGGTTGGGGTGGGGGGGGAATCATCGCTCAGCACTGTAAGCCTATTCAGAATGTCTAACGAGCAGTCAGCAAAAGATACGATAGTACTACGTGGCGAAGAAAGTTCCCATACACCGATGGTACGGATGGAAAGTGTAAACAACCCGATCACTAGCGGGGGTTGTCAGATGCAGATGAAGATACAAAGCAAAGCGTCACGGTGCTGGGTACGTCAACCAGCTCTGAAGACGCACCGGGTAGAGTTCAATTGCTGCGGTCGAAAGTCGAAAGAACCCACACGATTAGTGCAGTGGCGTTTGAAATACCACTTTTAGGCGTGGCCAGCAGATCCGGCAAGTCATCCATCAAAGAACATCCTGCCTCTACATCTGTAGATTCACATTATCAGTCCGCAAAGGTCTCACCGCAAATTGTGTTCTGAATGTAGATGTTGTATTCATGAACGGTTATCGAAAGTTCCAAATTACTCCCGCAGATGGGGAGTTACAAAATTGTGTTATTGTGGTGGGTTGGAAACTGTACTCTACGGGATAAAAACCTGTCACATAGTGAAGAAAGACGCGTGTCGCGCTTTATAACAGTTGGTACAGCTACAACCTGTTCGGCCCCTGGCCGAGGATGCTCTGGATCACTGGATCGCTTCTCTTTTTATAGTCTCCATGACGTCGCAGGCGCAGGCTTCATCCAATCATCATTCGAGCAACAGCCAATCAGCGCACAGCTAATAATAGCGTCGTCGAACGTTCTAGACCATTCTAGAAGCTGTACATCCACGTGGTTATGACGTCAGGGCAATATTTTGAAGATAATCAAGAAGAGTTTTCCTGGATAACTCAGCCATTTCTCAACCAATTTTGAAATGGTTTACAGGTTTAGAAAGCCCGTCGAATTCTGGTCTTGATTAATGCCAGATTCGACGGCAAGAGACAATCAATAAGAATTACAGAGTACCAGCTCGGTACACTATAAGCACCATTCTATCTAGGTAACAACCACGCGCTCCATAGAAACAGCGTTCTGGCCCGCGCATGCGCATAATGTGTTGCAAAGAACTTAGTCCTTTTTCGACACGGTCTCTCTCTCATAGGCTTATATATGCTTATAGCTCTACCCAGAAGTGCGTGTTCAGGAAACGAATCCTAGATGGGCAGAGCGTACCTAGCTTAGCTGGTACGGCTGATACCCGACCGGTCGATCCGAACTACACCAATGAGGGCTTCACGGAATTCGAACTACGGGCAGGTGTCGATAAGCCTGTGGCAGTTCCACTCTTAACTCTCCTCGAGAACACACACGTAAATCCGGCTGCCATGCAGGATAGGCTGTTCCTCCGGGTGTACACCGAGCAGTTCGTGGATGCGACGATGAATGCTCCAAGACTTCATGTCTAGCATGATGAGAATGACCAGGAGCTGCAGCAAACGAGTTCCAAACAGCGGATCGTGCATGTGGAGCAAGAACACTAGCAGGTCCAATGGGTAGAGCTGACATTGCATCGTGGTGCACCGGACTGTGTCGCTGTTGCGGTCCTGGTTCAGAAGGCAGGAGCCATCCAGCAGGTGGATAAGCTAGACGACTTCAAGCTTGTGGTTGCTGGAACTAATGTTCTGGGTAAGGTACGCGAGCTGGTTGATTGCCAACTCTACAGACAGAAAACTAAGTCATATGCACTTCTGCGACTAAGCAGTGGAAGCGACAACCTCGAGTCGGCACTCGAGGGCCATCACCACCTCGGGGGCAGCGACATCCCACCGAATCAGGACAATCGGCTTAGCTTCAACATCGGAAACCTCATAGCTGGGACTCGCTCATTATGGGTGATGGGACTTTACTTAGGCTATACTAAGGTATGCGTTTTGAACACATCAGGTATTCAGCTTGAGCATGCATAGAGCACGACTCCTGTCGTCACAGCTGCAGCTGCCACCACTACTATAAGCTCTGCTGTCTTCTGACCTGTCGATGTTTCATTGTCGAGCATTGGCTCAGATATCTTTACATCCTCGTAGTACTCATCGCGACTCTCATATGCCTCTTTGATGCTCTGGTTGGCCTGGGCTCGGAGTTGTCGTCGGCGTACCTCCCTCTGGCACATATGCTCGAGTGCTTTGCTGTACTCAAACTTCTCCTTAGACAGCTTCTCCATCACCTGGTTATGATGCTCACGCTCGACCTCTGCCGCCTTCTTGTCAGCGAAGCTGAGTCCCCAGTTAACTAAACAAACACGCCCGCATTCAAGATTGTGGATGCCATGCTATAGACTGCAGTTTAAAGCTACTATATAGCTGCCCCAGAGACATATCCCCAGAGCGATGTATGAACCAGAGGCTGATCCAGTCGATGATATAGATGACGAGGACTATAAGGAGGACTATGATGAGGAGGATTATGATGCAGACTACGATGTCGGTGGTGAGTATGATGATGTAGAGCCTGATTCCAGCAAGCTAGTACACAGAGCGAAGGGAATCTATCACACCTACGTAAAAGGTTCTATTGGTCCGCTGGCAGCTGTTGGGGCTCTGACCACTCTGTTCACAACGAAGGCTGGCGAGATGGTCCGCAAGATTGCCAACAGTGCTCTCCATGGTGTGGAGAAGATTTCTGAAGCCATACCAGCCATCGCCTCAGGAGTAGGTACGTTCTTCAGAGTCACAGGCCCTTGGCTACCATACGTTGCCACAGCGCTCAAAGCCATCTCGTCCGCCGAACATTTAAGCCGTACTATATAAAGATGGCGTCTCTGTACGACCTTGTCAAGTCCCTTAACTTCCGAGGGTTGTTCATAAACTACTGTTCAGTGAGGATCCAGCAGAGATTAGATGCCAGTGTACGGAGGTGTTTGAGGAGGTCTTCTGTGATGGTCGAATGAATGACGGCCGTCTGTTCGACTGTTTAGTGTTCACCCAGGCCGTGCATGACAGGATGGGAGTGGACGTCAGTGATGAAATCCGGGAGTTTATCAACCGTCTTTCTTGAGGAACTCTACTATCAGCCTGGTGGATATTATTGTGAGCCCCCTCAACTACTCGAGGCTGCACGTCGCAAGAGCCACACCTTCACATTGGAGACAGTTAGCCAGAGGCTCAGCCACCAGGCAATGTGGCTGATGTGGCAGATATACAGACCTCATCCATGGCACATCAGGCATGCCCTTTTCGAGGAAACTGTCCCGAACAGAGTTCACCAGGCAGATGTTCTATTTCTTCCACACGACTCGGTTGGTCATAAGACCTACAAGTATGCCTTCACCATCGTCGATGTCGCCAGCATGTACAAGGCGGCAGTACAGCTCACAGACAAGTCAGCTGGCCAGGTGGCCCAGGCATTTCAGGGTGTCTACGAGACTTCAGAAAATACCCTCCAGTGGCCTATATTGGTGCAGGTGGATGAGGGTAAGGAGGTCGGAGGGGAGACTGCAGCCCTCATGTGGAAACACGGTTGGCAATTAGGAGAGACGAGGTAGGGCATCAACGTGCCCAGCCTTCGTTGAGCAGTGGAATCGGACATTGGCAGAGAAACTGTTCCCACACCAATACGCCCAGGAAATGGCCGCGCCGAGTGAACGTTCTAAAGAATGGGTGAGAGGACTGCCTGCTGTGGTGGAGAGATCCAATGCCGAGGTTACTAGGCTAATCGGGAAGAAGCCGGTAGAGACTATCAGACACTCGCTGGTCACAGCTCTAGATGAGCGAACAAGGAAGAGGAGTGCCTACAACCTGATGCTCTGGTTCGGAGCCTGGTGAGCTGGAAGGTGGTCGACGGCGGCAACAGATCCTAACTTCCAGCTCACCAGGCTCCGAACCAGAGCATCAGGTTGTAGGCACTCCTCTTCCTTGTTCGCTCATCTAGAGCCGTGACCAGCCGAGTGTCTGATAGCCTCTACCGGCTTCTTCCCGATTAGCCTGTTCACAGGCTTGACAGATATGTGGAGGTGGAGGAGCGGCCTACACTGTACGTGCTGGCACGCCAGCACGGAGTGCCTAGACGACCATATGTCATAGCAGAGCTTCAGCTAGTCCCTGCAGACACACAGCTACCACCACCTAGGATACTCGATGGGCTCGGTATGGACACCATCTGGCGCCACATGGCACTCATCATAGTAAGCGGAGAGTCACAGTTTTTCTTGCTCATACGTCACCATACCCTGATTGTGCATGCGTACCTCGGTGTTTAGCTCTGTCCACCCTGTCATGTAGGGCGCTGTAGAACCTCTGCTCGTATGACTCACTGATCTCCTCGAGATCTTCGAACCATGCACTACGCAGGGCCTTGTCTACCACGCGTTCATCCTTCGTGAAGCTGGTGTTGCTATGATGTTCTAGAGCCTCGATGAGCTTCGTGTAGGCACAGTTTCCGTGGAGTTTGAAGAGATCTGCCAAGAGCGCTTTGCTCTTATCTACATCTCCCGAGCGGCGGGCCTCCATAACATTCTCCACGAACCACTCGAATGGGCGCTTGGCATCATAGTCTATGGTGCGGTATACAGCAGTGATCTCCAGGCCATGGGTTATATACCACTTGAGTGTCGGGGCGTACAGCAGCCACCTCTTGCCAGAGAGGGCAGCGACCAGTTTCTGGGTGGTGGGATGCTTCCTCCCTATTCGCCCTAGAGATACCAGCATCTCAGAAGACATTGCCTCTACCGGGATCTCGCGGTTATAGAAGAGAGATGGCATTTCCTCGAACTTTGCCCACAGAGCCTTGGGGACCTCTATATCAACCTCAGCAAACCCAAACCAGCTGTCTGCTAGGAGAGCCTCCTTAAAGCTAGCTACACCACTAGCACCAGACCAATGGTGCACTGTCTCCTTACCACATGGCATCTCTTTGGCCATCGTTGACAGGTACAGAGCATTTGCGTCGTAGCCGAGTAGACGTTGGCAGACACGCTCACTCTGGCGGATTCGAGTCACACCGGCCTCGTAGTATCTGGTGAACACGATGCTGGGACCTCCAATAACAGCACCCTTCAATATCTCATAGGCTTCCTTGCCCGGTGAATAGAGGCTAACATCCGGCAGGCAGGAAACCCTGGATAGTCGAGCTTCTCATGTGTGTCAAACCATTCATACGGGAACCAGCTCTTCTGCTGTGTACACCGGTAAGCATATTGGGAAATCGTAGCTCAGGTGTTTTGAGGAACATGGTCTGACCAGCCTTCTTGGTGACTTTCACTGTACCTATACTGTCAGTCAACTCATTGACAAAGTACTTCTTGATGAGGTTCGGGTCATACCGCCCAGAGTTGAACCCCAGTACAGGCACTTGGTCACATCACTCGTTGATCAGTCGCTGCTGTTGCTTTGGGAGCTTGTTCAGGTCTGTCGGTATGTACTGTGCCCTAACCCTTGTCCGGATTAGATATGCTCGCCGTTGGATCACCAGCATGAACTCTCTGATCAGTTCTTCGGGGTCAGGATTGCAGAGGTGAGTGGGCTCACTCGTGGCGCCATCTAAGGAGCAGCCAACTGACACAAAGATAGGTATGTGAGTACTCTCGATCGTGAGACTCTCCGTAGGATTTATGGGAGCACCCTCGATCCAATGCTCACCACCGTGCCCACAATCTACATGGTGTATGTGTATGTCTCTGTTTCTCGACTCATACTCGATCCAACGCGTAGCCACTGAACTGGATGGTTGGGGCGGATAGAAGGCTTTCTCATACACAGACTGTGGCACCTCAACCTTCTCGCCCGGACACACGGTTGTTGTTTTGCCGCCGGTACAGTGATCAGCATGGCGTTGAAGATTGCATGCCTGTGTAAACCTCTGCTGACAGTGACTGCAGACTGGTGTATGTGCCAGCTTGGAGATGATCTTGATGTAGAAGGCGTGGTGGTCCCACACTCTGATGGTCATGGTGTCACGGTAGTGAGCCGATTGCCTGATCAAGTGCCAGGTGCCCTCTTCCGTTGGTTCATACATTCGAATCCTGCTCTTGGCGAAGAACTCTACCTTGTCCAGCTGATCCAACGAGGTCTTGCGGACATCAGGTACTGTCACCCTCTTGCCGTAGAACTGTGTAGCAAGCTCTCGTGCAGGAGCTGTACTTCTATCAGCTCTCGCTCCTCGGTGTACTGCTAGATATCTCCAGAGACACATGTTGTCACTGTAGGTATCGAGGGCAGTCATACTCTTCTTCTGTCGTAGACAGTCTGGGAGGGAGCCTATCCCAAGCAGGGGTTGGCAGTCGATGACAGCCCTGACCTCAACGTTGATTGATCGAATGAAAGCCCACTTGGTGTTGGGTCGATCGATATTGTCTGTGTTGAGGCGGGCTTGCTCTCATGCTGTCACCCAGTCCTGAGCTGCTCCTATCATGTTCAGCCATGGGCTTCCTGGAGCATTCTTGTGGAAGAGCATCACCCTACCGTCTTCGATGTGATGGATGCGATAGGTATGGCGGTAGTGGATGTGGAAGGCGTTCTGGACAGTCTGCTGGATCTCCTTCTAGACGAATGTCCAGCATACTGACCGGCGTCCTCTATCCTCTGTCTCCCTTTCGCCAAGACGCTGGTCGAGAATGTGTTCACCTTCTCACCTCATCCTCCGGGCTAAGGGTCAGACCTAGGCCCTCTCATCACTCGCTTAGTGATCCTGTGTAGGGGAGGTATGTGCTCCAGTGGATGGTCCGCCATCCGCCTCACGGCAGTCTTGGCTCACAAGCTAGCAGTCGCCTCCTCGTCCAACTGATGAAGCTCACGTATCCCCTGCGCTTTCTTGTGGGGATTCCAAGGATCATCTTTGGTAAGCACTGGAAAACTTCCCGTCTTCATTGCTCGGGAGAGTCGCTTCTGCAACTCCTCGGCATGAGCCTGTCCGATCATCTGGAGCAGGTGGGCTTTTTTTACCTTAGAGTAGCCTCTAAGGCCGAATTGCTTTGCAATAGCGCGAAGCTGTGCAACAGTAATTATGGTGTATATCCCTGTGGATGCCTGTATCTAAATGGGCGTTGAGACCCTATTATGTCTGGTGCTCACAAGGCGATCAGTACCTGGAACCTGTGTGGGGGGGGGGCCGTCGTGTCGATGTGATAGTGGATGCTTGTCTCTAAATGGGCGTTCAGATGTGTGTGGGTTGATCACAAGGCGCTCAGGCCCATTGTGTGTACTATTGTTTGTAGATAAGTGTTTACACGTAGTTGAGAGTTTTGAGTGTTTACACGTAATGTATGGTTGTGCGTTCACACGTGGTATACCATTATCGATGCTGTGTCTAATTGGGTGTTAACGCATAGCAGGTGGGCTAAATAAACTACTATTCTTGACTTTGGCACAGTCGAGGGTCTGTGGTCTGCAATCATGGGTTTTATGTGACTGTGCGAGTTGGTCTTGACGTGATGTCATGCTTCTCGGATAATGGGTAAAGATTAATTGTAGACATGAATCACGTGATCATGTAGCGCCGATCTGCAGGACGGGTACGGGCCGTCCCAGCTAGGCCAGGTATGGGATGGCCACTCCGGGTGCGTTCCAAGCATGCCCCCTGGATAGGATAGTATGCATGTATAAAGCCCTATGAGAGAGTTTTCGTTAAAATGGCTACGTCCGTAAGAACGCGTAGCACACATGCGCATGCATCAGATCTTCCCTGGCAACATGTGTCAGTATTGTGAGAGAGTGTATGCTTATATTGTACCGAGTTGGTACTGGTGATTTCTTTAAATCGAGAATTTCAAAACTTTTTACCTTTTTAAAATCGGACCAGAAATGGCCGAGTTATCCAGAAATGCTAATAACGCATAGCGAGATTTGAACTTGTGATTTTAAAGTTTGCTAATAACACAAAACGAGGATTTGAACAAACGCATTAACTACCTCGACCATGTATGCATTAGTAATTATAGCTGACTCCAGCTCATAAAATGCCTATACGTATATTTCATAATGACCTAGATTTAGCCGGTAACTAGTTATCTAAAATTTTCTAATATGTACATACACATCGGCTGGAATATATATATATATATATATATATATATATATATATATATATATATATATATATATATATATATATATATATATATATATATATATATATATATATATATATATATATATATATATAGGTCTATATCTTTGTAACTGTATTGTCAGTTTAATGGCGATAATTGAACCTGTGATAGTGTAACATATAATATAACCAATTGACTATCTCAGATGCATTATTCACGGTTTCACAGTGCAGAGGAAATACTCCTACAGATCATCGTCAGTAAGTATACATATATTATAGACTGTAATTTTGTAGTTACCAGTGTGTTATCAGTCCAATTGATCTGTTTGCTATTATTGCACAACAATTCATAAAAGATAAGTATCATTATTTGTAATCCAATTATCGGTTCCCCATTGGCTCAGTTGATAACAGCGCTAAATTCTAATAAAAAAACCATGGTTCAAATCTCTCAAAAAGACTCAGCTAGATGGTGCCAAGTTCGAAATGGTACAAAAAATAGGAGCAACAGGGAACCACCTAAGAAAACCCGAAGAGATAGAGAGATAGAGAGAGAGAGAGGCCGGCCAGAGAGCACTGGTGATAATGCGGGGGTTCTCCTGAAGAGGTTTGTGTCATGCTAGTTTCGAGCGTGGGCGCCTTTGTCGGCGTCCCTATGGGTATAGACCAGCAGGCCTTCAGCATTCTGAAGACCATGTGGGAGGCACAGGCGCCTCCATCGTAGTCCCCAGGAGGAAGATTACTCTTTACCCGTTACCCGAGAAGCATGACATCACGTCAAGACCTTGTCTCTAAATGGGCATTCAGACCCTATTTATGTGTGGTTGTCTGAATTGAAATGATACTCCCTCCCTTAAGTGGCAGCCGTTTGGCGATCCGTGGCCCCCACCACCCTCTCAACCCCTGGGGGCCTCCATCTAGAGGCATACACCAATCACCTGTCTCACCAACCCTGGGGTCCTCCATCTAGAAGCATACACCAACCACATGTCTCAACAACCTATGTCCCAGGGATTGAGAGTGTTGTGGGGGCCACAGATCTCCGAACGGCGGCCAGTTGAGGGAGGTAGTATGATTTTAATTCTGACACTACTACTAGCTTCCAAGACAAATAATCAGCATACCGGTAAGGTTTGCTTGGTTTATTCTAAGTAGAATGTAGATTACGGTATCGGTATAAGATAATCATATGCTACGCAAGGGGTGCTATAATCAACAAGAATGTGA
Organism: Chaetoderma sp. LZ-2023a; assembly: GCA_034401795.1. Classification (NCBI taxonomy): domain Eukaryota; kingdom Metazoa; phylum Mollusca; class Caudofoveata; order Chaetodermatida; family Chaetodermatidae; genus Chaetoderma; species Chaetoderma sp. LZ-2023a. The sequence goes on from CM067369.1 coordinate 51,567,305, forward strand.
TGCTCAAAGTAAAACATAAATTAAGGAACACAAATAAAAAAATAAGCCTGTGACCAGAGTTCCGAGACACGAGTATCGGTGTTAACAGTCCTATTGTTAACTAGTCAATGGTCAGTAGAGGTCGTAATATGAGTGCCTCTCCACATTGATTATCTCAATGGTTAAATACGTTGTTTGTATAGAATTAAAGAACGTAACAGCGATGGATACTGGCAACATGACATGGGTTACTGATGAGGAGCCTGTACCGCCATGGACAGCAGAATGGGCTAAGGTAAGCATATCAATTATTGATCAAATCTCCATGCGTTCATAGACAAGTTCACGTTCATTTTATTCTCCCAAGCTATCACAATGTCATATGGGGGTAACAGTGTATTTTATTTATAGTAGGCTATGTACAACTAGGAACTCAAGAATCCTTGCACCAGTTCTCAGGCGACCCCAGGCCATTACTAACACCAATTAAAACAGCAGAAGCTGAGAAGGCACTTAGAGCCCTGAAAAATGGACGTGCACCTGGACCTGATGGCATGAGCAATGAACTATTCAAATATGCCAGTGACATTATCTCAAAACGGATCACGCACCTAATCAATTCAGCTTTTATGCAACACCTTCCCATCGACGCTGTAGGCCAAGGCACCCTTATCGCACTACCCAAGCCCAAGAAGCCACCTGGGCCCCCAGACAATCTGTGGCCCATTGTGCTCCTCAACAGCATACGGAAAATCATATGCAATGTTACTTTATGCCACATCCGAGACAAGATTGATTACATCATCGGATTATGTCAAAGTGGCTTCAAACGTGGACGCAGCTGTGCATACATTGTATGGGCTCAGCGGATGCTTGTGTCGGTACTCATGTCCAAACACTGGAACTTCCTCAAAATGGGCATTGACATGTCACGAGCCTTCGACACAATTACACGCTCACAGATCCTAGATGTACTACGCCAAGCCAGTTGCAATGAAGATGAGCTACGACTAGTGAGACCACTGCTTGTTGACACCAAGCTGAGAGTACGAGTCCAGTCAGTGAAGTATGTAGAGTGTGAGACATCACTCGGCTACCCACAGGGTCTATCTCCAGTGCTTTTCACTGGCTACCTTGCTGCTGCATTAAAATCTGTGCGGGAAAGTTCCACAAAACCAAACACCCCAAATGTTAATACTGGGCATGCCGCTAGAGATGGAATATGCCGACGAGGTGGACTTCATAGACGAGGAAAAGAATCTCCTTGACGAACTTCTCCCAATAGATGCAAGAAAAATTTAAAATTGAGAATCTCTTAATGAATGAATCCAAAATAGAGTTCACCCACATATACCTATCGACAAAGCATGAAACTACAGAAAATGATGACCCACTTCGTGACGGCGAACCATGGAGGAAAAGTAGAATTCTGGGTCCCCTGCTTTACAGTACGGCTGACATTTCTGCACGCTGCGTCATGGGGAACATAGCTTTCCAGTCCTTCTGGGCGCTATGAATTCGTAGATCAAAGATGCCCTTGATAAAGAGGCTACGTGTATACAATGCAACCTGCGTATCCTTGATGCTGCATAACTGTAACAGCTGGGCAGCTCCATAGGCAGCTCTAGACGAAGTCGATGCCGGCCACCGCAATCACCTACGCTCGATCACTGGACACGGATGGCCAGACGGCAAAATTTCCAATGATGCAATATACAAGATGTGTAATACATAATACGTCACCGCTGTCTGTAAAAGTCACCCAGCAAAGATGGTCCATGTTTGACCATGTCCTAAGGATGCCAGAAGAGACACCAGCACAGAGAGCCTTGGAATTCGCCCTACTCGGACCCAGCAAATAGAAAGCTAGGAGAGGACGTCATTGCATAAATCTGGTAAGCGTGCTACGAGGTGACCTCATGAAAGCAGGACTCGGTACACTCAAGTCAGAAATGGACCTGAGGAAGCTAAGGATGTCGCCTGAGGACAAGACACAATGGGCAAAAGCGAAGAAGGACCGATTGCAGCTGTAGGATGTTTGTACTACTACAGCCGCAGAATACAGTATATTATACATATGTATAACTATGATTATACAGTGATAGGAGCCAGCAAATACAGAGCCAGGAGAGGACGTCATTGCATAAATCTGCTAAGCGTGCTACGAGGTGACCTCAAGAAAGCAGGATTAGGTACACTCAAGTCACGAATGGACCTGAGGAAACTAAGGATTTTGACTGAGGACAAGACACAGTGGGCAACGGCGAAGAAGGACTGATTGAAGCTGTAGGATGTTTCTAGTACTACAGCCGCAGAATACAGTAATCATACATACAGTAATGGGTATAATTACATATATTAAACTGTACATTGCATTATGGTAGTAGCAGTCATAGAGGTAGTAGTAGTAGTAGTAGTAGTAGTAGTAGTAGCGGTGTGCTTTGTGAGAGTTGTGCATGTGTCTTATATTATGTCTATTTATCCAACGCATGTGTCCGTGTCCATAGCACATTATATGTTATCAACGTGTGCGCCTGCTAAAACGGGTCCAATCTACGAGTATTAATTAACAGAGAGATAATAATAATAATAATAATAATAATAATAATAATAATAATAACTAGGACACATTTACTGAAGTAACTGTAAATCTGCGATGAGTGGGCATTAAGGAGTATTATAAGCCCTCTTCTCATATGATCATTGAACATGTCTGATGCTGATCTGATAAAAAGTCTAAGTGTTGTCGCAGTTCAAAGATCCATAGTTGAAATTAACATAGTTTTACACAGGGTATGGAAAAGCTGATTTCTCGAAAACCGATAGCCTTGATCCTAAAGTATAAAATAATGTGCCCTGAGTTGTTGTAGTGCAATTTTTACCAAAATCAAGGAAAAGGAAAATGCCATTAAATGTCAAATATAGGAGAAATTAATGAATTAAAAGTAAAGGGAGGCAGTTCATGCAAAAAACTGACCAATTTTAGTTTTTGACATGAATTACCTCCCTTTACCTGTTGAAGTTGATTGTGTCAGTTCAATATGATGAATTTCGATTCTCATGATGGTTTGAAAGTGACGCGTCCAAGGTCAAGCTCAATCAGTGGTCAAAGTGACCAATTTTGGGTTTTGGCATGAATTACCTCCCTTTACCTGTTGGAGTTGATTGAGGCAATTAAATCTGACGAATTTCGATTGTTTCTGACTACCTGGGCCAAACACAATTTATTAATTTCTCCTTTATTTGACATTTGATGGCCGTTTCCTTGATTTTGGGTCGGATGTGCGACTATGGATTCTGGAAAGATGTTAAGTTTCAACATGATCTGCAGAAACCTTAAGGGGAATTGCTATCAGAATATCACTCTCATACATTTTCTTTGGGGCATTTTGGGCACAGATAAGCGTATTCCTCGGAAATTATTCATTGGATCCAACAGAAAAATAAAAACATCCAAGGCCCTAAGGTGTGCTGAAAGTGTCTCAAGTTTGGAGGCTATAAATCGCAAATAGTACTCACTGGACCATGAAAATATGTGGGTGCCATCTGCGAGTTAACAGATGCTAGAGGTCTGTTAAGTTTCTCCATGATCTGCAAGAAAGTCTAGGACGAGTTGCTGTTCGAATAGCACTCCCTTATATTTCCAATTTGAGTTTTTGGACAAGAAAACGTGGAATTCTCGGGAACCATACACCAGTTCCAATTTCTGTAGATGATCTATACATGCCTGGTGCATACTAGCAATGCACCAAGTTTAGATATGATATTTCCAAAACTGGGTCATTTATCATCAAATCAATTTCCAATACATTCCATATTGACATATTTGTCTACGATACAAAAATCTCAATATCTCATGAACCGTTCGGGATATCGGAGTTCTGTAAATTGTGTCTGAGAGACATTTCCTCCCAGGATCAGGCGATCTAAATGCTGAAACAATCCGACCATGATTCCGTCATCTATCAGCAAATCATGGAAATAGTGTTTAGTGTGCAGATTTGCAATAATAGAAATGTTAATATGTCAACTAACGATTTTATTTTAGTAAGCTATAGTAGCTTCTGGTATCTAGGGATGTCAAAAATGTCAACCCTCTGATAGAGACAGAAGTAAGAATTCTCGTGACGTCAAATAATTGTTTTTATTCAGCATTTTCTAAAAAAAATGTTCACTGAACCGAAAAGAGTTTTTTGGCCAACTTGCGGGTCAACAAATCCTAGAAATATGTTAGGTTTCAAGATGATGCGGAAGAAATCCCAGGAGCAGTCGCTGACCGAATATTGCTCCCATACATTCCCTATGGGACATGTTAGGAACGGAAACGCAGCGTTCTGAAAGGATAACATATTCGCTAACGATTTTATTTTATTAATCCATAGTAGTATGATATATCTACGTACATGCCAAATATCAAGCATCTGACCAACCTAGAAATATGAATTATATTGATTCCAAAAAATTAGACTTATGCCAGATTTTCTCAAAAACGGGTCACTGTAGCCAAAACATATTTTGGGTCACCATGTGGGTCAAGACATGCTAGCCGTTTGTCCAGTTTCAAGATGTTAGAGGCAAAACTCTAGGAGCAGTCAGTATCCATATATTGCTCTTATGCATTTCCTATGGGGACATGGGGGCACGGAAATGCAGAGTTCTGAATGGTTACCATGTTCGCTAACGATGTTATTTCACTAATGAAGAGTAGTATAATCCATCTACGTGTATGCCAAATTTCAACCATCTGACTGCCATAGAAATATGAAGTATCTTGATTCCAAAAACTGTGGCTTATGCCAGATTTTCTCCAAATCTGGTAATCGTACCAAAAAAATATGTTGGGTGAAGATGCAGAGCAACTGATGCTAGAAGTCTGTGAAGTTTCAAGATGATTGAGAAAAACTATATGAGTAGTCGCTGTCCGAACATTTCCTATGTGACTTTTTGTCCGCAGAAATGCGGATATCTCGGAAACCGTATACCCGATTGAAAAGAAAAGTAATAGCAAACTAGATCCCAAGGGTACTACAAGTTGACCAGGTTTAGAAGTTGATCAGATCAAAACTGTAGGAGGAGATATTTTGCGAATGTCCTTGAGAATAATAATAATAATAATAATAATAATAATAATAATAATAATAATAATAATAATAATAATAAGAATAAAGATCCTGAGAAAAAACAATAATCTGCGATAGATCGCAGATTAATAATACCTCCAAGAGACCACACAGATACTTCAATTACGCATTCAAGTTGATTGTGACAATGATGAAGTTTGCTTAATGATACTCATACTGTCAAACGCAAAATTAGCCATTTGGGCAAATCAGCGATTCTGTAACATTTCACAGAGCTATAGGATTACCACAAGGAGATGGTTTATTAGCAGTGCTCTTCATCCTTTACCTCGTCGTAGCTCTATCATCTGTTGGGAACAAGCGACATGACCTAACCCTTCATTCCCAAACCTAGCCATGTCACGAGTGAGAGTGTATGCCGATGGTGTTGAGTCTATTGTGTATAAAATAAATTCTCCGCTGGTGGTCTCATAATAGCTGCGAAAATGCACAACCTTCGTGCACGAAGCAGAATTTGATCCACACATTTAAGTCTATCTGAGGCGGATGAGGAAGGTACATTTTTGGGTACAAGGAGAAGTGGAGGAAGAGCTCCCTCCGATCCAGATCAACCAACATTTCAAATAGCTATCGAGTTTCTATGTAAGTCAGATGTACCTATATGATTCTGCATGTGTCGGAATAATACTATGTGATTGTGTCATCGGATAGCTCCAATTACCGTCTTTATACCACTGGGGAATCCAGTTTTAGCTATGCCCCGCCAATCTCTGGCTAAGCTCCACTTATGCTTTGCCAGTGATGGGGTCGATAGATCACCGCACTCCTTGAATCTCAATTTCCAGAAAATTATACAGGTGAGCTGTTGAATATTTTGAAACTAAATTTGACTGCATGCTGTTGCTGCGATAACGACAAGTCGAATTAGTTTCAAAATATTCAACAGAATGGTTATTAAAAAGTAAAGACATATAATTCGTACACAGTGACGGACTATTACGCATTTATGTTGAACTATGTAGAGTCATTCATGACGTAATTGATTATGACGTCAGCTTACATGTGGCATACTTGATTATAACGTCATATGACTGATAGAGAAACTGAAGTCCTCCATTGATGATTGTTATCAGAAACGCTTCCGAGGCAAAACTAATCGGCGTGAGTCACAAAGCATAATCTCAAATTCAACACTTTGCAAATTGATCAATATGGTTCCGTGAGGGTAATATAACAGCAATGGACAATACTTGACCATAGTATTCGCCTGGCAGAGAATACGCCGCCTCACAAAGCAGTGGAATTTCCAGAACCATGTGCCAATAAGACAGTATTAAATATGAGGGGCATATTACAAGACCAAATTGTTAAATATGAAATGCGATAACACCTTTAAAAAAAGGTCTATCATCACAAAAGACATTCTTTAGAACACACTAAATATGTGTTGTCATACAGATACTGCCAAATTATACAATTTGTCCGGTTGTACCATCAATCAATCGCCTACCAAAAAGACGGGGTCTTGCCGTTTTCTCACCGAGATCTAATACATAATATCCTGCTCAGATGCAATAATATAGTAAATAATCGAAGAATTCAATCCCTCACTTAAAAGGATGACACCATACTAAATTACATCACACGTAGCCTGACGTCACAATCAAAATGCGTTGTGAATGGCATAACTATGTCCACCATGAACCTTAAATATTCCGCCAGTTGTACGAATTGTATATCTTTACTATTTAATAAAAAGCATGTTAAATATTTTGAAAGCAATTTTACTGCGTGCTGTTGCTGCCATCCTGTTGCTGCCATAGGCAGCAACAACACCCAGCCAAATTAGTTTCAAAATGTTCAACAGCTTATCTGCATAGCTACCTTGAAATTAGGATTCTGGGAATTCAGGGTTCGACGATCCCAATACGGGCAACAAATGGCCGAGTGGATTCACCATTTAGCATACATGCATTTCACGCCCAATCACAATTTCTGGTTTGTTGTTAGGTTGCGGGTTCGTTGATGGCTGCACAAGCAGTTCAAGTTCTTCTGGCTCTAACCGGAGCCGTTGCACTGTTAATGCGTCTAATTCGTCCCATCACTGTCGCCGTCATATTCATTCTGCTGGCCGTATGGTTGCATGGCTTGATTTCGAGCTTCAGCAAGGTGCATTGGGGAATGTCTGCTTTGTAAGTGCATATTTTCCAAACATATAACTGCAGTGGCCAAACGCTCCAGTCGCAAAGCCCTATAACCATAACACGATATAATCTGATATAATCTAAACTCGGAAGGGGCTTGTTTGAATCCGGGTAAAATGAGAAACAATATGTTCTGTGATAAATAGCATCTACTCACTCTCCTTTCCATTAGTTCCAAATGTATTACACGCTCCTTCACGTAAGAATGTGTGTTATAGGAGTATATACGAAATGGCGGCGATTGTGGGATCCTCTATCATTAGAGCCACTGGATTCTGAACAAAACGGATATACTGTAGATTTGTGTCAAACACATACTACGCACTCGCTTACAAATGCCACGTAGATTGTGCGGGATATTTCGAATCTTGAATTAAACTCCTAATTTTTGGCTGCGACAGTGACTGGTAAGTCTCCTGCACACTTCCGCTAGCTTGTGTACATGAATAGAAACATGATATATACACTGGAATTGTGTAGGGGAGGAACAGTTACTTGTTGAATTTAGAATTCACGATTCTAAATATTGCTGATGCGATGCCATTGCGCCAGAAGCTCTCTGGCCAGTGTTATCGAAACACTGCCGCTAATATACGAATTTTAATATTAGTTTCCATGATGCCACCAATCAGGATCTCTGCCAATATATAGTGTCTATCCCATGCGTGGACAGCATGTCATGACAAAGGTACCTGAAGGACAGTTTGAAGGCCGGTGGGTAGATTTAGTGAAACTATTTCGTATCAGACTTATCACGCGAGTTTAATAAGATCGTATCTGGAACACGCTTTAGCGAATTCCAAATTCGTTCTTAGAAAGTGAATCTGATAAGCTTAATACAGCAGGGCCTCTTGTTTCAGATTGTCTATTTAAGTTTGAGATTATATTTACCGCATGAGATATTATTTTTCTTTGCCAGCGTAGCGCGGCACTGCGAATGCTCACCAAATTGTCAAGCGTAACAGTTTATGATTTCGGAATCAAAATTATGATTGATCAATTTAATTTTCAGTGTCATTGAAATCTATAATTATATTACCATTATTTCAAACCATTTTGCCAAGAAAAGGAAAGATGCGTGCATTATCGCTGCTACGCAATGTGGTATAGGTGCCGATTTAATTATTTATATGCAATGGGTGCTTAGCGCGCTTACGTGACAACTATTGTGTGCTCATGGTTAGGATTTAGACTATGCCACGGTGTACCATGTTTGATAAGGTCATAGCTTTTTTGGTTCCTTATAAGACAGACGACGTTCCGCTTTCAGTTGGTTTCCAGATATCTCACGTTTACCATTTTAGGTCCATCGCGATTGTGATACTCATGTCACAATATATCAATTGGGTCAAGGTCCCAATACCAGCGTGGACGCCAAGAAAAGGTCTCCATTTGGTTCGCTTTCCATTGTTTGAGCTGTTCCCGGTATGTTATTAGTGTATGATGTTATACTAGTGTTACGTTAAATTAGTGATGTCGTGCAAGGAGTGCCTGGGGAGCCTTGGCTCCCACTAAATGCCTAGCAATACAATTGACATTTCCATTTTAGCTATGACCCGCCCATCTCTAGCTAAGCTCCACACACACCTAGGTCGTGTTGGGATCGATCGATCTCTGAACTCCCTGACTATCAATGTTCAGAAAACCAAACAGGTAATACTCGGTATTATGCTTATGAGCATGTCGATAGTCACTTACAGGACTGGCGGTATGATCAGCGAACGAAAAGAAGAAGATACTCGGTATGCCGCTAGAGATGGAATATGCCGACGATGTGGAATTCATACACGAGGAAAATAAACCCCTTGACGAACTTTTCCCAATAGCTGCAAACTAACAATTGAGAAACTCTTTATGAATGAATCCAGAACAGAGGTCACCCACATATACATATCTACAAAGCATGAAACTAAAGAAAATGATGACCGACTTCGTGGCGGCTAGCCATGGAGAAAAAGTAAAATCCTGGGCTCACTGCTTTTCAGTACTGCTGCCATTTATGCACGCTGCGTCATGGGGAACATAGCTTTCCAGTCCTTCTGGAAGCTATGGATTCGTAGATCAAAGGGAGTAACGTATATCACGAATGTTCTGTTCCATCTAGTAAATTGGAAGATATAGCATGTAAACATATTTGCGGAAATGAAAGGTCCTTCCAATTATACAAGTTCTATATCTTCCATGCTATATCTAATGAAGTACTTACATCCGCCATCTTAAAGGTTACCAAATGGACTCGTAACATTATAGCAGACCTCCAATCGTTCTCCACAGGTAGATGATCTCTCTCGCTCTCGCTCTCTCTCTCTCTCTCTCTCTCTCTCTCTCTCTCTCTCTCTCTCTCTCTCTCTCTCTCTCGTGTGCCGTTCGCATACTACTTTGCCTCTTATATGTGCGAGAGAAGTCCAACCCCAGCAATATCTACACCGGGATTACGCTAGAGACGTAGGTACGCAGGCCAGATGGAGTTTATAGATGAGGTGACGAAGCCTCTCAATAGCCTGCTCCGTATAGCTGCAGAACAACACAAAAATGTGTATCGAACTTTCCAATTTTAGCTATGCCCCGCTCATCTCTAACTAGGCTCCACCCACACCTCGCTCGTGTTGGGATCGATCAGTGAGTATTTTCACTCGAGTGGTAATTGTTTCTACTGAGGTGTAAATTACAAAAAAATAATTGATTATTAAAAAATATATGAATGTCACTTACCAGCCATCGTACTGTTGACACAAGACGGGTTAAAGGCTCGTAATTGCGTATTGCTTTGTTGTCTTGTAGGTTTTATTCGCAGTTATTATTTGTTGGGCGCTGTCTGCAATCATAACAGCTGCTGGTGGATTTCCAGACCACCCTGCTGATATCCGGTATAACGCGAGGACGGATATTAGTGGCGACGCAATCCGAAATGCTCCTGTGTTCAGGTTTCCGTACCCAGGTAAGGGAGACAAAACGTCTACATGCACACGACATTTGGGTACTCCCATACGCAATTTGCTTTGTATTTAATATATATATATATATATATATATATATATATATATATATATATATATATATATATATATATATATATATATATATATATATATATATATATATATATATATATATATATATATATATATATTTATATATATACAGACGGGTTGGAAGGGTCAATATGAATTCAACAGCACATTTCAACAGCCTTTCAACACAATTTTACTAGCTCACAAGGTTCTATTTTTTGTTTTGGAAATCTGACATGTTATTTTTAGCTACACTCTACCAGCCTTGGCCAGGATTTTGTCCTTCGGCTCACAAAGAGGTGGGCGATTTTGGTCTCTAATGTTATAGTCGCCCATTATGGGGTCAGTGCCCAGCGTTGTTATCTGTTACTGTAGCAACGCTGGCCTGTCCTGATTAAACAGGATGGTAATACTGATATGAGATGCACGCGTTGTTTGTGAATGAGGGAAGCTAAACGGCAATTATCCGCACCCTTCTGTCCTGCTAATGAATTTTAAAACGAAAGGCCGCTCGATGACCACTGATACATTTAGTCCAGGAGACACTTTTAAAAGAGGCTTAAAGAATTTCAAACTGATTTAGAATAGAACTAAAAACCTGGTTATGCAAAATTTATATTTTATACATATTTCAAGCAACTGGGATAGCTTACCAGAAGACACATTCACGAACATAAACCTAAACATCATGCAATATAGACTAGACTCGTATGTGTCTGAGTTTTGATATATTTAACAGCAAATACACAATACGAGATCGACAGAGATAATATTACAGGAAATCTCTTAGTGGCGTGGCATGCGTACTCTGTCGAAAATTACTGGACTACGAAAATACACATTTGAAGGCACCGTAATCGATCTATACTTTTAATATCTATGGCATTAAAAGAACATTACAAGTGCATGACACGAGCTTACTTAACACCTGTTAACAGTTAAGTACGCTGTCAGCGAGTTATTGTATTGCTGATGCCTTAATCTGTTGAGGCCAATGTGACATTGTGCTCTCAGAATTGCCAAACTAAATATGTAAATTGTGAAGTAAATATGTTATGCTTCGTCGCATATTTGCACTCTTTTTCGCTCGATGTGCAATATCAGTTTCCATATTGGGCATCGTGCTTCGCACTCGGGCAACTATTCAATTCACATTTCCTGTTTCTCCATCCATTATATGACGTCATAATCAACTAAGTAACGTGTATACTTACGTCATGGATAATTCGAAATAGTCCATCTTTAATGCTTAATGGGCCGACACGTTGTACAACTTGTATGTCTTTGCTATTTAATAAACATGATGTTGAATATTTTGAAACTAATTTGACTGGGTGCTGTTTCTGCCATAGGCAGCAACAGCACCAAGTCGAATTAGTTTCAAAATATTCAACAGCTTACCTGCATAGTTCTGAAAATTGATAGTCAGGGAGTTCAGAGATCGGTCGATCCCAACCCGAGCGAGGTGTGGATGGAGCTTAGATAGACATGAGCGGGGCACAGCTAAAACTAGAACGGTCCATTAACTATAGAATACCTAGCGAAATTCTCGTGCAAATATGCGACTAAGCATTTAATAAGATCTTTACATGTACGTACACAACGATCATATCACCAGGCGCCGCCGTGATGCAGTGACTTACTGATACTTCGGTAAATGTGTCATATTTCTTAATGTATCTTCATTGTCATCCTCGTTTAGGTCAGTTCTGTTCGATCGACTTTAGAATTGAGTACTTCATTATCTATCTTGTGGGCATAGTGCTTACAGTTTTGGAGTCGATGGGAGATTATTGCCAATATGCAATTACATGTTGCTTGCCACGTCCACCGGATCACGTTTTTAATCGCGGTATCTTTGTGGAAGGATTCTGTGGATTTTTCTCGGCACTGCTCGGGATGGGGCACGCAACCACGTCATACAGCAATATTGTTGGAATCGTTCGCGTCACTAGGGTATCGTACTATAACTATACTGATTTATCAGCATTTAGTGCTATGTTAAATGTGATGCACATCATAATCTACTCTAGTATTCTAGTTGATTCATGAGCATGATTCATTATAATGTTACTAGGTGTGGATGGATATATGGTGCCACTATTTGAATAATTGAAACTAAGCATTCCGATTGTGTTACATGCTTTGCACCTGGTCTCAGCAGAATAGCCATTAACATATATTTAGATGGATATATTTTAATAAAATATATCCATTTCAAACAAAGGTTAATGGCCAATATATATATATATATATATATATATATATATATATATATATATATATATATATATATATATATATATATATATATATATATATATATATATAATATATATATAAAAGCTATTTGATAAATGTTGTTAGATGTAAATGTATGTTTGTGTAACAAAAAGAGATTTTGAATTAATACATCCTTGGGAGTGCCTCGGCTATAATATATTGTATATCAACACATTTTAGCAATATGCTATCAATGGGACTTTCCATATTTAGCCATGCCCCGCCAATCTCTAGCTAATCTCCACCCACAACTCGCTCGTGTCGGGATCGATTGATCGCTGATCTCCCTGCCTATCAATTTCCAGAAAATTCTATATGTAAGCTGTTGAATATTTTGAAACTAATTTGACTGGGTGCTGTTGCTGCCTGTGGCAGCAACAGCGAATAGGCACTAACAGCGTCCAGTCAAATTAGTTTCAAAATATTCAACAGCATGTTTATTAAATAGTAAAGACATACAATTCGTATTACGTGTCTGACTATTAAGCGTGAAAGACGGACTATTTGGAATCACTCAGGACGTCGTGATTATGGCGTCAGTATACACGCTGTTTAGTTAATTATGACGTCATGTGATAGATGGATACTCTGGAAAGGTGAATTGTCGCCATAGCAGTAACTGCAGACGTGTTTGATAGATATGCATGTACTTCGTTGTTAAAAGTTGTATATGAATGAGCACATATTCTCATAGACGATGCCAATGTCATTATGCTTATAATGCTGCAGGTTGCCAGTCGACGAGTGTACGCTACAGGAGCTGTCATGCTAATTGTATTGGGATTGTTTGGAAAGGCTGGGGCACTTTTCGTCAGCATTCCCAAGTCGGTCCTCGCTGGCCCTGTATTCATAGGCATTGCGTTATTGCTTGGTGCCACATTTATGAACTTGAAAAACGTTGACCTCGGCAAAACACGCAACCAGACAATACTTGGCTGTTCTATCATATTCGGCGTGTTCGTGCCTTTCTACTTCGGCGATAACAGGGGAGATATTGACACAGGTATTATACGGTGATTGGGTATTAAGATAGGAATCGGATAGGAATAAGTAAAACATATCTTACATCACCATCACGCCATATGAGACTATAAAATGATAGCTGAGAGACAAATAATCCGTTATTGAAACAGAGTTGCCACGCGCGCGCACGCACGCACGCACGCACGCACGCACGCACGCACGCACGCACGCACGCACGCACGCACGCACGCACGCACGCACGCACGCACGCACGCACGCACGCACGCACGCACGCACGCACGCACGCACGCACGCACGCACACATACATATATATATATATATATATATATATATATATATATATATATATATATATATATACCTACCTCCAGGTTCCACCATTGCAGATCAGATTATCATTTCTATCATAACGATACCGTTCTTGGTTGGCGGCATCGCTGCAGTCTTTCTGGATAATACACTACCAGGTTCGTACGCCCCCACCCCTCCCCCACCCACCCACCTACCACCCCACCCCACCGACCCCGCTAATTATAACATAATTACTCTAATCAATCTAGACCAGCGAAGTATTTCGTGATGATTGAGCGTTTGACCTTATCGCCACAATCGATATGTCCAATTGTCATGGCCAGATTAACATTGTTCCTGACTGCAGAGACTGGATATATTGAATCTGTCACTCAAGTATATGACATTATACTCGATTAATTCACATGTAGGCTGATAAATGTCATAAAGGTCAGATAGTACTCCGTCATATTTTTTATTCTTCGTGCGTTCACATTTGACTACAGTTGAGGGTTGCGCATATGGATTAAGCTGGCTATGTTAGCCAGGTTGTCTGTATCCCCGTACAGCTTGTCATTGAGGGCTGTTGTTGATGGCCAGTAGCTGTGCCGCTGCTGATTGCAACGTTGGCAATCCTGTAAGATGTGTGTAACTGTTTCTTGGCTGGTGCCACAGCGGAACATTGCAGATGTGTCAATCTCAGTTTGCTGTACATGTGAGCACGCAGCCTCCAATGTCCTACACGGAGACGAAAGATTAGCACTTGTTCTCTTCTGGACAGCTGATTATGAATGGATGCTGATTCGTGTTCTAGATGCTCCGTCATGAAGCTGGAATAGTCCGTCATGTATAGCATATGCGAATTGTACATCTTTGGTGGATTTCAGCCACTTGTCAAATTAGTTTCAATATATTCAATGGATTACCTGTATAGTGGTTGGGAAATTGGGATTCTGGTAATTCAAGTTTCAAGGACTATAATTTGATTCCTACACGCACAAAATGTGGGCGGCGCTTTGCTAGAAATGGGCGAAGCATTGCTAGAAAGTGATCCCTATTATAATATGAGGCTGAAAGTCGTGCAATTCTTCATGTACCCTAGTGTACGGTTGGGTTAGGAAAGCGTATGAAGCATTTATTTCCACAGACATTTTTGTGCGTGCTAATTTATATGGTAGATAGCGTGACAGTGCTCTCGATTCATTGTGTATCACTGTGATTGTATTGGCGCTTCTGACTCTTTCGTAACGCGTACATTGCGTTAATCAAACATCAATATTTATAGCAGTTTATGCACGCATTGGCAAACACAATGTGACTTGCTACCTGATCGATGAAATACATGATTTAAGCCGGTAGCGCTTACATACCAGCACTCACAGTCTAGTCATGATGTAAGGGATATTCTATTGTATGGGAAGTAAATCTACTTAAAGCTGGTCTTACCAGCAACATCTTGTAGTCTAATTATTTTCAAAATATGCAAGGGGTTTCCTGGATACGTCACTTTGTATTGCAATTGAAACACTAGCATTCCACCGGTTAACATGTTACATACACACGCATAAACGTGCTTCAAACATGTAACGCCTCGTGCGTCAAGCTAATTCAGTAATCGTCAAATTGGCCAAAACAGCATCTGCAGTTGTCTTGAAGAATGCCCATTTGGGGGGGCAAGAGAAGAATATTTTTCTAAATTTACCACTAGAATGACTGGCTCTGTTACAGAGCCAGTCATTCCAGTCGACAATTGAAAAAACAAGTCTTCTCTTGTCCTGCAAATGGACACTGACTAAGCAACAATTTAGATGTGTTGACCATTAACCCTTTAGGAACTATTTTCCTAAATTACAGAGGTATATTTACAAAAACAGTCTGCTCTAGGCCAGCAAATGATCATTCACAAAGAAAAAATGTTAATATTTTTTAATCTTGAAAAGTAAAGGATTATTTGATAAAGGTAGCGTTTCGAGCACTTTGAGGCGTTAAAGGCGTGTGTCTCTAAGAGAAATCTATTATCTTTCAATAGGACGATTTCCAAAAGTGAAGCATGTGGATGGTTTAGAAGCTGACGATGCTGAGAAGGCGTCCCCAAAGGAGAACTTGTTGCAACAGAACAATGGCCAGATGGATCAGAAACGGGAGGAGCTACGTCGACGTAAGGAGCGGTTACTGCGAGTCTATGATCCACCATTTATTTCTAAATATACACGGCGGTGGAACTGGACTAGATACGTGCCCATCTTACCGAATCCATACCCGCGCGGATACGATGCTGACGAGAGGACAAATGGAATGACTCAGTCTAATAAATCTCTAAGCGAAGCCAATGTTTAAGACGATTGTCAAAGTATTAAGCATAGAGTTACCATTTTCCAGTTTTCAGTTTTATTCACCCAGGCCATTTACACAGCATATGGTGTAGACATTATTATTATATATTATACTATGTCGGTAGTTATTATTATTATTATTATTATTATTATTATTATTATTATTATTATTATTATTATTATTATTAACATAATTAGCATCGTTATAATCACTATTTTCAACGTCCTTATAATAATAACAACAATTATTATTATTATTATTATTATTATTATTATTATTATTTTGTTGTGGTGGTGGTGGTTGTGGTGGTGATGATTGTAGCGTATTGGTGCTGGAGCCGTCGTTGTTGCATTGGTCGTAGCAGAGAAGTGTGTGTCCGAGGTGCTCCTGATGCCGTAGTTGTCGTTGTCGTAGTTGCCGTTGTCATCGTTAATATTGCTGTTGTTGGTGATGTTGTTGCTGTTGTTGTTGCTGTTGTCGTCATCGTCGTCGTCGTCGTCGTCGTTGTTGTTGTTGTTGGTGCTGCTGCTGCTGCTGTTGTTGTTGTTGTTGTTGTTGTTGTTGTTCTTGTTGTTCTTGAGCATGTCTTCCTTTTTTCTTTGAGAGCCGCAAATATTTGCATAACCTATTCAGTATTGGTTTGTTACAGATCGCAAATAGGCCTTGAGTTTTCTCTGTTGTGTCCAGCCTTACACTCAGGTATATATTGTGTTTTTTCTGTTGTGTATTTTTCGCAGAAAGATTTATTTCTGTTTTTACTACGATACATGTATTACAAAGTTGTTCCTCCGTGTCAATAACCACTCACCTTTTAGATTCTATTGCGAGTTGATCAGGGGCGGATCACCCAATAGGCTGACTAGGCTTCACCCTAGGGGCCCGTGATGGCAGGGACCCGTCACCTTTGGCAATACAAAACAGTTTGAACTAATTTCATACTGTTGTTGTTGACACCTTCACCCAAGTTCGCCCAGTATTAGGCCGATAGTGCTGCAATGCATTTCTGCAGTCACTAGATATATATATATAAGTCTATATTTAGTTACATATGTGCCTATAATGCAATAGCCGCACAAATCCGTTTCATCATCTGTCCATCAAAGATAGCCATCATTGACAACCAACCCCACCTCATCCTCAGTTCTTCACGTATGTTGTGACTTTCAGCAGACAGCGAGGAGCTGCCAAGAGTTTGATGACGTAATACAGATGTTTGCCTCCAACATAAGACGCTCCTAGTATTCATATACTCCAATGCTACATGGTAACAACTCATGTTTGATTTTATTAATGAAAATCTTGCATTTTCAAAGTAAGTGAGGTATGAGTATATTCCATTTTTAGACATAAACCACACTTGTAAGACTCTTCTTTTTGCAATTGACTTCAAGTGCATCGTATTTAATTACCGTTATCTACTTATCTATATGAACATTCAAGGTATGTGTTAATATTAAAGCAATGGACGAAGGGATTAACAAATACTGTTGAATGTTAGGTTAACTCATACAATTATATATATGAACTACTATATATCAGCAGGCAGAATACAAATGTATAGGTTGCCATCATTTTAATAAAGATATTCACTTACAGTAGATATGCGAATTGAAATTAAGTATCCGTCTTATCGCCATAAGCTCAGTGGCGGCCCAAGAAACGTATTGTTGCGGGCGTGGGTGTGTGGGCAAGAGAGGAGCAAGGTAGTTACATGGGGGTGGTGGTTGCAAGACTGTGGGTGGGTCAGAGAAGGTGTATCCCATTCCCTCTACCCTCTTGCTGGTAGCTTCTTGGGGACAATCTTGAAATGTAGATGGTCAGGTAGTGAATTTCCTCTGTTTCTGAAGGTAAATTTAGACCTTACAAGCACGGGCTCACACATACGCTCAGGGGTCTAGTTTACAAAGTGATGCACACACTTGGAAAGATTGACACCATTTTTATCAGAGATTATTGTTTAAAAGTACATGCTGTGATCTACTATGCAACGTCAGCAACGAACCATTTGAAAAACTTTCCTGGAAATTTTGGTAAGGGGGGTGGCAAGTAGAGGGGCAAAGCATTGTTGTAGGGGGGTGCAATTGCCCCCTTGCCCGCACCCCCCCCCCCGTCCCCCGTGGCGTCGCCACTGCATAAGCTGCCATTGTTGCTTGACAATTTAAGTAATTAAGCACAATAATTACAATCCCGCGACGCGTGTCTGGTGTATAATGCATTTGGTTCCCTCTGACTCCTTACAGTAGGTTTGTCAGTCAGTCTGCCTCACTGCCTGTGCCGTTTCCCAGGAACTGCTGGTTCAAATTGTTTTAAATTTTGACACATGGCTCATTATGACCCACTAGGATTTCCAAACTTTCTCAATGAAAATATATGGATCCCAATATAAAGCGGGCGTGTGTAATCTTTTAGTCGGTGCTCTTGTTAAATCCTGTTGCGGCGTTTGGTTGTAACATATTCAATATTTAAATCTCTTGATCTGCCTAATCAATGTAGATCATTTGAGCAAAATGAAATTTTGATTGCATTTTCGAGCATGAATAATAAAGTAAATGGCACTATTCTAGTACACAAGCAGCGATTGTAGTGATGTACATGCTAGAGAGAAGAAAAAATGTTGTAAAATAGTTATAAGTTATATAAAGAGAATGTCAAATATGATTTTATAAAATTCAATAAATAGTGTTGCATATTTTGAAACCAATCTGACTATGATGTCTAACTGATGATGGCACCAATAGTCTTCAGTAAAATGTATTTGAAAATATTCAGCAGCTACATGCAATTTAAGCACTTGGGCTTAATGAGCATTGGGGATTCGATTGATTTCGATGTACGCACTCAATTGTAGGTTTCATTTTGTTTTTGATTTTAGAATAACTATGATATATCACCATCCATCTGAGGCTGCAAAGCGACACGCCCAGGGAGGAAACAAATTGTGTTTGGAATTCGTCACGGCAAAAGTTCCAAAAATAACAGAGATGTTTGTACGTGCCGGTGAACAGTCGTCATCGGTTCCTCCTGATTCTAGCATTGATAACCAACAGACTGAGGTCATTGCGGAGCAGGAGCAGGATAATAATGCCCCAAATAATGATATTACAGACCACACATGTACTGACTTAGAAGCACCAACTGGCAGAGACAGTGTACAAAAAGACGAAGACCCAGGCATAACAATCCCTGTATATGATTCCGACTTAGGGCAGTGGCCAGACACTATTACTGAAGAAATGCGAAGCTATTGGGCAGATCATGGCAGTGAACAATGCCAGCATTCAAACGCAAGTTTTGAAGCATAAAAAATTGTTGATGGAAATCGTCAGATTAGATACTTTTCAAAGAAACTCTTTACGTATGAGCATCCATTAACGCATAGGAAAATTACGCGGTCTTGGCTGCGTTATTCTCCATCAAAAGCAAGTGTTTACTGCTTTCCCTGTAAATTGTTTGCGGACTCACAGGAAGGCATATCATTTGTTCGAAATGGAATTAGTGATTGAAAAATGCGTCCACGCGGATTCCACAGCATGACCGTTCGGATATGCATGTTAAATCGATACTCTGTTTGAAGAATTTTCAAAAGTGAAATGCAAGAGTTGATGAAAGTATGGTATTGCAGTATAATGTAGAATGTGCATATTGGAAAGCTGCACCTGGATCGTATTGTGCAAGTTATTATGTTTTGGCAGAACGAGGCTTGGCCTTTCGTGGTCATGATGAGGTCTTTGGCTCTTGTTCAAATGGAAATTATCTTGGACTTTTGGAATTACTTGCTAAATTCGATCCATATTTGGCTGCACATATTGAAAAGCATAAAGCACAACAGACAGCAGGGAAAGGACGTGGTACAACTTCGTCTTTGTCTTCAACAATCTGTAACGAACATTTATGCATAATGGGCAAACGTGTACTGGACACAATTATTGAAGAAATAAAAACTGCGAAATTATACTCGATATCGATAGACTCCACACCTGATGCGAGTAAAGTGGATCGTTGTACCTGCATACTGTGTTACATTCCGGAAGTTGGTAATGGCCCAGTTGAGCGTTTTCTTAAATTCTTAGACATGGAAGGTCATACAGCGCAGCAATTAGCAGATACGTTGTTTCAATTCCTCGACAATGTTGGCATCGACATAAAGAACTGCATGGGACAAACCTACGACAATGCAAGCAACATGTCTGGCAAGTATCACAGTGTTCAAGCTTTAATTCGAGAACACAACCCACTTGCTGTGTACATTCCGTGTTTTGGGCATTCGCTTAACTCAGTGGGAAACGCCCGCTGCTGTGGACAGTGTCCCAATGGCAACTGTCTTTTTTATCTTCGTTCAAAAAATCTACACATTCCTCAGTGCGTCAACTCATAGATGGGCTATTCCTACAAATCTGTTACAAGGAATTCCAGTTGTAAAGACGTTAAGCCAGACGCGTTGGTCTGCCCGAGCAGATGCAAGCGATGCTCTGACGCGTGGTTACAGCCAAATAAAGCAAGCCTTAGAAACCATTGAGCAAGATAAGGAAGAGAAGAACGAAACAAGATGTGAGGCCGAAGGACTAATCAACAAAATGGAGAGGCTGGAATATGGAATTTTGACAGCAGTGCTATGGGCAACCATCTTACAGCGATGTAATCGAACAAATATGGCTCTGCAAAGTTCTAATTTGGATTTGAATAACGCAGTTGAAATGCTGCAATCACTAAAGGCATATACACACACATTGAGAGATCATTTAGAAGAAATTGAAGCCAATGGGAAAGAAAAGTCTGGTAATGATGTGTTTAAAGAGGAACCGTCTCGAAAGCGCAAACGCAGCATTCGAATTACACCTTTCGAAGGGCAAGGGGAGGAGACACAACTTTCTCCACGTGAAAATTTCCGGACACAAGTGTACATACCTATCATTGACAACCTCACTGCAGCTTTTACAAAACGTTTTGATGCATACACAACAGTGTACAACCTCTTCGGATTCTTACACACACTCCTGACGCTTCAACCTGAGCAAATACGACTTTCTGCTACCAATCTTGTGAAAGTTTACCACAGTGATTTAGAACCATGTTTAGCAGAGGAACTTGTGCAATTCAGTGAATTCGGCAAATTACAGACAGGTTTTGATTCTAATCGTTCTACGGAACTCGAACTATTTCAGATTGTTACACAAGTCGGTGTCAAAGAAATATTCCATAATGTTGAGGTTGCATTAGGCATCTATCTGTCTCTGCTAGTCAGCAGCTGTTCTGGTGAACGGTCATTCTCAACACTGCCACGTGTGAACAAATATGATTAGGACATCTATGGGTGACGATAGACTCAACACATTAGCACGTTTGAGCATTGAAAGTGACACCCTTTAGTCCCTCAATTTTAAAGACGTTATTTCTGACTTTGCATGCCTCAAGGCGAGAAAGGCAAAGTGTCTAAATTAAAATGGTAAAGAGATTTGAAATCCTCATTTCATTCTGGTTATGATGGTTGCCAAGAACGACAAATGCCTTTGGCAAAAATTGAATTGTTGCTGCTGTTGAAAATGTGGGTGCACTGATGCGTGCGTGCGTGCGTGCGTGCACTGATGCGTGCGTGCCTGCCTGCCTGCCTGCCTGCCTGCCTGCCTGCCTGCCTGCCTGCCTGCCTGCCTGCCTGCCTGCCTGCCTGCCTGCCTGCCTGCCTGCATGCCTGCCTGCCTGCCTGCCTGCCTGCCTGCGTGCGTGCGTGCGTGCGTGCGTGCGTGCGTGCGTGCGTGCGTGCGTGCGTGCGTGCGTGCGTGCGTGCGTGCGTGCGTGAGTGCGTGAGTGCGTGAGTGAGTGAGTGAGTGAGTGAGTGAGTGAGTGAGTGAGTGAGTGAGTGAGTGAGTGAGTGAGTGAGTGAGTGAGTGAGTGAGTGAGTGAGTGAGTGAGTGAGTGAGTGAGTGAGTGAGTGAGTGAGTGAGTGAGTGAGTGAGTGAGTGAGTGAGTGAGTGAGCGAGTGAGCGAGCGAGCGAGTGAGTGCGTGCGTCTGTGCGTGCGTACGTGCATGCGTGTGTGTAGCGTGTTGTGTGTATCTGTGGTCGTGATCTTGTTAAGCTAATGAGATGATCTTGACGCCAATGTGGCTCGCGTTAGGTCACTTACGGAAAGGAGTAGCATGCTAGCTCTTACAAGTACTCCAGTAGCCATGTTCTGGCGGATATCGCTGTGATAGCGATACAGTTACTTACTATATGTACGTGCTGAGGGACTGTATCGCTGTCAAAGGGATAGCTTCTAGAACGTGGGCGTAGACTCCTTAACCTTGCCTCAATTTCCAGTAACATATGCCTTGACAGTAACATATGCCTTGATTATAACAGGTTTTATTTTATATCACTAGTGACGCATGCTCTCTCTCTCTCTCTCTCTCTCTCTCTCTCTCTCTCTCTCTCTCTCTCTCTCTCTCTCTCTCTCTCTCTCTCTTTCTCTCTCTCTCTCTCTGTAAATTTAAATTGTGCATAAGTTAAACGTTATTTATATGCTGCCATTTAATATATCTGTAGGGAGTGGGCTATATTAAGTTGCTTGAACTTGTGCCGGATCCCTTTGTGCATTTGCTACAATAGAATATGTTTAAAAAACTAACACTAGCATTAAATAAATTACGACAAAAGCGCAAATAATTAAAATATATAATAATTTGAATAATCCAAGCATCTGATTTTAACAACTACATTTCTTTTCACTAAGCCAATACTTCCCAACGTGTGAATACTTATTAAGGTAGAGCTATAATATATAAATACAGCCTGTTTTATTATGTGCCCTATGTAGCTTGAGAAGGAGAATTTAAAAACCTTGGTTCAAGTTTACATTTCGAATCATACTTTCAGATAATATTAAACAATGAGTGGCAGTCAGTCATGAAACTCTAGTGTGAGAAGTGTCTGTTTAGCTTGCACTGTAAGAGCGTGACATGTGAAATCTCAGGGAATGGAAAGATGAAGGTTCCTGTACATCAATACACAGTTTCGCCCAGATTTGACATTCTAAACCTATTCTGGATACTGTGTTCCATATTTCCGAGACAACAATTTGGTACCAGCGCCAATGCCATCAGACCTTCACCAAAAAGATCTGGAGTAGTTAAAACTAGGACTGTTCGATTATGGAAGTAAATAATTGATTATGATATCTGGAAAATAATCGATGTAATCGGATAATCGATTATTTAATCTTGGAACCTTGGAGACTACGTAGTGAGTGAGGGAGGGAGGGGGTGGGTGAGGGGGAGGGAGAGATAGATAGATACATAGAGAGATGAGAGGGTATAGCTTTATTAAAATGAATAATAATAATAATAATAAATAAATAAATAATTAAAGTGTTATAAGGCATGTCATATTCGATCAAGTAAAAGGACAAGTATCTTTATACAACTGTAGACGATGTCATACATATAAATATCATAGCAAACGACTCGGAGATCGACATGTAAGCAAAAATTAATTTTCAATTTACTGTTATTATAACTTTTCAAACTTGCCCAGGCCCATGTATTATAGAAAAGTAATGAATACTTCTTAGATTGTTCTATATGTGAATTTTGTCCAATTTTTAATTCATGTTAAAAGCTGAGGATTAAAACCTTAATCTATCAGTGTTCCTTTAGGAAAATCTGAGAAATATTAGATCAAATGTTGCTGAAAATATAATAAAATTGGAAAGAATTGTGAAATTGTGAAATATGTGACGCTTAAATGACCGACGACTGTTCGCCATCTTGAATTTACCATGAATGCCTCGCATCTATAGGTTAGCAACTGGGCTGACACTAATTCCTGCGTGATAACCTAATGTTTTCTGAACTTTCAGTTCCTGAAACTTTTTGTTTCGCAGATAAGTTGAGGAGCTGGACGCCAATTCGCTGTTTCGAGCAAATCACCACCCTCCTCAACCTCTCGTATTTTCAATGGTAACCGACGAGGATTTGGAATGTAAAACTTAGAATCTGGATATTGCATGGGCACAACAATGTCTTCTGTCAGACCTCGACTTTATATATGGGATCGCTGCCCTTTTGTCCAAACCTCAATACATTCAACCTTTAATAGAGGTGATCAACAACACGGCCTATCGACTCTGACTTGCCATCATGCAACACAAGCCAAGGAACAGGAACAAGTCGATAATGAAGCATCAGCCACATACAATGTATTATAAAAAGAACATAGTAGACAATGTTGAAATCATGTCATACCTTGGACGTTCTCTTAATACCCAGGGAAATGTGAACCACAGGCTTAGCTGCCGTGGAGGGGAAGTGTCTGTAGCCTTCAAATAAATCGAAGAGATTTAGAACAACACGGAATTCTTTCGAAAATCCAAGCTGATGTTTTACAACTTAATGGTATGTCCACCCTGCTCTATGGCAAATTAAAGCCCGGAACGAAGGTTGAATGTATTCAACACAACGTACCTTAGAAGGGCCCTGGGCACTTTATGGAATGACTTCATCTCCATCAACAATATTCGGAAAGCGACCCAGTATGAGTATCAACCACTATCTACTAACGTCTGCTTGAGTTAGCTTTGTCACATCTTCATACTCCATCGAGCAAGGTTGGCTAGCCAGGTGTCATTGTGTTAACAAGCTAGACAACGAAAACTGAATCCTCAAAATGACCTGCATAAAAATAGTTGTCGATGATTTCCAAATAACTAAGAGGAAATGAATTTACATGTTGATTCTGGTTGAGGAGCGATTAGAACGGCGATACTCCCCCGAGCCGTGGTACCCTCTAAGTTCATGTAACTAATTTGTTAGCTGCAGTTCTTATTCACCTAGGCATTCAAGTCATACCAATGGCTCGTCGACCTTTTTCATCGCAGCGATGATTGACCAACATCATATGCTATACATTGCTGGCCGGTTGACCAATGTTCTTATGATATCCGTCATGTTCCCACGCATGTGATGAGGAACTTACCACATGTGTGCATGCATCGGGCATGTCCACCTACCAGTGACTATTCGATTCGATTTTCTTCCTAACTGAAATATAAAATGTCAAAGTCAAGTCTTGACAAAAACATTGGCCCTATGATGATAATAGGTAATGCTTTAGGCAATTGGGCAAATAGATTGGTACGTAGAGCGCAATTAAATGAGCTGGAGAAGGTTGTTCCCTTAGCAACATTATCTGTTTAATTCGTTTCAAAATACTGAACATAACTATTCCTATACTGATATAGAATATGTCTTGACCGGTCTGCTTGTTTAACCTGGCTAAATTCTTTAACATAAATGTATCGCGTTTTTCGATAAGTAGATTACTTTATGAAAACCACATTTATTTACGCCATTATATTTATCACCTAGTTACAGATATGTGGACAAACGTTGATATTAATGTGGGGCCCCAGCCGGGTTCAAGATATTGGACCATGTCAACCCCGTTGATAGAAGACAGTGTAAAGGGGCATAGCACATTAGAGATAAGCAGAAGGTTCGTTAGTATATGTCAATTGTCGTAGCATTTCTATTGATCAATGAATGTACCGTTCCCTGCAACCCTCACCACATACCAGATATATTAGCGCGCTGCGGTAACCAAGATCTCAATTGAAGAAGGCAATCGGAATTGGAACACACATTGACAAATCGGATATCGTTCGTCCATGATTGACAGCAATTGATGATTGTGATTTCTTAAAAGCACTTCAATCAGTACATAGGTCTTATATTTGACAAGGACTATTTACTTTCACGGTAGGCGTCTTATCAAGCGCATTTGAAGGCCTCTCATAGTTGTACGGTAGCTGTTTAGCTGTCGCATGTAAACATCACTAACGAATTCATTGCTCATTTATGAGGTTGCAAAATCATTTTAGCGTATTAACCATGTTTTAGTAAATTTGCATTCAGTTGGCGGTAGCTGTTTTCAATGTGACCGTTTCAATGTGTATCCCTATAGAGGATTTGCTACTATTGACTCGTACCCAATCTCTCCTCGTATCATAAATAGTTATTACAAATGGCCTCTTACTTAGTCCTACTACAAACATATACACTCCCATGCTCGTAATCCATTAGTATAAACTTACATATGCATACATGCACAGCGATGTCTGAAATGTCTGAGATAATCGGCGTTCAGTATTCCCATAGTATGTTCATGAGATGGCTGCTATCTATGAAGACTGTCGACGCAGTGGTACACTCCAACTATTTGTTCTTTAATTATGAATACCCAAAATGCAGAACATCAAACAATTATGAATGTGTGCAAAACATTGGAACGGATTCCATTGCCATCCACACAACTAAAACAATCGATGTGCTACGGAACTTATTCGCCTGATCAATTGAAATGCCAGTGCTTCGTTAGATATCTGGACAATGATCAGGCTCAACATCATGATTGGGTCAGCCATTTAACCTGAATTAATGTGAAGTGCACTATTTCTCGTATACAATATGTCATATTAGGGACCCATCGCTATGAATGCACGAGCACATTTGCGAAGATATTACAAAGGACGTCATCCTGTCGCACTGGTTCCAATTCACGTTACCTGTCGCACTGGTTCAAATTCACGTTAAATTGCTGACCTAATCATGATGCTGAGCCATATCAAAGTCTAGATATCTAAGGAAGCACTGGGTTTTCAAGTAAGTCACGCATTATGAATCCTACCATGGGTGAACTGGAAGTGCATGCCTCTCTAAACGCCTATGTTTAATCAGACACTGCTTGCAGAATCAATCTCTCGTGTTGAGTGTGCAATACAGCCATTGTTGGTACACCACTCCGTCTCCAGCACGGCATGAGCCAATACAAAGGTCGTGTTGTGCATTCTTCTATATGTTGTTACTTTTCCAAGCTTCGAATCGATGGCGTCGCGTGCAAACGGTTGCCAACTTGATGGAATGTCGATGGCTGTCCACAAATTATGGCAGAGGGAATTGAACACTGAAGCATTGCTGCATGGTTTACCAGCAGTTTAACCATATACATTCACATTGCAACAAATTAATGCCATTTCGTAATGGTATGGCTAAGACTATGTTTGGAATAATGCCGATGGTATATATGCTAAACTGCCGACATAGTCCGCCAATCTTGACCCAATTGCAGAGGTCTAGACCAAGGTACTCAGCATGCTGCTGCCTAAGGAGACGTAACTTGTGAGAGGATTGCGAGTATTGTAGAGAAAATTCGTTGCGTAGCAACTTAGAATACTCGTGGAATTAACGGGAGATGTGTTGTAAAAAATAGCACCCGGAATCCTGATTCCCTAAACACGAACACAAACATGGAATATTCGCATAATAGCGTCGGTTGCTATGTTATGTAAAAATGACAAAAAATTACGGACTCGGATACAGTCTAGCTTAATTGTAATTGGTCGCTACAGACCGCTGAAAATGCTTGTTTGTTAAGTGAGTATGTTGATTTTATACTAGTTATTACTTGGTCGAAATAACAAAACACACTCAAATGAGGCAGTGTCACGTTCTCCAGTAAGGCAATCTCGAATCCAGATTAAAATGACTTATAATAATTCTGATTAAGGACATAAAGATCTGGCATTTGAAGACTGACGCTTCGATCAACTGGCGATATCAGGAGACACGTGTGTGAGTAGACCTCATTGTTATCTTGTGGACATCCCCTGAAATGTTATCATATCTCAATTGTATATGTGGAGCTTACATAATAGTAATTTTTTAAGCGGGTACACTTTATGTTTACAATTGTTTATTGTCTTTTAACAAAATACAATGTATACATATTGTTGTCGTCGTTGTTGTCGTCGTTGTTGGGTTTGTTCTTGTTGTTTTAGTTTTTGTTGTTGTTGTTGTTCCTGTTGTTTTTGTTGTTCTTGTTGTTCTTGTTCTTTTTGCTTTTGTTGCTGGATTTTCGTCCTGTGTGTTCTTTACCCCGTCGCCGCCACTGCTGTTATATGATATTGTCGTACGTCGTAATCGCACAGTTGAGTAATGTCGGCTGTATTCGATGTTTTCTCGTTGTCAAGAATTACTGACATGGAATACCAATAGAGGGGTCCGATCTGTCACTCAATTACATAATGTCATAATCAATTACGACACACGCACGATGACGTCACAATCATGACACCGTATTATATTTACTTCGTCAAGTGTGCAAATTGTACGAATTTATAATTTAATACATATTCTGTTTCATATTTAATTTACTAATTTAACTGGGAGCTGCTGCTTCCATAGGCAGAAACAGCCTGTAGTCAACTTAGTTTTAAAATATTCATCAGCTTAGAAGTACAGTTAGCTTAAAAATGAGAATATTAAAAAAGGATAATACTGAGTAAACTATAATACAAGTCGATGGCGCGCCATCATAAACTCTCAACCCCCCCCCCCCCCCCCCCACCCACCCACCCACCCACCCCACCTTGCCCATTGGAGTAATTGAACCACGCCAACGCCTCAGTTTGGGTCGGGTGGGTGGGATCCAATATGTAAATGTCAGTTTGCATTTCATAATCATACGGGTAACTCACAAAACGCATTGGATTCAACGAAACTGTTTTGGAAGTGATACAGCGCTGAACGGACCTTTTATTAGATTGCCATTTTGACACGCCCACACCCACTACACACACACACACGCACGCACGCACGCACGCACGCACGGACGCACGCACGCACGCACGCACGCACGCACGGACGCACGCACGCACGCACGCACGCACGCACGCACGCACGCACGCACCCACTACACACACACACGTGCGCGCAAATATAAATGTCATCTAGCGTTTTAAATTGTAATAAAATGTCTCTTGATTAGCCAATAGAAGAATACATTACATTTGCATTAAACGTGTCCATTTCCATCAACATGTACACTGGTGCATTAGCTAAAGGTCCAGCTGTTGTAGGACCATTATATAGATCGTTAATTTATGGCATACATAATTACATTAAACGTTTCGATAAAGCATATTTAACATCATTTAACGTGTTCATGACGAAACCGGCCCAAACCGACCTCTGCAGTGTTCTTGAGGATTGTCCATTTTCAGGCCAAGAGAAGACTATTTTCTTTTAATTTTACCACTGAAACGACAGGCTCGGTTGTGCATTCTCGTATATGTTGTTAGTTTTGATTTTCTTGAACAAATTTTGACATTAAAGAGTTAAGTAGCACACGCATCATACACATGCGCATTTCAATCAGTGTATTTTGATCTAATGTTTTAACGTTTTAATTGCAATAATATGAACACGGGAAACGTCTTGGAGTGAACAGGAAGAAGGCCTTAATCGGAGAGCATACGGTAAGTAACGAGTTCGATAAAAGTAACTGTGTGTTCAATTTCCTTTTAATTTCCTGGCTTTTTATCGCACCCAAAGTTGTAGTATCATATTCTATTGGCACACATTGTCATGTGTTAAAGTCCGAGACAAATCGGGTGCGCGCTTTCGTGCATGTGTCTGCGCGGTGGACCTGCGCAGGTTGCCTTGAAGATATTTAACTGAACCTTAGTTCCTAATTATATTTGCAATCAGCGGAATTCAGATACAAATGTTTTTTGCGAAAACCATAGGTTATCCAAGACAATTCTACCAATCATATTGAACATGTGAACAAGGTTTGTTTGGCTCTTGCCTTAGATGAAGACAATGACGTTTCTTGAGTTTCATGTCAAGCAGTGTCACAGAAGGTCTTTAAATGTAATTCTTAAAATGGTGCAAAATCCAAGATGGCCACCAACAAAATCGATCAAGCAGCTTCCCGGGATCAACCCTGGATCTGACCCTATGGATCCTTCCTGCCCAGCAGTTCTTAAGGACTCGCTTAAAGAATACGATGGTCATATGCTGGATGAATCGACAGGTGCGGTAGCAACACAATTACGTCAAATTAGTAACACACTATTCAAAAGCTCGTATGGATGGGATAAGTAATTTAAATTATGATTTCGCAGTCTCTTACTTTGCCATATTGGTGTGTGGGTGCCAGAGGTATATTTGGCCTGGGCTATTCAAAGGAGGAATTCACATGATTTCGTGTGTATGGTGGCATCATCTTTTATGGTTAGAACTCAAAGGGCTTGACGTGGATAAACATGTGTATCACGACCATATGAGTTGCTGGTAGGGGTGGAGGGGGTGAGTGGCGGGGGTTGGTGTGGCAGGGGTTGCGGGCGGGGGAGGTGGTGGGGGTGGGGGGGGGGGGGGGTGCTCGTGCTCGTACAAATAGCACAGTATTCAAGAATTCAAGAGGATGATATTTATTAAGTAGAGATGTAGGAGATATAGGAGATGGCTTCTAAGCGCATCTGCTTTTTACATTCCTCCGATAGTGGGCCCAGCCACACCCTCCTCCCATTATGTGTGTGTGTGTGTGTGTGTGGGTGTGTGTGTGTGTGTGTGTGTGTGTGTGTGTGTGTGTGTGTGTGTGTGTGTGTGTGTGTATGTGTGTGTGTGTGTGTGTGTGTGTGTGTGTGTGTGTGTGTGTGTGTGTGTGTGTGTGTGTGTATGTGTGTGTGTGTGTGTGTGTGTGTGTGTGTGTGTGTATGTGTGTGTGTGTGTGCGTGTGTGTGTGTGTGGGGGGGGGAGGGGTAGTAGGGGTAGGGACAACAAATCTTAGACACATTCCTCAAATACACTCACCGACATCGTACTTCGGCAATGTGTATACAAATTATTTCTACCTTTGCATCTGCTTCACACGTCAATTAAAAATTTGATTTTGAGAGCAGCTGTTCATCATAATATCCCTTAGTGTTTTCACATTGCTGCAGCCAGCCTCCCATCATTGCACATATGTTCTATGCTAACCACTAAGCAAGGCATTAACGGAGCGAGAAGCAGCATCACTTAAAAAGTTCACATAGCCTATGACTATGTATCTTACCTTTACTCACAATGACACGTGCAACGTTTACAGATTAAAGAATGATAATATGTCACATGTAACTGCCACTACATAAATAGCGTTTGCATTGATGATTTGATTCGGCCTAGAAGGACTCCCATAATACTTTATGGACTCGTGTTAATGTCAAAACAGCCGAAATTTAATACAACTGCTCAGTCCGCTCTGAATATTCTAAAAATCGTATTTAAAGTTCTAAAGTAAAATTTCATTTTTCGCATAGAAACTGGTAAAGGGCACAGCTGCCCCCGCTGCCCCCGGTGCTTCCGGTGACCTTGTTTACTCACCGAACAGTTAAATGCATGGAAATGATTCGCACACGCACACGCGTACGCACGCAACTAGTTATCTCGAGTGGACAGGCATCGATATCAGAAGATACATCAATATCATCGACACGATGTTAATTTAGTTACACTTCGGAATAACATACGCGACCAACACAAATCGTAAAATACCCTCAATCCTTATGACATTATTTAGCACATTTATGGAACGAACTTTCTTATTGGCGAAGTCATCTATGACATCATCTTATGAAATGTGTTCAAATGCTGAGACTCTTTGGTAAGTAAAGCAAAGCTGTTCAATATGTCCTGACTTAACGATGGGCGTACGCAGTTCTTTACACGTTTTAGGCAGGGCACTGATTCATCGGCTCTATAATTGGCAACTAGAGTACAAAGAAAATTATAGAATGCGCTAAGCTAATACACTTTAGGATAGCATACAGCAGTGCTTACCCATCACGCCCTGTCACGCATCCCCACCCGAACAAGTGGTGATAATGACCAGTGTTTGCAAGAACAGATGCGCGCCTGGGGTTGGGTGGTCACTTGCCAGTAAGGGCGGCTAATAAGTGATCAAAGTGTTATACATTAATAAAGACGATGTTTGAGCATGCATGTCATATAGGCTTCTTATAGACTACAGCCTGCCATACACATATGGAACCTCTCAGTCAAGTGAGGGCCAAGTATATGGTCTACATGCTTCGACACCAACCCACCCACCCCAGCCCAACCCAACCCAACCCCACCCACCCAGATAAGGTGGGAATCCTAGGAGCTTTGTGTACCCAAATAACCTAAAATCATACTTGTATCTGCTGCAGAGACTTGTTTATGCCTTAGCAGCAAATGCCTTCTTGTGGCATAACAGTAATACACATATAAATAAGTCACCATGGTGTAGCGTGGATCGCTCAGTCGGGTGCAAACAGGCAGGCTAACAGCCGAAATTTAATACAAAACGGCCCGGTCCAGATGCTCCAACCTCACCCCATCTGTTCTATAGGTCAGCGCGTATCCCACAAAAAGAGGGCTCAGATTAATAGAGTCCGTAAGAACGCCTATCGCACATGTGCGTCAATAGGAGATAGCCTACCCACGTTGAATAGAGAGTGTGTGGGATGGCATCCTGATGTATATAGTTCTTGGGATGAATCATTACCACGATTCCTTGGGCCAAACGAATCCATTTACAGAATTAAAATCGGAATAGGAATGGCCAAGATATAAGTAAATAAAGGTTTGGCCTTTGGAATTCTTCTAAGTTGGTGTAGAGCTGTGAAACCCGCAACCCCAGGGTCGCGTCTCAGTTCGGCCAACTGACGGTTTCTAGAAACAGAGGCAATCTCCTTCAGTCCTCGTTGCCTCTCTCCGGCCATGACTATAAATGGGTAGCAGTGTAAAGCTGGAGGAGTTACCAATAATAGACTGAAATAAATCCAGTGTAGAATGTCGTGAATAGGATCTGGAATAAAGGACTCGATAGACGTCAATCAAACCAATAACTGTTCCGTATTCCTCAGTCGGGACGCGGCCTGGTGCAGAAGACATTGCCTGAAGTCTTACTATGAAGAGCTCGCTGTAAGCAATCTACGCCAGCATATTCCGTACCAGCATCTGAAACCACGACCGGGAGCCTTACTCCTCATACGGCACCAGATGACTTTTGAAACCCCTCTTCATCGGTAAATAAAACAACCGAAAATAAGGTCGTCCTAAGCCAGCTCGTGGGGAACTGTAGCGCTGCCGATAACAATGGTGATGGTTTCCTATGAAGACGATCACCAGGACCTTTCAACGACGCCATTCTTTTGGAAGATAACATCCAAATCAGTATGTGAAACGAATTGACAGCTCTGATATCTCGCCAAACCTGCCGTACCACGCCAAAAAGAGGTAACTAGAAACATGCACGTATCCACTGACTTCTCCTATGCGTGATATTGTTCTTACTGCGAACATTGCTTTCAGTTATAAAACTAGACTCTTCATCAATAGAGGCAATTTCGATTCCACACCAAAGATTCTGCATGCTTCATTCACTGCAGCAAATTCGACTACATAATAACCTTCTGTGATCTCTTTTGCGCCAATGACTAGCAGGCGCCAACAACTACTGTGCCGTAACCAAACATTGCGCTGATGACTAATATGCGCCAACAATTGTGCTGTTTCTAATACCGCGCCAATGACTTATAGGGGCCCTTTTTAATGTAACATAGTTATTTTATTTCTTTAAACGCTGATTACAAGTAGGTGCATTAGGTCAGCTGGACCTCATTGCACTGCATGGAATTGTAATACAGCGAGCACCGTTGTTAAACACTGTTTCTTTTACATTATTAAGTTAAATGGTTATATATTTTTAACTGCACAATGCTTAAACTTATACTATACTGCTTCAATAAATGCATCACCAAATACAACAACACTTATTCACTAGAGTCGTCTCACGTGTCTGCACTAATAGACTCGAGACATGGCGCATAATCCTTACTAGTATTAGCTCAGATATTTTGTTAGGATATAAGTAGTTAAGGACAACTGCTCGAATGAAGGAGTACTGTTTATTGAAAAGTCTCTTTTCCGGCTCTGCTGAAGTTACATATCAAGCCATGTTTCCATAATTGGCCATTAACTGTATGGCCTCCTAGATTACTACTTTGGCTGCTGTCTCCTTCTGCAACTCTCCGGTGTTCTGGTCAACTAATTGTTTGATAACTCCCTCCGCCGGTTTGTTTAGAGGCGACCCGAGAAATTGCTGCGGTTTCTCGATGGATAGAATCAAAACGGCGATGTCTCACACACTTCCCCTGTACCCTCATTGGTACCTCTAGGACAGCCTTTAAGCCAAAGTAGGATTCACTGGGCAAACATTAATAATAGTAGGAACGGGCAAGCAATGAACCTCAGGGCAATTACATAAGCCTACAGCAGGAAAACCTTGGCTCCGAGGGAATGGGTCTTATATGGTTCGTTCTCGACACGCTCGGCGCTGGCAAAAGACGCGGATTGCAGACTAACCATACGCTGACTGGGAGAAGCGAATAAGCTCTCCACACCTCCCAGGGAGGTCACCATAGTTTGCCATCTGCTTCGTCAGCCATGCCGTAAATAGATACGATGCTTATTCAATGCTTCTGTGCTGTTATTATGTCCTTGTCTTGTTATATGTGGTTGCGCCGACACACGGTTAGGAGATGCTTTTCGGCTACAGACCCGTCACCCAGACAACATGTACGCGCCTTCGGCCTGACGGGGTGGCTCAATAGGTACGCACTGAGATCGATGTCTGAGCTAGCTACACAGGAAGGCACCCGTTATTAAAGTTAAGTAGGCATAAACCCGTTTGAGGCCAAAACCTATATGTATAGACTCAACATTCAATTAAGGGTTAGTCTAGTTCCACAAGAAGGACTGCCAAAATAACGTGGTGCCAACTAAACCAGCGACTAGTATAGAGATGACTGCGCCGCCTTCTGTTGACACTGGCGCACTGCCTCCACATAAACCAGTGTGCATGCCTATATATAAGGAACAATACACATATAATTCAACACCCTTTTAGCATTGTTCTAGATAAGGAGCATGGTCTTGACCGTTTCTCCTCCTCCGCTTCAGCATGGTAGGCATTTTCCTGTGACAGAGCCCCACATGAGACACTTTCCTTTTGCAAAACTAATTTATTGGCCCACTTTAGGCATTAATTTATATTAAACTAGTTAGGCATGCTAGGACTTCTCCTTTTTAGGGGGACCTTCCGTATATATATATATATATGGATAGGCTAGGTATCTTTGGCGAGATACAAAACAGATGGCGCCAATAAGTCATTCTATTTTTATATCGCTGGAAACGAACTACTTTGCTGAACCTTGTGCATACTCTTTTGCGAAGCCAGCTTTCGACTCGCTGGGCTACAAATATGTATATATATTTATATCTTTACATCTCAAATTCTATAACTTATAGACACATCGGTTACACTAATAGCCGAGAGGACACGGTAATGCCAATGGTCGCCCAGCTCCACTGGAACGTGAATATTCCACTGACCCTAGAGGTCAGTATTGGTGGTCACCAGTTGGCTGCAGTCTCCCTTCCGTATCCCCGAGGCAAGCTAACCAGCATCGTCGGGCCGGCACATACTGCGAGTATGAGTCGTGGTCCGAGGGGAAAATGGCAGAGCAGCGGTACACCGGAGCTACAATATATAAAATAAGGCTGACAAATGATGGCAGGTGTGTTTAGGCATAATTATGTATGGCTTGCTTAATTTATTCATCAAACAAATTGTTTTCTTGAATTTCCACTTGCTGCCCTTACTCGATTGTCGCCCTAAGCTAGGGTCTCACTTGCCTCAGTGAGAATCCGGTCCTGCGCATCTACATGTTCTGCACCAAATCTATGACTGAAAACATCATAGAAAACGGAAATTTGATTCACACAATGGGCTAAGAGACGTGGTGTAAAGGTCTTCAAAAGTAGGGACGTTTTATCGTGTAGCTATGTATACACCGTATATACAATATTTAAAATAACCATAAATAGACAGTACCTTATAGATATAAATACATTTGGGAAAATTCTATTTTATTTTGCTAACGCAATAGTCCTGATGTATTGTTACTGCATGCTATTTTCTATACATACATTCCGGCCCTGTCACTTATATTTATTATCATTTTCCTTTTTATGTCGACATTAGCGCGCTGTACTTCGAGTGGTGAATTATTTTAAATACCAAACATTCTTATCGGGAAGAACATGAAACACGCTTAAATATGTCTAGACAGTTTGACAATTTCTGACGAAACACTGGTTGATTGCAAACACTCAAAAGAATCTCGGCGCGGAGGAAGCAAACCGCAAAAAATCTAGGGATACTTAAAAGAAACCAGCTACTGACATAACTGCAACATATCATTTATAGCGCGCATACTCTTAGTCAACGAATCGCGACGGTAATCGGAAGCGAATAGTCTGATATTCTTTGCGAAACTGTAGTAAGATCTGCTGTCAATTTGCATCTTCTTGGCTATTGCACGCTCGTATTTATAAGAATCGAAGATCAAATGATGGCATGGGTCCATCAGAAGCAGTTTATACACTTAATTCGTATAGTCAATCTCTAGATCAATCAGGTATAGCCACGTTAATCTCCATGGCGGCTGTGACTAACAGATCATCGGACCTATATTCTTTGTGAAACGGTAGTAAGTTCTGCCGTCAAATTCATTTGTATAAGAATCGAAGATCAAATGATAGCATGGACCCACTAGAAGCAGTTTATACACTTAATTCGTATAGTCAATTTCTAGATCAATCAAGTTAATCTCCATGGCGACTGTGACTTAAAGATCATCGGACCTATTTACCATACACAGCTAATGCATTATGGGGTTGAATGGCTGGATAGCATATCCTAAATAATTTGCTTATTATCATATTTGTTTCAAAATGGTAAGGACTTTAACAGTAAGTGGGTTTATTGGACGTGGTGTACGAGACGCTCGAGAAGTAACGCATCTAGACACAAAACGTGTCTCGATATCTCTTTTGATGAACTGGAATCCAGCTAACGAATAAAGTATAGCATGAACGTGCTGTATTAACGTATTGGTAGGGTCTGAGAAAGCAACATTATCTATTACAGTATGATCTGGACACTGCCACTGTATGAGTACGTATTGCGTAAGGCCTAACACAATGCCCGCACATAGGTTGTTCCCGTTCAATAACATTGCCCTGGCAGAGGGAACCTACATTGACTATTCTAATGCTATCATATGTGAGTGGTGACACGAGTTAGCATTCTATGGTATGCGGGTAACTCTCCGCGGGAACCCCACCCTGTAAAAATCTCCTAATATATTACCACAGGCCGGGCTGGCATACACCTAGTTCGAGTCGGTTATGCCTGTCAACGGCCCCTGTGGCAAATATTTGGATAGGCGGGTGGGCCTGATAGATCTATCTATCCGGCCCGTACACATGTCCAAATATATGCTACGGCGTCTGTTTATAGTCAAAGTAGACTCGGACTACCGTACAGCTGGCATTAAGAACATTGCCTTAAGGAAATGAAATAAATCAACCTAACACGGACAAAGTAGCCAGGGTGTGTGTGTGTGCGCGCGCGTGTGCGCGTGTGCGCGTGTGCGCGTGTGCGCGTGTGCGCGTGTGCGCGTGCGTGCGTGCGTGCGTGTGTGCGTGCATGCGTGCGTGCGTGCGTGTGTTGGCGGGGTGGGGGAATGTGTCCGGTACTCCCGTGGGACATTTTGAATTTAGATACTCTGAGATGCATTTTTTCTCGAATGTTATAATATCATGGGCGAATCCAGAAGATTCTGAAGGCGTGTTCCCATGAGCGTGATCTAGGCGTTATCTGGATGCTATCAAAAGACATCTGCTACATTTCTGTTGGTAAAACGGACTTTCAGTTAGATATGAAAGTTTCCATTTTCTCACCCGTTTTCGCATAAAAGACCAACTACATGACGTTATTATTTGTGAGAAAATGCGCATGTGTAGTCTCTATGTACCCACAATGTATGAACCGTTGTCCTCAAACACATACCACCAAAGCGTTCATTAGTGTCACCAAAATAAGTATTGACATTCGGAGGGGGAAAGGGAGCGTAAGTAAAATCGATGGGGGTGGAGGTGGTGGGTGCAGATCCATGGATTCTTTATGGCAGTGGTTCATGAAAAAGGGCACCTCTCAAACACTCGGGCCACTGTTAAGCACACCAGATGGGAGCGTGTTCGGGGTCCTCCCCAGGGAAATATTGAAATATAGGTGTTCACAAATGCCCCCTCCTGCATTTGCAGAGGTAAATATGGACCTTCAGTTGGCGTTAACGTATACACTTTTTAACCATTTAATTATAATTTTTAATTTGGGTGGGTGAGGGTGATGCTTTTCACCATGGTCATGAACTAAGAATGGGCCGAATTAGGCCTATACTCATAACATTCAAAATCCGAGAACAGTTAGTTTCCAACTGTCAGATTATTTTAAAACTTAAATGGGCTCGATGTTCTTGCCGTCTTATGATAGAATATATTGCTGCATACCTGTCCAGTCTAAAAATATGAGTACCAAATTTCAGTCCAAATAGTTACAAAATATATACGAGATATGAATGAGATAGATCCCGCCTGGACGTAAAATGATAACGCATTCTTGAATATTTTGAAGATAATATAGTTGGAATGAGTTGCTGGCTAAGACAACAACAGCTTGTAGTAAATTGATTTCAAAATATTGAATAGCTTATAATACCGGTATTGTTGCGTTGGAATCGAGATATTGGTGATCACAGATCTCATACACCTTTACACCAGGGTTGAATACGATAAAAGCACCAAACTTATTACTATGTATTATAGTATTAACAGACTTCCGGAATTAGAAAAATAAGTTCAAACTGTAGGCCTATCACAAATAATTGCCTCTTTAATCAACACTACATACCAAATTAAATAGATCAGTGTGGTACTACTAGTCCAACAGTTTATATGTGTTGGGAGGAGAAAGGGTGCGCCAGGCATGCGGTAAGGTACCTTTCTGGGGTGGGCGGGCGGTTGGTGCAGCGCACACCTTGTACCACCTGAACCAGGCCCTGCACATGTGTTTGCTGGTATTCGTCCAACACCATCGAGTAACGGACATAATACACAATAGAAATCATGATCAGTCAGAACATTAAAGCATAGTAACACCATTTCCATATGAAAGTACATGTTTCTCCTATGTACGATTGCTGTATTCTGCGAATGTAGTAGTAGAAACATCATACAGCTGAAATCAGCCCTTCTTCGCTTTTGCTCACTGTGTCGTGCCCTCAGCGATAATCTTTAGCCTTTAATCTTTTGGCCGTACTTGAGGTCACCTCGTAGCACGCTTAACATATTTAACAATGACGCCCTCTTCTGGTGTTGTGTGTGCTGGCTCCAAGTAGGTCGAATTCCAAGGCTCTCTGTGCTGGGGCGTCCCTGTCATCCTTAGCACATGCCACACATGGACCATCTTTGCTGCCCGACTTCTATGGACAGTGGTGATGTATTACCCTTCTTCTATATCGCAACATTGGAAATTATGCTGTCTGGCCATCGGTGTCCAGTAATTACATCAGCAATGTAGGTGTTAGCGGTGGCAGGCATCTAGTTTGTCCAAAGCTGCCTTTGGAACTGCCTGGCTGTTGCAGTTATACATAATCAAACGAACGCAGGTTACATTGGATAAACGTAGTCCTTATGTCAAGGGAATCCATGATCTACGAATCCATAGCTTCCAGAAGGGCCGTAAAGCTTTGTTCCCGTGATGCAGCGTGCAGCAATGTTATCAGTTCTACAAAGTAATGAGCGTAGGATTTTACATTTCCTGCATGGTTCGCCACCACGAAATGGATCGTCATTTTCTTTAGTTTCATAGTTTGTAGATAGGTGCATGTGGTGAAGTCTGTTTTGTATTCATTTAAACAGAGATTCTCAATTTTTAGCTTGCTTGCAGATATTGGGAGCAGTTCGTCAATGAGGTTCTTTTCCCCGTCTATGAAGTGTACGTCGTTGGCTAATTCCATCTTTAGTGGCATACTCAGTATGGACACTGTTTCTTTTGTTTTTATGGAATTTTCCCGCACGGATTTCAATGCGGCAGCAAGGTAACAGGTGAAAAGCACAGGGGATAGAATCTTTGATCGTATAATTGTGTCGACGGCTCGTAACATGTCAATGCCCATGTTGTGGAAATCCCAGTGCTTGGGCATGACTATTGACGTGAGCATGCGTTGAACCTATATAAAGTGCATAGCTGCGTTCACGTTTAAGGAACTCACCGATCTTGTCTCAGATGCGGCATAGAATAACATAGGATATGATTTTCCATATTCTGTTGAGGAGCACAACGGGCCGCAGATTGACTGGGACCAGGTGGCTACTTGGACTTGGGCAATGCGATAAGGGTGCCTTGGTCTACAGCATCGATGGGAATGGGGTGCCTAAAAGGTGAAAATGATTAGGTGGGCGATTCAGGAGGCGGTAACTCAGGCGGCAACGAGCAGAGCTGTGAAACCAGTGAACCCCGGGACTGCGTCTCTGTTCGGCCAACTGACGATTGCTGGAAACACAGGCAGCCTCGTTCACTTCTCTCTCCAGTCTGGAATATAAATGTATCCATTGTAAAAACTGGGGAAGTTACCGATACTAGACTGAAATAAAACCAGCCTAGATATGGCGTGAATTGGACCTGGAATCAGGGACTCGATAGACGCCAATGAAACCAATGACTTCTTGTGTGATCGGTTTTGAGATAATTTCGCTTGCGTATTTGAATAGGTCAATGCTCATGCCATCAGGTCCGGATGCACGTCCATTTTTCAGGGCTTTGGGTGCCTTCTCAACTTCTGCTGATTGAATTGGTGTTATTAATGGACTGAGGTCTTCTGAGAACGGGTGCACGGACTTATCATCGATGTCAGTGAATTCTTCCTTGAACCACCCCAGAATTGCCTCGTCTTTGCCCTGGTCAGTCCTGCTAAAAGTGTCCTTCAAAGTTGTGTACAATGAGTGGTGGTGTACATGTTTCTCCTAACCACATTATCTTTTTTTTGTTGAAAATATCCATTTGTAAGTCAGGAAGATTTTTAGAACATGCTAAATAAGTGTTGTTATGCATATACCGCCAAATTAAGCAAGTTTATATATATGTTTATTATATAATCATTTACCTACCATGTTGAATCTCAGTCAACCGATACAACATTTTACCTTGGTGTGCATGGGATCGCTACCCTCCAGCCTCTAAGCATGCGCATTGTAATGAACTCCTGTGAAGGATATGTCAGAATTAAGTCAGAGGCAGCATGGCAAATGGAAAAATGCCATATAGACTTCTCCTATATTTATATTATTATGCTCTGCTCTTCAACAATACGACTCTCGCTCAAGTTACAATGGTTATGTGCATGACTCCTAGAACACATATTTATAAGCTGAAAGTTCACACCATATATTCAAATAAATACTGCTAATTTGAACGGGCGCTTTTAGCGTAAATCGCACGATGTCTCGTTTATGCTCCTCTCTCTGTGACACATATGTGCTCTATATTTAGAGTAAGCCCCTGCTTTATAGTGCACGTTACGTATTAATATTGGCGGCAGACGGTTTATTTAGTTCAGGTGTATGTCTAGCCAAATATAAGATACATAACAATTGTACTTGTCACTATTCCAACGCGATTCTCTTCATTCAACCCAAGGTAATGATAAAACACTAAAACACGTACTACGCTAATTTTATTTAAATGTAGGGACCTATACTAATCTCATCCGCAATGTTTTTTCTCTATTGATTGAGTAACGTGTATAGTTATTTCCCAGATAACTTAGCTTACTGGGCCATCGATGGGCCGTTACTGGGCAGATACATTCAGTACCGCCATGGTATTGGCCAGACATCGGCCCAGTACGATACGTTATCAGGGATCGTATTCATTTCTTGGTGCATTCCTTTATCTGTATCACAATTATTCGCGGGTTGAGTGAATATGGAAGCGGGGTTGCTGCTGTCTCCTCAGGCGGTGTTGTGTGGTCTCATGGAGGTGCGGATATACATTTCTTATGTGATAACTATCATCTTAACTAACTTGAACCTAATTTGACTGAAATCCATTGGCACCTAAGTCATTATCAGCTTTCGGGCAAATCCGTATATATTCGAAATATTCAACACGTGTATTATGGCCGTTTTTGCACTTCATGGTCAAATTATAGAGTGCGCCTATGCGATTGAGCTTTTTAGTTACCGAGGCAGACAGTCTAGACTTGGTCCTGATTGATTGAAATTCCAAGCAGGCCAAATTATACAGACTGAAGACATGCAAATACATCTAAGTATTTAAAAGGGACTGGTGTCTTTGATTGCATGCTATAAATCTAAAAATCCAATAGTACATAAATAATTTATATATGGCATATTATGTCAGTATACAGCGAGATGGGTTTTCCTTTAATGCTATCAAGATAACTAGGTAGTTTTATCTTGATAACTATCTTGATTAGGCCACAGTCACCTCCTCATCAATACTGAAGACGGTATACATTACACCACCATTAAATAGCACCGTTTCTTTCTTGAAGACAGCTTGACTCAATGCCGTCTCTACGTTAGATAGCAACGCAGTCAATCGAGCTGTTTGTAACAATTATAGGCTGCATTGCTTGACACTATTTTTTAGATTATTATTATTATTATTAATCTGCGATAAAATCGCAGATTATTATAATTACTCAGGATCTTTCTTATTAATCTGCGATGAAATCACAGATGGTTATAATTACTTCGGATCTTTCTTATTCTTATTATTAGTATTCTTCCCGCAAATGTTTAGGACGTATCTCCTCCTACAGTTTTCATCCGATCAAGTCCAAACTTTCACAACTTTAAGGGCCCTCCCACAATCGATGGTGTATGTTTTTATTTTGGATCCAGCTAATAGTTTTCGAGCTACCCACCTTTAAGTGGGCAAAAAACTCCCGTAGGAAATGTATGGGGATTTTCAAAATTGATCTTTGAAGTGGTACTACAGCCAGAGTTTTGAACGGATCACTACCATATTTGCTGAGGATGTTGACACTGGGAATTTGTTTTTGAAAATTTATTTTTTCAAAATGGCCGCCAGACCTTTGACCCCACAATGCATGGCAAAAACTCCCATAGAAATGTATGAGGATTTCAAATGAATGTTTGAAGTGCTACTACACCAAATCTAGTTTTGATCGGAGCACTCCCATACCTGGGTAGGATGTTGCCACTGATGATTATTTTTGAAGAAACTAATCTTTTCAAAATGGCCGCCATGAAAAACTTTTGGGCAAAAATACTCGTTTTCGTTTTTTGCTGAAATGAACTTAGGATGAAAAGCGGAAAACAACATTTTTTAATTTTTTTTGGGAAAAATGACGGCCAGGCGAACTTTTTGAGGTCAAAGTGACCCAAAATATTTTTGCAGAAATGAACTCGCGGTGAAAAATTCCAAAATGCCCGCCAAAATGAAATGAAATTTGGTGAACTTCTATCG
Source organism: Chaetoderma sp. LZ-2023a (assembly GCA_034401795.1). Classification (NCBI taxonomy): domain Eukaryota; kingdom Metazoa; phylum Mollusca; class Caudofoveata; order Chaetodermatida; family Chaetodermatidae; genus Chaetoderma; species Chaetoderma sp. LZ-2023a. The sequence goes on from CM067369.1 coordinate 51,610,742, forward strand.
CTCATATTACCTTGATTTGCTATCAAATTTAAAGTTGATCCGACCAACAGTTTCCGAGAAAATCTACATTTCGTTGGCGCATATCCCCATAGTAAAGCTATGGGAGCAATATTGGAACAGTGTTATCTCATATAGTTTTCTTCAGATTCTCTTCAAAGCGGGCCAGTTTGTAGAACATTGAGAGATCTAAAAAATTTCCATTCTAAATTTTTAATTCTCCCTTGTGGTCAAGGTCATTTAGGAGTAAAGCTTTCCAGTGTGCATGCTTGGCATACGTTACCTACCGTTCATCATGCAACTTCAAAGATCATGTTCGAAGACACACCTTATTTCATCTCTTTATTAGAAGAGGCCTTATACTATTTGTTCATGGCCAGACATCGCAGATTTACAGTTACTTCAGTAAATGTTCTCTAGTTATTATTATTATTATTATTATTATTATTATTATTATTATTATTATTATTAGTGCACTTACTCAGTATTCTGAAAGTCTTTGTCGATATGGAGAGAAGAAAGAAGAAACCTGATGGCATTAAGATCGCCGAGCTAGATGAGTCTCTGGGAGAATCAGATCTGTATTATAACGTGGAAGACACACCACCTATTGGATTGACAGTGTTCTTCGGTTTCCAGGTAGTAAAGTGATACATGTGGTATATTATGCTATCCATAATGCTCATATAAATATGATGTCCGGAGATACTAAGTTTAATGGACGTTGGATCTAACATCAATTAGCGCGCAATCTATGGTCACTAGTACCAGACAAGGATATGGTGTAGCGCGGACCGACCGGATGGGCATTGACTGTCCCAGCGAAGCTGGGTACGGAAAGGCCACACCGGATTCGCTCCAGGCATGCCCCTGGGTAGGCTAGAACGCTAGGATAGTAGATAGCCCTATGAGAGAGATTTTCGTTAAAATCGGCCGTCCGATAAAATGCGTGGTGCGCATGCACGCGCGTCAGAGCTTCCCTGACAACACGTCACGGAATAGGAAGCGAGTGCATGCCTATAGTGTACAGAGTGGGTGCTCATAAAAACCTTTAATTATTCCGTTCTCGTTGTTCTTGGTACGGCCCAGGACCAGAATAAAACGAGCTTTCGAGAACTGTTAACCATTTTAAAATTGGCCCAGAAATGGCTGAGTTATCTGCGAAAATCCCCTTAAATTATCTTCAAAATATTGCTTTTGACGTCGTAATCGCGTGTACGCATAACTAGATCTAGAATGTTCTAGAACCAGGTAAATACGTCGCTGATCTAGGTGCACGCTGATTGGCTACTGCTTGGCCGCTGATTGGCTGAGTCATCTGCCTCTGACGTCAGGAGTAGTATAAAAGCGGTGAATAATCGAGAATCAGAGCATCGCCGGTGTGGAAGCCGGCCCGTGCAGGAGATCGGAACCACCAGGACGACGGATGCAACCGATGACCTACAAGTGATTCTGTCATTTACCGGTGTCTTACGGATCCCAGCACATCCGCTGTGATAGGACGTCCTCGGCTTCAACAAGTTTTTTGGGTAGTAAACCAAATTTAAAGTTATACTTTCTGCATCCGGACTTTCCTAAGGGAGTTTTTCCGAGAGCGGGCCCTGGATGTAATCCTATGGCATGTAGAGCTTACGGTGATTCTTGGTGGATGACTCGCCGGATCTGGCAACCACGCTGAAAAGTGGACTTCAATCTCCGCACTGCATGTCGTGTGTGTTTAATTAACTTTTTTACCACAGTCTGGTAGAACTTTGCTAGGTGCGCTGAAAGAGCTACGCGGCGCATCCCGCACCATGTGCCAAGTTATGTAACTGCCTAATATTATATACAGCCCTCTCTGTCAATGGGCAACCTTCAACTTTACCACTTCTGTCGCTGGACGGCTAACTTTCTCATTTCCGTATAAATTGTTACTAGTTACCAAGACTATCTAATAGACATTTCTTCACTGCTTTGTTTCACTGTCCTGAGTGTGTACCGTATCTGGTGTAGCACGGATCAACTGGTCGGGTAACAGCCGTACCAGCCAAGCTGGGTACGAGCTGCCTGTGCTGGATTCGTTCCTATAAGCGCGCCCCCTGGGTAGAGCAATATGCGTGTATACACCTATACGAGAGGATTTTCGTCGTGAAAACGATTATGTTCGTTAGAACACGTGGTGCGCATGCGCGCGCCTGTCCCTGTTTCGACGACATACGCGCGGCATGTCCAAGCGTGAGTGGTACTTTTAGTGTACCGAGTTGGTACTCTTTAAATTGTTATAAATTACTTGTTCCCGTCCCTTCTGGTATGAATCAGAACCAGGATTGGACGGGCTTTTCAAAACTATAATCCGTTTTAAAATCGGTATAGAGTTATCGCCGATTTTTCCCAGTAAATTATGCTCAAAATATAGAAATGGCGTCGTAATCGCGTGTATATATATATATATATATATATATATATATATATATATATATATATATATATATATATATATATATATATATATATATATATATATATATATATATATAGCTAAATAATCAGTGATTTGTGTAACACGTGACTCACTACGTCATCTTCACATCTATATCTATCAGGATATTTAGATAATTGTGTACACGTCACAAGATTACAGCGCACTGATTGAGTGGTTCAGCAGATTCTGACTGGTTGCGACAGCCAGTTATGACGTCACTATGAGTATAAAAGGGGATGGCTTCAGAAGATCAGGAGCATCGTCGGCCGGTGGCCGATCAGTCGGGAGCTACCCAATGTATGGGAACCTGACGAAACAACCACAGACAGATTTATACATCATCTCGGTGTCAAGAGGTTTTCCGATCAGCCCGCACCAAAGCAGTTCCCACATTAAGAACCTTAGAACTTAAATATGTTCCTATTTAAATTACACTCTATAAGGAACTGTTCTTGCGGTGAGCTCTAGTGGGCCTGTCATGTAGTTCTACGTGACGTAGAGCGGTGATGTTCCTAGGTGGATAACTCACCAGATCTGCCAGCCACACCGAAAAGTGGATCTTCAACTACCACACTGCATGTCGTGTGTCTCCTGATTTATGATTCGACCGCGGCCAAGTAAACTTTGCCCGGTGCGCCACTAGAGCTATTTGGCGCACCCCGCACCGTTAAGCTTTAATATGCATAGGCATAATTACAATTATATTAATAATGGGTTATCTTAGCTTACTTTACTTACCGTCATCGGACGGGAACTTTCATTACTACTGTATTATTGTGTAGAACTTACTAGCTATTCAATAGGCATTGCGTATACTGTGTTTCATAGTCCTGAATGTGTACTGCTTCCATTCTGGACCAGCATATAGGAACCCTGTCTGCGGGAAATCTACATGTGGAGACGTATCCAGCTTTCAGAGAACGTGTCAACTCACGTCACAAGTATAGTGATGTCTCAATTTCAGTAAACATAGTAGCCCGTTATATAGGTATGGCTACAGGGTATTTAAGTAACTCTACATGATATTTTAATTACATCTTTAATTATTATAATTTATTACCGTAAAAGGTACCGATGACTAAGAGGTACCGTACCGGTCCTCAGGCAGCATCTTATAATTTCTTTATATTACTGTTTATAGTTATCCTTATTTACTGTAGGGTGCGTCAACTAACCGTACCGTATTAGGTCTATCAACCTGGATTACCAGTGTTTTAATCTAATCATATACTGTTACCGTTTTGTACTCGGTTAGTTAGGTATATGGCCGTGTTGATATGCTTAGCTTATTTGTAGAAAGCCTAGGACTGTAGTGCATTAGGAAATACTATAGAGCAACCATTATATATGCATCACTTTCTCCCGCCACCAACACTTTTACACTGATGTCGCTGCCCGTGCTATAACTCTGTTTAGGCTGGCATGCTACCGACTAAACCTAAATATTCAGCTCGATAGGATAGGTTTAATGTGATTAGAGACAATTTCTTTGTTAGGAGACACATAGTGTGCGCCTCTTTTCCGGTCGTTGTGGTAATCTACCCCCGCACCCCGGCAAGGTTGTGCTAAATTGGCAAATATACCTATAAGGCCTCATATCTATAAGTTATTGTCTCTTCTCATGTTCCACTAAGCATGATGGCTTCTTAATTGTTTGAATATCCCTACCCACACCATGGGCTGATCCGACTCAGGGAAATTATCTGAGGTTTCTGAGTGGTGAAGACCAAGGTACGGTGTCACATACACTCCCCCTGTATCTTAGAATGCTTAGTAGTTAGTTATCCTTGCCAATGTAGGAAGCACTGCGAACACATTATAATTATTATTTCATATTTCCTTTGGAATATTGCCCCCCCCCCCCCCTGCACCGCAGTGCATATTGGGCAACTTGAGCTTAAACCCAACGACAGGTCAATACTTAGCTCCTTAGGACGTGGTGATGGATGAGATGCGCATATCCACCCAACTCATTAAAATGTCTGGACAAGATGTTAGAATCTGCCACGCCCTCATGGGAAGGACATTTGTGGTGGATATTCGTCTCTCTATCCCCACCGATAGGTCAGTTATAAAGATCTGCTCGTGACAATTTCACAGCACATTGGTTGAATAGAAGAGTGGCCCCTTTTGGCCAACACTTTTCCTCTGCTTCGGCAGTGGGGGCATTTTCCTGTAACGGAGGCCCGCGTGAGGCACTCACCTCTCGCAAAGATATCCAGTGACGGTGGCCTACGTGAGGTTACTACGTCTCACCACAATTTTTATAGCATCTAGAAGTAATGCCCGCATGAGACACCGTGACTTTCGCCATGCTAGGAGTTTCGTCTCCTCATCTTTTTCAGCGTAGAGGTATTATAACTTATATAAAGTTCATTAGTGATCTCGTATGCGGGAGCCTCATTTGCGGGGGTACCACTGCGGACTCAAGGGTCTGTGCGGTACCTCCGGTGTCTCCATGTGTAAAGGTTCATAAGCTGTGTCTATGTTATGTATTACTCAAATGCTCATTGTTATCTATCGAACTTTACTGTTTGTATAGGTTAAATTTTCTTAGTTATTATTTTTAGACTTATCACAAATCCTTGTAAGCCCATAGTTTCAAAATTGCTATGGACAGCAATACCGGTGACACCTATTCGTGGGCCGACACCGTTCAATTTAATGCTAGCGGCAATGGTCACACAGCACCACCAGAACAATTGAGTTCCACTGGCCTTAGGAGCTGGTCTTTGTTGACCGCAGGACTGCGTCGCACAGGATCCGATAACCCGAGACTGGGAGCTAACCAGCCGTCTCGTTCATCATGCACATGTGGCACGGCGACTCGACATCACACACACAAATGGCCCAATGCAACCACGCAAGCTACACTACCCTGTCTGGAGGAGTCAGCTTGCGGAGACCAGTCTGCAGAAACCAGCTTCAGAGAACGTGTCGACTCATGCTATAAATATGTTAACACCTCAATTTCCGTAACCTAGTAGCCTATTCCATCCCGATGACTATTAGGTACTCAAGTAACTCTACTATTGTACATTTCAATTATCATTTCCATATATGGTATTGATGACTAATAGGGACCTTACCAGTCTTAAGACCGCAATTCATAATTTCCTTTTTACTGTGAATATTATCCTTGTTTACTGTAGGTGCTTTCAACTAGCCGCTCCACTTAAGTGTATCAATCGCATATACTTAACTACAACCCTCAATTATGATCTATTTATTGCAATAGTTAGTTGTATATGGCAGTTAGCCATCCTGTTAATATGTTTTGTTTAAATGTAGAAAACTTTGGAAAGCAATACCCTAGGAAATACTATACAGCAACAGATATATCAGCATCACCTATTCCCGTCATCATCAATTTTACACTGAAGTCACTGACCATGCTCTAATTGTTTTAGCCCGTCATCTTACTGACTAAACCTTACTATTCAGCTCGATAGGATAGGTTAAAGTGGTTAGGGACAATTTCTTCATTTAGAGACATATAGTGTATGCCTCTTTTCCGGTTGTTGCGAAAATGTAGCCCCGCACTCCGGCAAGGTTGTGTAAAATTTGCCAGTTACCTATAGGGCCTCATATATATTAAGTTATTGTCTCTTTCTACGATCCACCAGCCACGTGGCTTATCAATTGTTTGGACTTCCCATTAGCACATTGACCGGATCCGACCCAGGGAAACTATCGAAGGTTTCCGAGCGGTGATGGTTAACGTGCTGATTTACATACATCTCCCCCGTATCTTCGGATAGCTGTTAGCTAGATAACCTGGCCACTGAAGGAAGCACTGTGAAAACATGTAGTCATAAAGGTGAATTAGTTAGTTTATTTACCGGCCTACAGTGCATATCTGGGCATATTGGAACTTAACCCTAACGACAGCGGTGATGGACGAGATGGAGATCTCCATCCAATTCGTTGCAGTGTCCGGATGAAGCATTGGAGCCCATCACACCCTCACGGGAAGGATGCTCGCGATGGATATCCGTCTCTCCACCCCACCATAAAGACATGTCAGGAATCAAAACATGCTTGTGTGAAACGTAGCCATTGTCCAGGTGATGTTTATGTGGTTGCGGGACGAGGTAGCCGGATTTTAATCGAATTCAAATGCCTTGTGTCGTAAAATGTGCGCATGCTGTCCTGGAGGTAGATGCTAATCCGGGTGACCTGCGGGAAACGAGGCGCCTGTGCCCATTGGACAACTGTATCTAAAGTTAGGTAGGAATTCCTGCCACTTGCAGCCAAAACTAGTTTCTGTTTCTAACAACTAAATGCTAGGTTAGACGGTAGCAGAAAGCCCGCATAAATAAAGCTGCGTCTACCAACACAGTATCTTTGGAACTGCATAGGACGGCGACTTGGGAATTCTTCGGAAATCGTTCGTCCCGTTTTCACATAAACCAGTATGCATCACGTTAATTATGGTTTCGCTAGGATCCTCACTTAAGAATTTTTCTGTTTAACAAAAGAGTGCCCTTTTTGCCACCTCTTTTCCTCCACTTCAGCATTGAAGGAATTTTCCTTTGACGGAGGCCCGTGCAAGGCACTTACCTCTCGCAACAACAATATTTTCTTTGTGTGTGTGTGTCAGGGGTATACTAGTTTATATTGAACTACCTAGTCACTTCGTTGCAGATGCTTCTCTTGTGGGGATACCACTGCGGACGACACCGTGTGGTTCAATCTTAGTGGCAATGGTCGCACAGCCCCACTGGAACATCAGTGTTCCACCGGCTCTAGAAGTTGGTCTTTGTATTTCTCGGAGAGACGTCACATGTATGCGCAACCCAGAGATCCGCAGCTCACCAGCCCCGTTCATCGTGCATTTGCAGTGCGATGGGCGGAAATGTCATAGCGGACCAGTACATATCCCTGTGGGCTACAGGTGGCACCTGATGTGGGGCTCGAACAAGAAGCGAACCCACGCCAACGCTCAACAACCACGAGTTACAGTCCCCTTAAACAGACAGTCAGCTCTCCCTAGATACGGAAGTAACATCATATAATCGATGAACCGCTCGCGTGCTCACCGACAATGTCGCTACTTTCCCCGGTGCGGAATGACCAGTACCATGTTAACACGAGTTCTCACCAATCAACGAGGGGACATTCCGCAATGCCTCGCAGGTAGGAACTCAATACATCATTTTATCGGATCTCCGTGATAGGCTGCCACCATCTACGCCAGATTACGGACGACAGTGTCAAATAACCCCACAGGGGCAACCACAACCTTCATGACCATTATATTTGCCAACATCATCAATGGGTGACCAGTGGCTGGATGCTCATATACCATATCCCGTATCTCCCCCTTTCCGTGCGTCTATGCCATACTACTCGGCATCGCGTTGCAAACCGGAGGAAACGGCAACACCATTTCAGTAATATATCAGAAGACGTCCACATCACACACATCTTCCACGTCAGTCACCTGCACCACATCCGTATGAGGAATATCAGGATCAGCATCAGGAACGTCTGCGTCGTCTATCTAGCATGCCTCCACCTATCTATAGACCTAAACCTGTCTATGGACCCGCACCACGGCAGTATTCGGCAAAACCGAATACCCTGCAATACTTCACCAATGGGAATCACCTTCACGGACGTGACAGCATCGACAGGGATATCAACGGGAAACACCATCACCACCACCACCTACACGCCGACCAGTATCCGCATTCTCATCAGTTTCACCAGCACCACCACCAGGTTTCGCGCCAATCACTTCTCCACGAAGACATGGCCGGATTGTTCTCCACGACCCCCCCCCCCCCCCCGCCCTCCCACCCCCCCCCCCCAATTCAGCAGGGAGACTGATTGTGCCAATTATAAGGTTCAATTTGAAATAATCAGTAGGACAAACCAGTGAAGCAATCGTCAGATGGGAGAATACTTAGCCGCAAAGCTGTCCAGAAAAGCTCTGCAAGTTCTGGCAGACGTATGAACAGACTACACCCCATCATACACTGAACTGGAGAACGCGTTGTCGGAAAGATTCAGCAACACAGCCCTCAGAGAAACAAGTCGACTTCAACTTAAGAATCTACATTGACTCTCGAAGAAAACACTACCAGAGTTAGCAAGCCGCATCCATTGGTTAGTTACCTGCAGCTATCCTAGCACAAATGGCGAGGGCGTCACACACTTACATTTAGACACCTTCATCGATGCGTTGAGCAGAGAACCCACCTTAAAAGAAAAACTATTTCTCATGAAGCACGGCAGCCTACAATAACTTATGGCCACCATGGTTCAGATCGAGAATTTCTTGGAACGGGAGAAAAATAATCGCCGCCAACTACATCCAAACAATGAGGTAAAAAATGTAAATGTTGCCACTACCACGGAATCAACCACGACCACCACCACATCAGCAAACAAACAACACGCGCATCGTGGGGGCCACAACAACGCCACGGACGCGGGAACCAGCACAACAATAACAATAGGCAAAACATGCACGAAGGACTAGAAGAGATCACTGAGCAGAACTCCACGCTCACCAATCTTGTAACAACACTTAGCACCAACGTAGCAACACAGTCCACCACTAGACCGCAATCCACCACAGCTTCAGCTCCACCACCAAACACGTGCTTTGGATGTGGTCAGCCGGGCCACTGGAAAGATCGATGTCCAAACCGACCTCCATCTACAACTCCAACCACTGACCGACATACCCGCAGCCTGATAATCCATCAAACTAGCATGGGCACCGATTACAGAGATGCTTCGGTGCCCATTTCCCCAACCCAGCTCAACTGCGGCCCCTGAACCCCAATGTCAGGCGTCCATTTATATTCGTCAACACATTCCTATTACACCATGCACCAACCGCACCCGGCTTCTTCTATGTCGGTGCCTACAATGCACACCGCATCCGCAGCACTGCCATCTTCCCCCTGAGGAAAATGTGACCCGCACCTTCCGCATCTACTCAACCTTCTTTTCTATGTAAAACGGCTGTGGTAGGTTGGAGTACCTCCGCTGAAACAACGTTTCTGCAAGCACCACGTCCTACCACCAACACACTTAACATCCGGTGTCCTTTGGTAGTATGCAATTCACAACCTCTTACAGCTTCACCAACAGCCTCCAGCACCGGCAGTGATCCAGAAGGAAGCGTTCATTCAGCACCATAGATCCACAAAAAGAAACATCGTACAATGAAAGTGAAATCAATAAGCCATCATTGTTTCTTCTGCACATCAACTACATCCCATGATGCGTTGTAAAGAGTGGCTCACACAGGTAGCCCTCACCCGCAAATGCGAGAATCATATCCGCACTGCAGTATACACCAACACAGCTTACACAGAATCCGCAACAACGCCGCCACCATTGCTACCCCGACTCCGTCATCGCCTAAGCAATCACAGCAGCAGCGACGACGAGTTGGTCCTTTCCACACTCAGCCACCAATAGCACTCATGGAAGATATTCGGAAACAAGCTGACTATATACAAAATGATACCACACCACCATCAATTCCGCAAATGGTATTATTTGAGACTTCTCCGCAGGCTCACCGCAAGGTGATATATAAGTGTGCCTGTCTGTTTAGCAGAATTTTCACCGGTGCCACTGTGGATACTGGAGCGTCCATCACCGTGTTTAACAAGCGCTTGTATGAGAGCATCCCACCTCATAAGAAGCCACCCCTTAAGCCTGCAAATATATTTTTGCAAACAGCTACGGGAGCCAATGTTCCCGTAGCTGGAGAAGTGAACCTCATAATACAGATAGAGGAGATGCAATTCATTTAGCGAGTTGTTATCGCCTCTATTCAAAATGATGCCTTGCTTCGTTCCGATTTCCTCAGTGCCAGTGAAGCCGTCATACACTGCAGACAACAGGACCTAGACATACACGGCCGACTGATACCCCTTGGACCGGAATCATCACTATATGATACGTGTGCAGTGACATTAGCAACAACTGCCACAGTTGAGCCGGGTCAAGAGGGGATCTTGTGGGCCACCACACCACAATTAGGAAACAACACTCACACAACAGCTGGAACCCGACCCCGAATATATGATCGCCTCACAATGCGCCAGTCCCGCATTATCGTAGACACCACCAACAAAGAATGTATACTGTTCAGCGTATGCAATGGCACTGCGGACCCAATAACACTCGAATCAGGAATCCATTGTGGCCATTTGGTGGATATGATATCACTGGAAAGAGCCCCAGCTGCAATCACACCAGCAACAACTTCTGATGATTTTCCCAAACACTTACATGACCTATATTTGCGTGCCACAGTTGGATTGATGCAATCTCAAAAACAACAAGTACGGAAATTACTTCATAAGTATCGTGATAGTTTCTCAGCAGGAGGCATGGACCTCGGAGAGACTCATCTTGTACGACACTCCATCATCACCAGAAACAACAGACCCATCCAACAGCCCATTCGACGCCTCCCAATTCATAAGGAAGTGGAGGCACACCAACAGGTAGAGGACATGTTACCGACCAGAATAATTGAGCCATCATCATCCCCTGGGCCAGTCCCATAGTACTAGCAGGCAAAAAGGCCGGATCTTTGCAGTTTTGTATAGTTTACCGCCACCTTAATGATCTTAGCGTCAAGGTTGCCTATCCGCTATCATGGATAGATCAGGCCCCAGATTCCTTGTATGGAGCCAAGTGGATTTAGCTAGTGGGTACTGGCAGGTAGCCATGGATGAGGCTGACATGGAGAAGACAGTATTTGTGTGCAGAGACGGTCTTTTCCAGTTCCGCAAGATGCCCTCTGGCTTATGCAACGCTCCTGGAACTTTGGAGTGTCTCATTGAGCAGGTATTAACTACCCTGCAATGGGAAATCTGTCAGTGTTACATTGACGACGCAATCGTCTTTGGTCCCTCGTTTGAGCAAACGTTATCTAATTTAGACACCATGCTATCTAGAATCCACATGACTAACTTAAAGCTCAAACCCAAGAAATGTCATCTCTTCAGACAGAGCATCGAGTTCCTGGGACACGTCATATCCAGTGATGGATTGGCCAACCAACCGACAAAAACAAAAGCCGTGGCGAAGTGGCGACCACTGCGTCTGTCATGGAAAGTTGGAGCTTCCTTGCTCTTTGTCAGTCCTATCGCTGATACATCCATTATTACAGCGAGATTGCATCACCCCTCTTTAAGATCACCAAAAAAGATCGACTTTTCGAGTGGACGAGTGAGTGTGAAGGTTCCTTCAGGGCATTGAAGGAACTCTAGACGACTGCTCCAATTCTCGCTCATCCTAACCCTAACACCGGTTTCATCCTGGACACTGATGCATTTTTGTACCTACTAGGTTATGTAGTTCGGATCGACCGGTCAGGTGCCAGCCATGCCAACTAAGCTGGGTACGCGCCGTCCGTCCTGAGTTCGTTACCTGAACATGGCCCCCCTGGTTAGAGCTATAAGCGTATATAGGCCTATGAGAGAAATCGTGATGTAAAAATGACTAAGTTCATTATAGCGCATGGCGCGCATGTGCATGCTTAATACTATTTTTTGACAGAGCGCGTATTTTATGACCAAGATAGGATGACGTGTACCGAGAGGGTACAATGTAATCCTTTTTAATTACTTGTTCCTGCCGAATCTGGCATTAATCAAGACCAGAATTCGAAGGGCTTTCCAAATCTGTAAACTATTTTCAAAATCGGTTAGGTTAATAAATGGCTGAGTTATCCACGGAAAACCCCTTTTGATTATCTTCAAGGTATTGCTGTGACGTCATAACCACGTGGACGCAGAACTTCTAGAATGCTCTAGAACATTCGACTGCATTATTATTAGCTACGCGCTGATTGGCTGTTGCTCAACCAATGATTGGTTGGAGCCTGCGCATATGACGTCACGAGGAGTATAAAAGGAGACGAACTCGAGAGCATCCTCGGCCAGGGGCCGATTAGGTTGGATCTGTGTCAGCTACAATCAGCAAGACAGGCATTAAGCAGATCATTTCAGTCTATGTCGGTTTCTCTCCCTTCGCCAGCAGCAATCCAACCCACCGCACTAAATCAATTTTTTATCTCCCGTTTGTGCCGGAGTAATTTTGGAACTTTTGAATATTGTTCACGAATACATCAAGAACTAACTCGGAACACGAACTTGATGTGAGACCTTTCCCAGCCTAAAACTGCGATTCTACAGATGTAGAGGCAGCGATGTTCTTTGGTGGATGACTCACCGAATCTGCCGGCCATGCCAAAAAGTCATTATTCAGCCATCCCAGCACTGATGTCGTGCAAGTTCATCTAAACTTTTTGACCGCAGCAAAGTAAACTATGTCTGATATGTCTTCAGAGCTGGCTGACGTACCCCGCACCGTTACGCTTAGTTATATATCTTCATCCGCATTCAACAGCCCCCACTTATGATCGGGTTGTTGGCGATTTCCATCCATACCATCGGTGTATGGGAACTTTCGTCATAGCAGTAATGTTATTGTATCTCTTGCTGACTACTCGTTAGACATTCTATATGGTGAGTACAGTCCTGAGTTCGATCCGCTCCCGTCATGGGCTGCTTGCGGGAATCCTGTTTGCAGAAACCGGCATGTGGGAACTTTCCAGCTTCCAGGGAACGCATCAACTCACGTCAAACCAAGGGTGACGTATCAATTTCAGTAACACGATTTCCCAGGCTTAAGAATGGCTACCGATTATTCAAGTAACTATACTTGACATTTTAATTATCCTGTTAATTACATCTTTGATAATTATATCGTATCTGTATAAATAGTTCCGATGACTAAAAGGCACCGTAACGGTCTTAGGACCGCTAGTTATAATTTTTGTATCTGTTTATAGTTATTCTTATTTTCTGTAAGGTGTTTTTGCTAACCGCACCGTAGTAGGTTCCTCAACCTGTACTATATATATTAATCTGATCATTTGACATTGTATTGATTGTTCTGGTTAGTTTATATATGGCAAGTGGCCATCAGTTTATATGTTTTGCTTATTTGTAGAAAAATATAGGACTGCAGTGCACGTAGGAAACACTATACAGCAACATTTATATATGCAGGCCTTTCTCCCGCCACCAACCATCTTTCACTGAGGTCGCTGTCCGTGCTGTAACTCTGTTTAGCCTGGCATGCTACCGACTAAAAACCTTTTCTATTCAGCTCGATAGGATAGGTTTAATATGATTAGAGACAATCTCTTCGTTAGGAGATGCGTAGTGTACGCCTCCTTTCCGGTAGTTGCGATAATTTAGCCCCGCACTCCGGCAAGGTTGTGTAAGATTGGCCAACATACCTAAAGGGTCTCATATTTCTAAGTTATTGTCTCTCCTCATGTCCCACTAAGCCTTATGGCTTCTCAATTGTTCGGATATCCCTATTCGCACCATGGACTGATCCGACCCTGGGAAACTATTGGGGTTTCCGAGCGGTGATGCCCAGGGTGTGGTCTCACACAAATTCTCCACGTATCTTCGGATACTCAGTAGTTAGTTACCTTTGCCAATGTAGGAAAGCACTGCTAAAACATACCTTAATTATTATTTTCTTTAATCTGCTGAACAATCCTCCTGCACCATGGTGCATAACTGGGCAGCTTGTGTTTAAACCTAACGCCAGGTTAAAAGGTTAGTTCCGTAGGACCTGGTGACGGGCGAGATGCGCATCCCCACCAAATTCTGTAAGAATGTCTGGGCATGATATTAAGATCTGCCACGCCCTCACGGGAAGGACATTCACGGTGGTTATTCGTCTCTCTTACCCCCACCATAGCGATAGATCAGTTACCTAAAATGCTTTTGCGGAAAATAACCAATGTCCTGTGACGTTTTATGTGGTTACGGAACGAGATGTCCGGATTCTTACCCAGTTCAGAGGTTTTGCAAAGAAAACATGTATGCACGCTGTCTTCAGTACTGATGTCTTAGGACAGCCATTCTCAATGACAGCCGTATCTAAAAAGCTAGGTAGACGCCAGCCATTTGCGGCCTAAAATAGTTCTTGTCTCTAAAAATTAAATATTAGGTTAGGCACAGAAGAAGGCCTGCATAAATAAAAGCGGCAACTACTAATTCAGCATATTGAGAATTACATAAGACGGTGGCGTGGGAATTCTTCGGGAATCGTCCCGTCTTCACGTAAAACAGCATGCAACCGTATAGTCATAATTTCACTAGGTATGGTCTTTTCTTTACAGCATTTTGGTTGAATATTAGAGTGGGTCTTTTTCGGCCAAAACTCTTCTCCCGCTTTACGAGACGGCGACATTCTCCTGTGACAGAGGCCCGCGTGAGGCACTTGCCTCTCGTAAGGATTCAGTGATGACGGCCCGCGCGAGGATAATACTCCTCATCCAAACTAGCACTAGAAGTAGTGCCCGCATGAGGCACATGATTTTCCGACACTACAAAACATAATGTTCTTTCCTTTCAGCTTAGAGGTATAATAGCTTATATTAAGTTAATTAGTTATCTCGTGTACAGGAGCCTCCCTTACGGGGATACTTCTGTGGACCTACGAGTCTGGGTGGAGCCCCACGTTTAGATGTTCATCAGGCGGTCTCTGTGTCTTTTATTTTCGTATGCTCATTATATTTATCTAACATACTTGATGGTCTGTTTAGGTAAAAATATTGTATAGACTTATGTTAATTAGGTCACCAAATCAAATCTTGGAAGTCCATAGATCACAAAATTGCTATGGACAGGCATACTGGTGACACAAACTGGGATGAGACTGTAGTGTTTTGATGTTCACGACGATGGTCGCACAGCCCCACCGGAACGATTGAGTTCCACCGGCCTTAGGATCCAGTCTTTGTTACATGTAGGGCAGTATCGTACAGGATCCATCACCCCGAGACCGGAAGCTAACCAGCGTCATCATTCGTCGTGCACTTGCGGCGCGGCGAGTCGACACCAGACACCAGACACCGGAATGGCCATACACTACCACGCGAGCTACAGATATTGTACATCTTTTAATGTAACAACCTTGAATATAAGTGTTATAGATTCGCAGGAATTGATTAGTAACAAACCTAGTAAGTATCAAACAGCCGTGTAATATTTTGCAAAAACCTAGCAAGTTATGTATCCAGTTAAATATTGTCAAACAAAAACCTACTAACTCCAGGAACCAATCATATTGCATTGATTGGTCATGTGAATTGCAGAACATTTCCATCATTGCATCCCTGTGAGCCGCTAATCTCGTCTGAAAGCAATACATACAAATAATTCTAGAACGACACTGATTTTTGCAGATATATCGCTACAAAAATGTACTTATGCTTTACAATTACAAACAATTGTATGAAGGTTGACGTTGTCGATTTTCAAGGAAGGTAATTACGTTACGTTCACTGATTATAATTAAGTCACTATTTTGCTATCGCATGACTCGAATAAATTAGTAATATTGTTGTGACAATCAAAATGGCCTATTATCTTTAGGCTAAACAGCTAATATAGCATTTAGCAAATATGCAAATGAGTTAACCCATTTCGAGACATTAATTAGTCGTGGATGCGCACCCTAATTCAAATTTTAGCAAGCAACACCTAGTGACGGCAAGGCAAATAAATAACAATATATACATCCAACGTCTTTTCTTAAACAGTAGCGAGTTATAATTTTAAGTTCCAATCTCGGAATATTTTGTTTACAAACATCATTTTGATTTTCCTGTTTCTCATTTATTTAAACAGATGAAATTATTTTAATTTATTTACTTATTTACCTATATTTGATATCCTATATATATTTATATATATATATATTAAAGTTTGTTCCTAATTTCACTTTAGATTCGCTTTCACAGATTGCCTAAAAAACCCACTCAGTCCGCCCCAACAACCCAACACCATCTCACCTCCAAAGGAGATACAGTATGCACACACCCCGCCCTATGATCATATCCCACCCCTTACTTTACACAGCATGCAACACGTACACCCGCCAATAACAGCTCTTTCGGCAGCAACTTATGAGTTTACTCAACTTACAATTACTTTTAGCAACATAGTAAATTTGATTATTTACTTTCATTGCGCAACCCGTCTTAAAAACATCTCAAGATGGAGCCAGGCCTCCAATATACCTCGCTGCGCATGGCCAATAAAACCAACTGAATGAACCTGGTTTCTCTGGCTGAGTGGCTCGCATCGCAATTCACCTATGGTGGTGAGACTGGACTGGACTGAGTAAACAGAACTCAATAACGGGTTCAAATCTCCATTTTGGCATGTGAATAAGTGTAATGCAAAACTGTAGAGCCTCTATCATTCGGAGGGGGGCGTTAAACCGGTCAATATGAGATGTGAATCCCACAAACCCCCAACCCCACACCTGGAATGTGAAGCAGCAAATACAAACCAAACACACACCCAACTAACAAGCTATTTTGCTACTTTACTAACCAGAGCTCCTTAAATAAAGCACCAAACAGACGAACGCATTTTCACCTGAATGTCCCAGCATGACACAACCCGCTGTGATGATTCTATATTGCATAGACTATATTATAATTATACATGTGAAAATGGTGTAACACCTATTTGTAGGCTACTTGCTAGGTTTATCTCTGCGTGCGTGCGTGCGTGCGTGCGTGCGTGCGTGCGTGCGTGCGTGCGTGCGTGCGTGCGTGCGTGCGTGCGTGCGTGCGTGCGTGCGTGCGTGCGTGCGTGCGTGCGTGCGTGCGTGCGTGCGTGCGTGCGTGCGTGCGTGCGTGCGTACTTGCGTACGTGCGTGCGTGCGTGCGTGCGTGCGTGCGTGTGTGCGTGTGTGCGTGTGTGCGTGCGTGAGTGCGTGCGTGCGTGCGTGCGTGCGTGTGTGTGTGTGTCCTTGCACAGAAAAATTTGGAAAAACCCAGTATGTACAAATTGTGGGACACCTATTCGTACTTGCTAGGTATTTCTGAATTTTTCCGTGTACATCATTGCGCAGACAAATTTGGAAAAACCTCCAATTAAATAGACTTTACATGTGACTATTAAAGACACAATTTAATATGAGATACAATACCCAAAGAATGCCAGTATCCCATCATAGGAATAACTAATAATGTCATGATAAGTTTCTTTATTCTAAACACTATCAGAAAAAGTCGATTTTCTCAAAACTTACATTGATGGACTTTTTTGCGAAACATGGCGGTGCTGGCTGCGGTCTACTTTCTCAAGTATTACAAACACTTTCTGTATGGTCGCCCATTCACCATCCGTACAGACCACGCCTCACTACGCTGGCTCAGAAACCGCAAAATCCGGAGGCCCACGTAGCGAGGTGGCAGGAATCCCCCCAGGCTTTTAACTTCAATGTGGTTCATAGACCCGGCAAGCTGCATGGAAATGCCGACGCCTTGAGCAGAATTGGGCTTGATGATGAACCCAAAGTAGCAACCACGATGACACATACAACACAGCCATCGCTGGTGTTTCCCGAATTGCGCTGCGCAGAGTGCAACATGGAGACAGTCACTCATGAACAAGCAACAGATGCGCCGTGATAAATATTCGTGGATCCAGGAGGGGTTTCATCCTTCCTGGGAATCCCTTACCCCATAATCCACAACAGCAAAATACTACTACCAGCGGTTCCAGGAATGCCACATGCAGAATGGTGTTCTC
Source organism: Chaetoderma sp. LZ-2023a (assembly GCA_034401795.1). Classification (NCBI taxonomy): domain Eukaryota; kingdom Metazoa; phylum Mollusca; class Caudofoveata; order Chaetodermatida; family Chaetodermatidae; genus Chaetoderma; species Chaetoderma sp. LZ-2023a. Next base: position 51,628,826 of record CM067369.1, read on the forward strand.
CACATCAATAATCGCATTGTAATTTCCAAACGCTATCGGAAAACAATTCTAGAACAACTACACGATAACGCAGGACAACTAGCTGCTGAGCGGACATTAACCCGGATAAAACAGAGATTCCACCGGATCAGAATTCGCAATAGTGTAAAGGCATGGGTCGCCAAATGTGTCCCATGCAAAAAACTCTGCTGTTGGCCAGCACCATTCCACACCTCTACAAGTTAAAATTGTTGTTGCACCGTTGGAGCGAATGGCTATTGATAAGCTCGGACCCTTGAATACAATGGATGAAGGAAATAAGTACACCCTCGTATTACAAGATTATTTTACGAAGTGGGTGAAGGCATTTGCTTTGCCGGACCAAGATGCATCCACAGTAGTGGAGGTCTTGGCAAGCAATGTGTTCTGCTGGTTCGGAATGCCCTGTGAGTCGCACTCAGATCAAGGAAGTAATTTTGAGAGCCAGCTAATTAAAAGGTGAGCTTCCACGGGAATAAGTGGTTCCGAGTTTTTTACGTTGATCGGAGACGAAAGTGAGACTCTTTCCTTGTTGTATTTATAATTACTTTCTCTACACGGGGGGAATGTGTCATCTGACTCCAGCTTTAAATAAATCCAAGCTATCCTTATAGGGCATGGCCGAATCACCCTAGAACTTTCGGGTATGATCATCCGCCCTCCTGCGACGTCACCATAAAGTATAAAAGGAGGGGATCACGCACTGAAACTTCGTCTTCCCGTCAAACTCGACACAAGGGAAGAACACACATTAGGCTAACCAAATTCTGCTGGTTTCTTATTATTTATTTATTACTACTATTAATATCATATGGCCAGGAAAAGTATGAAGAGTTAGGAAAAATAGATTAGGTTAGGTAGTCCGCACCTTTATCAATACGCGGAAATAAGATGTCACTTGCCAAGGATCGCGCCTTGTCCAACAACTCGGAAGAGTCGGTGCCAGTTCATTCCGGAAAGAAGTATCCGTGTACAGCATTACAGCTCAATGGACAGCCATGTAAGTGTGCATTTTCCTACAATTCGGACTTGATGCTACGCATCACTCATGATCATCTTTTTCAAAGCGCATTCTGTTCGGACTGCAAATACCTATATACAGCTACCCATTATGGTGTGACGCATGCGTTGACGGAAAAACATCATGTGTTAGTAGTAACATTACAACCTGGTGAAGAAAGTGAGAACATTGAAGTTCCAGCCACTTGTTTTGAAAATACACTTCCGCTTAATGTACTTCCTACGGGAAAGATTGTCAAGACCAAGCATGCGAAATGGTGACAACCAAATTTTCCGCATTACAGACCAGAACAGCCATAGCATCCATGACGCAACATACACCAAGTCATTACGTAGCATCAGCCAACGTCATGACGGAATCACCAGCACCGGAAGCACCTGCAGTAATGGTACCAGCATCGCCTGCAGTTTCCACTCCGCCAGCACCCGCAGCAACTCCACCGTCTGCACCACACATGACATCAGCATCCGCTTCCGCATCCATAGTCCGCCAAGCAATTCCTGTGGGTATTTCAACACCGGTGACCGTATCCGTACAGGAGTTACAGGATGTGTCAGAGAGATCAATATCTCCTTGTAGTCTAATAATTGACGAGGAGATCCGCATTATGTAAGCCATTGTAATCATCACTGTATCTCAGAGCAGCACCGCATCACACCCGCGCAGCAGCACTCCCACGGATCCAGCAGTTCGAAAAGTAACCACACCAGATCGTCCCTACGCCAGAAAGAAACACATCGCCCACTCCACTGAAATCCATGCCATACCAAGGAAGACTGCCAGTAAATTACTGAAGGCGACGAAAATCCGAAAGTTATCCGCCAGCGCAACATTCGCATCCGCAGCAGCGTCAGCATCAACACTATGGAAGTCACTCATCGAGTTTACAGCTCTCAGTCCACCTGCAGCACGGACAACAACCACGATGTCAACAGCAACAGTAATCTCCGTAATCTCCACACTGCCACCAGTTCACGCATCACGGTCATCATCTCCGCCACCACTAGTGCTTCAATGGATACGTCAGCACCATCTTCCAGCTATAGTATTACTGACCTGGGCCTGATTAGTAGTGATATATCGGCAGCAGAGGACCATCTGCCGCGTCCGTCCTGTATGAGTCGAGGTACACAGACACGTTGGGGAAACTTCACAGGGGATGTTTGTGGACAATATTGCCGAGGTTCCAGCAGGATTTATCAGTAGTTGTGCGGAACACAGAACTTTATTAGTATTGTGTTTATTTTTTAAATCCTTTTCTTATTATTATATGTTTTAACAATTGACCCCCAGTCCCTAGGCTGACTACGGTCATCCTACTCGGCTGCACACTATTCTTGCATAGCTGTGTCTCACATGAACTAATCGCTGCAGATTCCTGTGTTGTAAACACGTCATGTGCGACGTAAGTACACAACACACCGTAGCGAATATGTCACAAACCCATCATGCAGTCTCAGCTATGCTGGGGCTGCCTGATGAACTACTCTTTTTACCTTATTATTATTTGATATTTTTCTTATTATTTTAGTTCCTGCGTCAGTATGACCGGGTGGATTGTGGGTTAGTAGAAGCTAGCCGTGCGGATCCGCACTAACGGGCCGCATTATATTAATCAGTATACACTTAGTGCATCCCTTTATTTACCCGGGATGCACATGTAATTAGCATAATCTGTGATTCTTTTCTCGGGTATAGTTATGTGATTATATATTTATATATTTATATTGTATTTTATAAAAACTGTATTGTAATTGTAGTATGTTGGAGCTTTAGTGTTCTGTGAAAAAATAATTATCCGCATCCGAGACAACACAGATTCGAGCTATTGTTTAGGTAATTAAAAGATCTAAAAAAAAATATGCACGCACCGTGAAATGAAAACAAAAACAAAAAAGAAAAGACCTGGAAAAATAATTCCAAGTCAAAAATTAAAATCAATGGTATGCCTCCCTCCCAAACTCTTTCGCACCCTATGTGCTCTTTCTTATAAACACGCGTCTGTTGCGTCACTCTCCTCTCAGCGATGCGCCTACTTGAGAAGTCTATAATTTACATCTAGCACGATCCCGTGCGTTCGATCCGCCATGCATGATCGTTTGCCACGGGTGTCAAACTAGGAGGGGTTGGTGTGGCGTGGACTGACCGGATGGGTACTGACCGTCCCAGCGAAGCTGGGTGCAGAATGGCCACTCCGAATTCGCTCCAAGTACGTCCCCCTGGGTAGGATAGTATGCATATATGAGAGAGATTTTCATTAAAATCGGCTGTCCGATAAAACGCGTGGTGTGCATGCGCGCGTCAGAGCTTCCCTGACAATACGTCATGGAATAGGAAGCGAGTGCATGTCTATAGTGCACAGAGTGGGTACTCGTAAAAACCTTTAATTATTCCCTTCTCGTCGTTCTTGGTACCAATCAGGACCAGAATAAAACGAGCTTTCTAGAACTGTTAACCATTTTAAAATATGCCCAGAAATGGCTGAGTTATCTGCGAAAATTCCCTTAGATTATCTTCAAAACATTGCTTTTGACGTCGTAATCGCGTGTACGCATAAATAGATCTGGAATGTTCTAGAACGTGGTAAATACGTCACTGATCTAGGTGCACGCTGATTGGCTACTGCTTGGCCGCTGATTGGCTGAGGCATCTGCCTCTGACGGTACGAGTAGTATAAAAGCGGTGAAAAATCGAGAATCAGGAGCATCGACGGTGAGGAAGCCGGCCCGCACAGGACCTCTGGACCATCAAGAGGAGGGATGTAACTGCTGACCTACAAGTGAGTCTCACATCTACTGGTGTCTTATGGATCTCAGCACATCTGCGGTGGTAGGACGTCCTCGGCTTCCACAAGTTTTTGGACACCCCCGGACGGCCATCCGGACGAAGTAAACTAAATTTAAAGTTATACTTTCCACATCTCGACTTTCCTAAGGGAGCTTTTCCGAGAGCAGGCCGTGTGTGCCCGGGATGTAATCCTACGGAATGTAGAGCTTATGGTGATTCTTGGTGGATGAGTTGCCGGATCTGCCAACCACGCTGAAAAGTGGACTTCAGTCTCCGCACTGCATGTCGTGTGTGTTTAATTAACATTTTGACCACAGTCTGGTAGAACTTTGCTAGATGCACCGCAAGAGCTATGCGACACATCCCGCACCATGTCCCACGTAATGTAATATCCTAATATTATATACAACCCTCTCTGTTAATGGGCAACCTTCAACTTCACCACTTCCGTCGCCGGACGAATAACTTTATCATTTCTGTATAAATTGTTACTAGTTACAAAGACTATCTAATAGACATTTCTTCACTGCTTTGTTTCACTGTCCTGAGTATGTACCGTATCTACCCTGTCTGGAGGAGTCAGCTTGTGGAGACCAGCCTGTGGAAATCAGCTGTTGAAATCACCTGCGGAAATCTATCCAGCTTCAGAGAATGTGTCAAGTCGCTTCAGTAACATAGTAGCCTGTTCCGTCCCCGATGACCATTAGGTACTCAAGTAACTATACTATCATACATTTCAATTATCATTTCCGTATATGGTACTAATGAATAATAGGTACCTTACCGGTCTTAAGACCGCAATTTATAATTTCCATTTTACTGTGAATATTATCCTTGTTTACTGTAGGTGCTTTCAACTAGCCGCACCTCTTAAGCTTATCAATCGTGATACTTAACTACCTCATTTAATTATAAACTAGTTATTGCAATAGTGAGTTGGATGTGGCAGTTAGCCATCCAGTTAATATATTCTGTTTAAATGTGGAAAACTTTGGACCACAGTATGCTAGGAAATACTATACAGCAACAGATATATCCGCATCACTTATTCCCGCCATCATCAATTTTACATTGAGGTCGCTGACCATGCTCTAATTGTTTGAGCCCGGCATGCTACCAACTAAACCTTACTATTCAGCTCGATAGGATAGGTTAAAGTGTTTAGGGACAATTTCATCGTTTAGGTGCATGCAATGTATGCCTCTTTTCCGGTTGTTGCGGTAATGTATAGCCCCGCACTCCGGCAAGGTTGTGTAAAATTGGCAAGTTACCTATAGAGCCTCATATAAATTAAATTATTGTCTCTTTCCACGATCCACCAGCTGCATGGCTTATTAATTGTTTGTACTTCCCATCAGCACGTTGATCACGTCCGACCCTGGGAAACTATCGAAGATTTCCGAGCGTGATGGTTAAAGTGCTAATTTACATACCTCTTCCCTGTATCTTGGGATAATTGTTAGCTAGCTAACCCTGCCAATGAAGGAAGCACTGCAAAAACATATAGCTATAAATGTGAATTAGTTAGTTTATTTACCAGACCACAGTGCATGTCTGGGCATATTGGAACTTAACCCGAACGAGAGGTCAACTATTAGATCTGTAGCATGCGGTGACAGACGAGACGCGGATCTCCATCAAATTCATTGCAGTGTCTGGATGAAGCATTGGAGCTCATCATGCCCTCATGGGAAGGATGCTCACGATGGATATCCGTCTCTCCACCGCTACCATAAAGACATGTGAGGAATCAAACTTGCTTGTGTGAAATGTAGCCATTGTCCAGGTGATGTTTTATGTGGTTGCGGGACAAGGTAGCCAGATTCTCATCGAATTCCGATGCCTTGTGTCGTACCATCTACGCATGCTGTTCTTGGAGGTAGATGCTAATCTGGGCGACCTACGGGAAGCGCGGCGTCTGCGCCAATTGGACAACTGTATCTAAAGTTATGTAGCATTACTTGCCACTTGAGACGTTAGATGGTAGCAAAGGCCCTCATAAATAAAGCGGGATCTACCAATACAGTATCTTTGGAACTGCATAGGACGGCGACTTGGGAATTCTTCGGAAATCGTTCATCTCGTCTTCACGTAAACCAGTATGCATCACATTAATTATAGTTTCACTAGGATCTTCACTTAAGCATTTTTCTCTTGAACGAAATAGTGACCCTGAACGCATTTTCCTGTGATAGAGGCCTGCGCAAGGCACTTACCTCTCGCAACAACAATATTTTTTATTAAACTACCTAGTGACTTCGTTGTGGATGCTTCTCTTGTGGGGATAACTCTTCAAGAAACTGTGTGGTACCTACGGCGAGAACATGTGAAAAGAACACTGGATGGCTCTATGTTGTGTATTAGTGTGTGCTCATCTACTGTCAAACTAGTCATCTTGTTTGTATAGTATATTAACATTTCTACTGTTTTACTTACAAAATGTTCCATCTCTAAATTAGTATGGATAGACACACCGGTGACACAAATAGTTGGGACACACCATATGATTCAATCTTGGCAGCAATGGTCGCACGGCCCCACTGGAACATCAGTGTTCCACCGGCTCTAGAAGACGGTCATTGTATTCCTTAGAGAGACGTCACACGGGATCCGCAACCCCGAGATCCGCAGCTAACCAGCCACCCTGTTCATCGTGCATTTGCTGTGCGATGGGCAGAAACGTCATAGTGGACCAGTACGTAACCCCGCGAGCTACAATTGACATCGACGAGTCATACACCAAACAAGTGCTATTGTAGTTTGATTTGGTCGTGAATAAGATCGCGATCGCTATAAATATTTTAAATCCTGATTTAATACTTAATCGCATTATAAAGATAGAAAAACTATATTGTTCACCAACATACCGTAGTATACATTTTCTAAGCTTCAGAGAGATGCTCCATCTATTGCAAACCAACCATCTATCATCGACCGCTTTTGATATCATTTGATAGCTGCTTTCCTAATATATGTTCGTAGATATTTTGGAATGCCGATTGAATCAATCTATAGGATTGAAGGAATGGATGTTGACACATTATATGAAATTATGAATTCCACCAGAATGACATAAAGTATGGGATTTCTGACTCTTGCTCGCCCCATTTCCTCGAGGAAAGGCAGACCAAAGATAGTCCAGTCAAAAGACGGTTTGATCCAGGACAAATTGTACTAGAAACGAAACCTGTAGTGATACTTACTATCTATTGGGACTACTGAATAACATATTAAAAATCTTCCGAAAACTATTTGGTGGAACACGTTTAACTCACGTGGACGAGGTTATACAATTATGATTTCCTTGTCTGTCGCCTACAATAATTGTGGCACGTTTCACTGTTTGTTGATGGATTAAAACCAAATTTGCCAGCGATATTCCTTACAGTAATATCTATTAGGACTATACATTTGAAGTGACCCCCCCCCCCCCCCCCCCCCCCCCCATAAAATAGCAAGGTTATGGCCATGGCTATGTTTTCGAAGTAGTCAAGCTTATGGTGGGAATAATGTTGTGGCACCTTTCGTCATGTATCGATGAATTAAAACCAAATTTGGCAGATATGTTTCTTTCGGCAACATCCACATTGTACATGCAGTTGATGTGGACATGTCTTTAAATTACAGAGTTATGCCCCTTATTAGATTTTCAAGTTATTAAAGGCAATGAGAAAAATATTGTGTTGCACGTATCGCCACTTTTTGATGTATAAAACCAAACGATACACGTGTAGAGTCCACACCGTTAAGCAAGGCCCATAACTCTGGTTCATTAAGGCATTTTAAGTATTGCACCATATGTGAAAAATACATTTGCTTCGACAATTGTTGATGGATTAAATGGACATTTAGCATCATTTTCCTTCAGGCAATATATATTGCCACTATGAATATGAAGAGGCCACGGCATGAAACAATGGCCATAAATCTAGTTCTTAAAGTCGATTTAAAGTATTGAATGCTATGAAATATAGCTATGACACATCTTGTCAATTGTTCATGGATAAAAACGAGAGTTGGTAAAAAAATGTTCCTTTAGTACACTTTATCCATGTGATAATAGTGTCAGGGGTGGCTGCCCCATTGATCTTGCATTTTCTTATCAAACAATTTTGAATATGATCATAGTCCGCTTGGTAAATGGCATCTGTTGGGACACTTGATCCCTTGGTCAATAGCATCGTGGATGGCTGGCCCATTGGTACGTTTCCCGTTGGTCAATTGTATCTCTTTGTATTACATCTGAATTGCTTGCTTATTGGCGCATTGGTAAATGGCATCAGTTCTTACACTTGAACCATTTGAGAATAGTATCAAGGATGGCTGCCTCATTGACCAATAATCTTTTCCTGTTTGTCACAAATGTCAAGGACGTCAATATTCTCTAATTTCCTCTCCAAGTCTTTGCATATGACCATTACACCATATGTAAATTCTAATGGAGCTTTCTCTGCTGGTCAGTAGTGTCAGGCATACACAAACTTTGTTTTTCTCGCACAAATATCCATATTTCCGGTCATTTTGTTTTAAATGGACTTTTAACCCATCAATCATTGACATCATTTGCAGTTTCCTTACTGACACCCGCTGCTTGTCACTTCTGTCAATAGCATAGTTCATGTGTTGGTCATTAGTGTCATGGATGATTGTATCATGGTTCAATAATACCAGGAGCCCTTGGCCCATATGCCCATGGCACCAGTTATGCTTGATATATTGACCAAGGGTGCTGTATCCGTTAGTCAATTATGTCTTTAACCCTTGCCGCATCAGCCATAAATGGTAGGACTCCGTGCTCCAGCTAGCCAGTGGCATCACCTATGCTTACCACGTTGCTAAATTGAGTCAAATATACTTGAGTCAATAAAGCTAAGGAGCATGATAATTCCATTGGCCAATGGTGCTTGATGTGCATTAGTTAATGTTAACGTGTTTACAGTTCCTCATCATCGAGGTGAGCACTATGGTCCTTGAGCCAGTTATTTAGGGTTTCAGATTATGTGGGATTTGAGGGTATGTCGAAATTAAGGTGAAGCAAGAAATTACACACGGCGGCGGCAATTGTTTCTCCAACTGGATGGTGGCCACGATTTCTCACACAGGCAAACCATTGTAAATTTGCAATACCATGTAATAACTAGTTCATTATCAAAATTTCGTCAATAAAATTTCAATTAACTCATAAAAATTAACGATTTGTAGACCAAGAGACTGTTTTTGAGGAATTACCTTTTGAATTACTGGAACAGTTATGGAGCCAGCCATTTCAGTGGTAAATTTGAAAAAGGTATTCTCTTGACCTACAATTGGACATATCTCAAGCTTACCACTGAAGCCGGTTTTGTCCGACTTAGACATTACAATTCTATGCCATGTATGTCTGATAAAGTTATTTTAGTTAAATACGCCATCTAATAGTATCCTTCAGCATCTGGAGATAGCGCTGCTATTCAACATAGTTAATTGTAATTCAATTAGAGAGTCTATCAAACGTGCCAAACTACAGAGATGCGTAATATGCTTCTGTATGGAACCAAATGTATTGAATTCATACAGAAGCACGTATACACAATATTTCTTGCCTACATATGCCATTACATGCATGCTGCTTAATATGCCAACACGCTGTGTGAAGACATGAATTGACCATGCGCATCTATGACTTCACTAGCCGCTATCCTGTGGATTAATATCAGTGCCATCTTGCCTCATATTTTCGCAAATGCCCCTACATCCACCATTAACTGGTGTACAGTTGAGTCCTAGTCCTCTTAAAAAAATGTGTGCCGTTCCGCAACACGTCGTGCACTTGCATCAAATAACCTCTTATATCGCCATATGATGCAGTTCCAATTCATGAGTGGGATCCTTTCCCCACAGAGACCTTCCTCCCCCAATTTTCCGGATTAATTTCAAGTTTGTCCACGCCTGTGCCTAATGGCACACACAGAGGAAATGATATTTGACAGCTGCTTGTGTTGGTATAGCCATTTTCGGGTGGGAACCTTCTTGCTAGTTGTAGCTACTGATCTAACTAACTCCTGAAATATGTTGTGTCTCAATGTATCCATGCTGTCAGTGAGCTTTGCCGTATAGCATCAAATCAAAGCCTTAGCTCCTGCATCAATTATCTCCACGTCGGAGGAATCGATACTAGCAAGACCAATGGCTTGTTTGTGAAAGCATTCACTCTCCTAGATTCATTTCAATGCTGCGCCCTTTCCGAACAGAACAAGTCGACGGGTATCGCAGCCTTGAATAATCTGAACAAAAATATATTCTCAGATACGCCATCCACAAAAATCGTCATAACACTCTTGATGCTGATGTAGTCACTGAGCATATTGATAAATGTGGAATTATATCATCGGACACCCATCTTTAGACTGAATTAAACATCAAATGTCACTCTTGCTGCAATGCCAAGTACTCGAATTTTCTCTACATCACCGTTTTGCTCTTTTGGCTCCTTGAACATGTTATTGAGAATTGTCTCAACTTTTCATCAGAATGTGACATTTTCAAACCCGTTTATGTCTGTGATTATAATGGTGACCCCCCCAAAGTGTTTTTGGAGCACTGCCTTATATCTAAACGAATACAGATTAAACACTGGGCCTAATGCATGCCATTTCTGTAATAAGGTCCTCGACTGTAGCTTGATCTTCATCATTAGCCGCGATGTGTTCCATGATACCCAGAAAAGTAACTTTCTTTTCTGAATCTTTTGCTCTTCAAAGTCTCTGTTGTTTTGAACTATTGTCATTGTCAATAGACAAAGAAGATTGTGTGGTATTTGCTTCTTATTTCTGAATCTTATGCTCCAAATATTATAAGATGGTAGTATACGGCATCATCTGAATGCATGTCTTAAAAAGGACTAAACTAGACTTCACTTTTTCACACAATTGGTCAAACCAAGATATTCAGCACAGTATTTCCTACATCGTTTAGGAAATTGATTGTGTATGCACCTGTTTACTAAATATGCCATTTATCCTTGCACAGATTGCCCTGGCGAATGTCTGCTACATTCTGATGATGACGCTTATCGTAAAGGAGCTGATTTGTGCCGATAACAAATTTGCGACTTACCTGTTTTCATCAGTTGCATTCATGGCTGGCCTAACTACGATTATTCAGAGCTATTTTGGAGTCAGGTAACTTTCCAAATATAACGTATATAAGTAGCATACTGGATAAACAATCAATCCAAATACGATATGAAACAAAACATTACCCTACTGGTTGTATTCAAGTCAGTTTTGTTAGCAATTCATACAAAAAGGTCTACCAGGATCATCATAACCATGTAGAAGTGTCCAGCCGTCAAAATCGGCCAGCGATCGGAGATTGGCTGTTTATTCATTGTGGAACATTCCACATGTTACATTTTTATAAATCATCTCATTTGTGCCTCCCCTATGTAGTCCAGTCAACAGAAATGAAACCATGTAGAATCTGTTCAAATAGGGTTCCCAAGGTCATATATAAATTAAATGTAATATAATCTTTTGAGTGGAACATGCTGAATTCAAGATAGCTGCCAGTATGGCCACTAGTCGACTATAATATGGCATATATCTCGAGAAAGGTTCATACTAGACCACATAAATGGCTTACTAGTAGATAGAAACATGCACCCAATCTACCGGAAGACGCACCCGCTAGCCACTCTAAGACGTCACAACCCAACAGTTGATACTGATGTTCGATGTGTGCAAACCATTTCTACATTCACCCACCACTAATTAGAACAGTAATGAAGACACTTTATTGTGTGTATTTAAGACTTAGAGAAATGATGTATAAAAATCAAATAAAATCGATCTGAGTAGAATATGTTGAATTCAAGATGGCTGACAAGATAGCCGCCAATCGTGTATAATATGGCATATATCTCTAGAATGGTTCATTGTAGACCTTATACATGGCTTACGAATAGATTGAAACATGGTTCTAATCTACAGAAAAAATGGCGTCCTCTGCATCCCATGGCCACTCTATGACGTCACAAGCCAACATTTGACACTGAAGATCAATTTCTACAAGCTAGTTATACATCCACTGGCAGTGTGTAGTTCTCATTATCCTCCAAGTCATCATGTGCCATTTTTGGCACGTGCTTCTGAATCCAGAACAAATGACGAATAATCAAGTCCATAACGACGACACCCAAAGTGCATAGTTCCACATCCCAACTTGCGCATGCATTTCATTAATTCGAGTAGGGACTGCGGGGTAGGATCCAAGTCCAAGTATACTCGTGACCTTACTCATTCAGATACTTTCCAGCCACATTCCTCGGCCACCAAGGTGTTTCCCTTCCACTGTTGGACATGATGGAACACTCGGAGGATATGGTACCTCATCGTCGCAGATGTTGGTTGAAACATGTTTGGGTGGGTGGCCTTTTTGCTGATAGTAGCAAGCTACTGAAGTCATCGTGTCAAGATGATCCTTCTGTGATGCTTTATGCTTTTCAAGCTGGTTGGCGTCGTCCCCAAACAAACAAACAATTCCTTGTCTTATTAAGAGAACAACTGGCCGGATGTGATTGCGAGCTGGCCTATGGCTCACCGTAGGCTAACGCATTAATTATGCAAGTGGCAGTGAATGCCTCAAGAGGCGTGAAGCCGTACTGGTTCGGGATGGCACCGACCTGTTTTTTCCCCTCACACATTTTTCCCGAGGAATCTAGCATGGCAACTACTTCCGTCCCGAACCAAAGAAGTTAACAGCTCATAAATATATTAGTGTCAATCCAATCAGACATATACTAGGTAAGAATATCTAGATGAACGTTTTTGTACATGCTTCCCTCCGATGTGGAAAAAGGTTCAGCGGATTTGGAATAGGCAAAGCTGTCAGCCTGAGTCTCATCAGTGACATTGCGTTATTCAGTGTATGCACCAAAATATTCTGAAGTGCAGACTCATCAATGGATGATGTCATAGCGGTTGGTGACACTGCCATGGTCATTTTGCATACATGGCCGCAGAATGACAATCTTGACACGATAAGGCATCAGTTTCCATCAGCAAAAAGGCAATCCATCCAAGCATCTGGTACAATGAAGTACCACAGCCTCCGAATGCCCCATTAAATCCAACAGTGAAAGTGAAATACAATGAAGGCAGGGGAATTTGGCAGCAAAGTGTCTAAAGGATTAATGGCATGAGAACCCTGCCCCGTAGTCCCTTCTCGAACGCATGAGATGCACCAGGAAGCCAGGCTGTGGAATTATGCACTGCAGGTGCAGTCGTCATGGAATTGCTTGCTAGGCGGCTTATTCTGGATTCAGATACATTTGTCAAAACATGTCAAATCATGACTTGGATGATAATGAGACCTAAACACTGCCAGGGAATGTAGAATTGGTTTGCAAGCGTCGAACTTCAGTTTCAACTATTGGATTGCGACGTCATAGATTGGCCATGCAGTGCAGAAGACAGTAAATTGGGGACATGTTTTTATCTACTCATAATACATCTATGTGTTCCAATATGAACAATTGTCGAGATCTATGCCATATTATATTCGATTAGCGGCTATATTGGCAGGCATCATGAATGTCACATGATCCATACAAAATAGGTTATTAGATTTGTCTACATCATCTCTAAGACCTAAACACATAAAATAATAGTGGTTTCGTTGCTGTTGCAATTAGTGGTGGGTGTATGTAGAAATGGTTTGCAAGCATCGAACTTCAGTGTCAACTGTTGTGTTGTGACGTCATAGGGCGGCCATGGGCTGCAGACGACATCATTTATTCGGTAGATTGGTAACACGTTTCTATTCACTCGTAATACATTTATGTGGTCTAAAATGAACTATTCTCGAGATGTAGCCCATATCATACTCGATTGCGGCCATATTGGTAGCCATCTTGAATTCAACATGTTCCACTCAAAATATTTTGTTAGATTTTGTATACATAATTTCTAAGACCTAAATAGACAATATAAACGTGGTTTCATTACTGTTGCTATTAGCGGTGCGCCAAACCCTAATTTGACTGGACTAATGCGGCAGTTAAATTATTGGCTTTAACTGTTTAGCAGTTGCTGGTCAGCAGACGATAAATTCAATGGGCGATATCGCTGGGCATGCTGACTATTTTGACAACAATTTAGCAGAAAGTTGCTGGTTGCTTACAAATCACTTTCAGTCAAATTGTTGTCAAAATATTCAGAATATCCAGTGTTATACCACGTGAAAAAATGTTATCAGCAGAAACATAATAGTCAAACAGTTAAAGTCCGTCCGCGCGAAGTGATGCATTTCATCTGCAATAGATCACATACCTTCGCAATCAGCCTATGGCTGCTTTATTCTGAATATGTCCTTACAGCCGTCTCGAATCCTCTGTTCTTAGCATTATAGAATAATGCTAAGAACAGCTTGGGAAGCATCCAGGTTAGATGGATCACACAACACTTAGCTTGTATCACTCATTATACTCATATGTCTACCAAATTAACTGTAGTGGGGATGCTTAACAAATAAATTCGTGACACGCCGGACCAAAGCACCACACTTATCATAGATGTTGACTAGGCAACATAAAATCATTATTCAATGCGGTGCCCAAACTATGACACACGGATTAGTATTTTTTAAATGGCCGCCAACACCATTATCGGAAATAGTCTCTCTCACCATAACTTTGAAAGTAATGGACTTGAAGAGGTGGAACCAGTGTGTTTGCCTTCTCGTTAAGGGCCCAGCTATGTAATGGTACTGGTTTCATGTCGCCCGATGATAGCTTTGACCATTGTCCACGATGGTTGCTGCTGTCATTATACAAAATTACGTTACCCATCTTAAAATCGATACTAAACGATATAGAGCGGCAGCCTGCATCTTTATGCACTATGCCAATGTCAAGCTATTAGATAAATATGATTGTTATGGTGAAAAACAAATGAGCATAGACTAATTCAACCAATGTTATGATCTGGAAATATATATTCCAAAAACACAATGCCGGTTTTGGGGGCTGTCCTCTTACGTGTCACACAGACTGTCTACCTACAGGACTGTTCTGCAAAATTTACAAGAAGGCCGATCGCTGCTCTTCCAGCTATCTTGGGGTGTTAAAATGTCACTTCGGATGAGCTTTTCAGATACCAGTCCAAAATTTACTGAGACGACAGAATGGCAAACTATAGAGCTAAAATGAGAGAATGTGGATAGAAAGTCGAAAAGACAATTACAAGAAGGCTTCAGTAAAAACTGTTGTTTGAGAGAAAGTGATAGAACGCTTCATAGGTGCTGCGCATTGGACCTTGATAAGAGTTTGAGACATATTGCCTACAAAACCTGTTAGTACGAATAGCTGGTGCTCACTAAATAGTTAGTGAAGCTCAATATCACTATAGCGGTTTAAGCCAGTTTAAGATTCGCAACACAGTTTATTGTGCAATGAGCAATGGAGATAGCCAATGCAACAATGCCGAGAAATAGTTTCAGTCTCATATATTTGACAATTCCATATATAGAAGGCATTATTGATGACGGAATATCGATCGGCAACCTTGCTGAGTTGCATACATTGTATGAAAATGGACTTGCTCTTCTTAGCGTTGATAAAACAGTGAATGCATCAAGGCGGGGTGATAAACTCCTTGCCCACTTCCGTGAGGAATGTCGAGAATAGAGAGATGGCAAAAACAACACACTCCTTGCTTTCAACATGGTCTACAACAGATCCGCAAGTCTGCAGTGGATGCACGTGATTTCGATGAAGAAGTTATTTCTATGAACTGAGTTGTAAAATCAGTGTGAAAAGAGATATTTGGCAGGTATTCTTCAAGGTCTCAGGCTCGTTTCCCGATGACTGCCAGTCTGGGTCATTTCCAACTATTCTCAAAGCAATTGGCTTAGGAAACCACCAAGGCACACAACGGAGCGACCTCTTCCATTGTATGTGGTACTAAATATCCATACTATCACCAGTAGCCAAATGATGTTAATACGATTGTATCAACTGGGTCTCAGATCAGTTATGGACGACTTGTGGAAATATTATACTGGTTCACTGCAGCTCTGTCAACCATTTCATCGGGGGAATTCCGTCTGTCTCGCTCTGTTGCATGTGGAATTCCTTTCTCTGCGTGTAATTAACACATTGAGAATACATAAACTTGTCATCTACTGCGGCTGAAGGATGCTTCCATGTAACAGTACTGAGCCTCCTTCAGCTTTCCAGTACTAATGATTCTGGGAAAAACAGGTCTCCTACAAAAATTCCACCTGAACCCGCATATGGAACATCATGAGTATGTGGCAGTTGTTGCTGCAGTGTCCATGGCATGCGTATGCAATATGGGATGCCATACCTGATTTTCTTAGCAACATTGAAGAAACTATGAGACAAGAGATCAAATGGGTAAAACACAGTGTTGAAGCTATGTCCGGAGATATCCTTGGCAAGGACGAAAACATCGCATGGGCAGTTTAGCATGCATCTAATCAGCTAACCCTACTGATCCAGGTGGTAGGCGTGGAAGTGCAATATTAACCACTTCTTTGAGAGATCTGCTATGGGTCAGATGATCAAGCACGGACCGACAATTGCAAAACATAAAACAGAAAGATATTAAATCCAGGACAAATACCAATAATAGATGCTGGTCATCCGCTGTTCACCTCTTGTATATATCCGCAATAGGCATGGCGAGAGACATTCGGTGAAACATCGCATGGCATTATGTTTGAAGACATTCACCTTGGAACGGCTTTGTTTGAATGTGCTTGGCGACCTGCTAGAGAAAAGTAGTTGAGGCAGATATTGCATCTGCAAGACTAGCCGCCTCTTTTCTTCATGCATCACATTTCAACCTGCCACGGCAATGGACAGCCCTGACCTTTACGAAGCTGCAACGTGATGCTTGGCAGAAGATGCAAGGACCACATGAATTGAACAATCATCTAGAAATGCGTTTTCTCATCTCTGTTCGGAACTTCTCTCTCTCCCTCTCTCTACATCGGATGTACTAGAAATGCTTACACACTGGCCCTGTCTTTAATCACCACACCTACGCTCGCTGGGTCCCTGTGTATTTGAGAGACATAAACACCATTCCTGATGGCATCGGGATCAGCTAAAGTGGTGTTGGTGTTTCCTAGGGGGAAAAGAACGTGTTCTGCTATGCCATTTAACGAGTTGCATGGACAAAACAATCAAAATTATATAGATTCAGGTAGAGCTATAGTATTGATAGAGAACATAAAGGCGAGGAAGAGATTGATGGTTGCTGATGTTGAACAGGTTCAGTTACCACCAGAGTTTGAGGAGCAATATTATGGGCATGATCTTGATGGACATCAAAGTCACGAAGGTTTTATTCAAAATAGCAAACGTGCAATGCACAAGTCGGCAAATTCTGTGTGGTAATTGCGTCAATGGTTAATCCCATTAGCGAGGAATCACATGAGCTCATATCCCTTGATATGGCCGTGGCCTAGGCTCTAATAGATACCTTCCGCAACATGGAACACATTGGGAAAGAAAGGACAAAGAATATATCAAGAATGATTGGGTTAAAAGAAAGGTATCTATCCATGCTGCGATTAAAAGAAAGTGCATCATGACCTTCAGACAGCCCACTGGTAGAAGTAAATCAAAGACAAAGAGACACACATTCAATAATTTTTACAACCTCTACAGCTAATTGTTCATATTATGTCAAGTGCGCGATGAAAACATTGAGGAGATGCACGAAAATCACCCATGACCACAATATCTGAGTGATCGTGACAAACTTTGGTGACCAAGCTGTAAGTTACCGCGACTGGATCGCTTGCACTGAACAGCTAGAACCACCATCTAGCTTTGAGGACAAAATTGATGATGGTCTCGCAGTGGTGCATTCATTTCCACGAGGAAATACCCCAACATTTGGCTTATACAGTAAGGAGATCTTCACATGCTGGACCATTTTCCCACTTCAGAACTGTAAGCGCATCGATCTAGTACAAGATATTACATGGCTGATAGCCTGAATGAGGCCATACATGAGAAGACTTCCTCGCCGGAAAAGGAGCCCAATGCCGCTCTATATGACTACAAGAATAAAGCAGGGTGGTTTGGTAAACTCACAGAAGATGTAGCAGCCCATCATTATCCACCAAACATATTTCATATAGCTTCTGGTCAATCAATTGTGGTAAAGAGCATCAGTAAACCGATGCTAGAATCTAACCAGGAAGAGACGGATACGAGGATGTGTCTACACATGGCAGATGCTGCTCAAAACGGTGCAAGAATTATTGTAGACACAGACTATGTGGTCATTTTATTGGCATATACTTCCAGTTCCATCTGGGAAACGTGCACCATAATATTCAGCTTTGGTTAGACTTTGGAAAGGACAAGAAACGTAAGCCATTACGTTATTTTCGCAAACAGCAAAGTGCCAAAACACTTTCAAAGTCGAGAAATTAATAAAGCTTAAAGACATTGGCAAACTGCAACTCTATTCCATCTTAAGAGACTTCCATAGCGGCAATTTACCAGCCCCTCTATCCGATCTCTTTACACGCAACACAGAAATACGTTCGTACAACACTAGCGCCAAACATAACTTGTTTACACAATACTGCCGCACAGAAACATCCAGAAACAAAACACCAACACATGCCATACAATTCTGGAACTGCACTGACGAAGACACGCACACAAATTATCGCCCAAACATCATACAAACGAAATATTAAAAACACGATGATAGAAAATTATTAGAGCAATGCCGGCCACAATGACTATGCTATTATTCCGGGACATTGGCCAACACAATCTAGAATTACCAGTGCTACCAGAGTTAGATTACCAGGGCCACCACCACGGCTGTTAAATACTATAGTCATCAGGATTAGTCTCGTCATCGCTACAACATTAGTGTTGCCATAATAATAATAATAATAATAATAATAAGAAGAAGAAGAAGAAGAAGAAGAAGAAGAAGTATAGCCATGACATTTGGTAAATCTGCATAAAATAGTAAAGATTACGGGTATTTTAGCGACGTAGCCAATAATTATGTTATTCATAGTTGATTTCGTCATTGAATTATAACCACTTAGGTTTGCCGGTACGAATACTGTCTATCAACAGGATTAGGACTATCTAGCAGAACAGATAAATGTTTGTAACTGTCTATAATGTCTCCTATGTATTCATCATTCGTAATGTTATGTCATGTACAGATGTTAAATGTAAGGGGCCCGTCACCTCATAGACTCTGCCTTTGATTGGCCACCAATATGCATTTTATAAGTAATACTATAAATACGCAAATAAAATCTAGTTGAATTGAATTGAATTGAATTGAACAAGAACTTTCGCTGCTTTCTTATTAATTCTATTTGGGTTGAGCTTGGAAAAGACAAATCCTATGCCCTTCCATTCTCCTATTTCAGTACTGGGTAAGATACGACATCTCATTGTTTTGAAAACGCCAAGAAATTGTGTTGAGAAACATGGAGGTCGTTTCCGTCAGTGGTATGATAAAAGAGATTACAAATGTTATCTTCAATACCTTGACCGATTGCGGGAAAATTGTGTATCGTAGTGTACACTCATTCGAACGAATAAGCATACATTCTCGACACTTTGAACTGCTAGATGATTTTCCTGCACTCTGTATGACAGTTTGTCATGTTCAAGGAATGTAAATCATCCACAGTGAGAAATGTTTCCGCGAAGGAGTCCAATGATGCAAACCCTGCCTCCAACATTGGCTGCATTAATCGAGCATACGAATCGAAGTAGTTATCAGGCTAGCATTTGGCTGAGGTGCTTGATGCCTGATAAAAACCTGCCTACTCCAGAGAAATTTGACTGCGATAAACAGAACAGTCAACGACAAGGAATTTGAACGACACAACCAGAAGTCTCAGAAAACTGCAGGCAGCTGGTCATACATGTGTGGATGCAAGGCAAAACCCATTTGGACACGACCATGTAGAAGTAGAGGACTAATAAAAAAGGATATGAGGATCTCACAGAGTGTCCTTGAATTCTGCTTAAATCCTTGATGGGCACCTTTTTAGTGACTGACAGTCTTACAATATGGACACATATGATTGTAATCATCACAAACACAGTGTCACAGCATTGTTTGACCACGAAAAAGCGGGTATAGACACTGGTTATAACTTTCTAAATAATTTAGATATTGTCAAAAGGGAAATTTTGTATAGTGACAGCTATTTTGGAATATTGTCAAATACTTCACCAGGCACCATATAACTAACACCATTACATGGCTTAGCCCTTAATTAGTGGGTATACACACTGGTTTCACCTCTTTAAGTCCATGACTTTCAAAGTTATGGTGAGAGAGGCTATTTCCGACTATGGCGGTGACGGCTATCTTGAAAAATCCTAATCCGTGTGACAAAGGTTGGGCACTTCCTTGAATACTGATTGTATATGGCCTAAGTGGGGCTAGATAGGTTGGTTACGCCAAGGCATTCATGTAGTGTATTTAATTGACTATGCCTGTTAATACTATCGTCAAAATATGCATTCATGCTAGTGCACCCCATTTTCTTCTACCCGATAGCACCGTGGTATGGCATTATACAGTATGTTAAAATATGTATGGTTAAACATGAATATTAGCTATGTAATCACTACATCCATGATTAAAACTAATTATTTTGGTGAAATCTATTCTATTAAATATTTAGAAACTTATTTGAGTGAAATCGTACGTCCATGTGTTTGATGATTATAATGCATAATTCACGGCCATCTGACAAATATTGGCATACAACTATTTATGTGTGGTGCTGTCGGATTATCACCTACGCGTAATAAAACATGAAGACACGGTACATAATCAAGAAAAACCCATTGCGAGCATGACAGTAATTTAATACGCTGTGCATGCACACGTGACATACTGAGGGAATACATTTGTATCTGTCTTCTCTTTTATTATAGGATACCTATTTTCCAAGGTCCGACGCCAGTGTTCCTCTTGCCATATATTAACGCTGCTAATGATCCCAGGTGGGGATGTAACTTAGATACAGGTAAGGGTATAGTCTCGCTATGTGACTACACAATGGACCTTTCCAGTTTTAGCATGCCCCGCCAATTTCTAGCTAAGCTTCACCCACACCTCACTCGTATTGGAATCGATCGATCCCTGGATTCCCTAACTATCAATATCCAGGAAACTATGCAGGTATGCTGTTTAATATCATGAAACTAATTTGACTGGCAGCAACATCGCCCAGCCAATTCAACAATTTCTTAAATAGTCAAGCAATACAATTTGTACAACGTGTCAGACTATTAATCCTTTAAAACGGACTAAATCGAGTCATTCATAACGCCATGATTATGACGTCATCTTACACGTCACGTGTTGATTATGACGTCATATGATGTATGGATAACATGTAAAGGTCAATTTCCAACGCATATCCTCGATCGGTATCTCTGTCTATTCATTTGTCAACTCATACTTCGACAGTCGACAACAATGGTGATACGTTGTGTTATTTTTTTAGATTGAATATGGATGGGCCATCTGGAGAGAATGCCTTCATATGCAATTTATATCAGCATTCTGAAAATGGCATTGATTCGATCTCTAATAACATAAATAAGGTCGAGGAAATGATTTTAGTATCTGGTGAATGCAGATGAATGTTAGAATTGGAACCAATGCACAATCCAACGGAAATAGTTATGCGCTAATCTGTTCATATGCATCTAGCCACCGTTTGGCTTAGGTAACTATTGTTTTGATTCCGGAGACTGTCAGAGAAGCTTGAAACGAGAATTCAGTTACCCTGATACAGCCAGGTTAAAACGCATACCGACATCGGTAGTTCAATCAGAGTAGTGCGATTTCAAAATGAGTGGACTGGATTTGTTACTTGCAATCGACGCCATTAAGATACCACATGCTGTTCAATTCCTGATTATTGTGATGATAATGAACTAACGGTAGCGAAAATCCTATTGATAAACACACAATTAACTGTTCACTATAGATCTATACATTATGAAAAGTGTAACACAAAAAGAAAACCAGCACAAGGAGATATGCTGCATAACGGTAAAATCTGGGCAGCTCCAGAGGCAGCTCTCGACAAACTCGATGCCTGCCATTGCACACACCTACACACCATCACTGGACACCGATGGCCAGCCAGCATAATTTCCAATGATGCACTATACAAGGTGTGTAATGCATCGCCGCTGTCTATAAATATGTTTGGATATGTGCTAAGGATGTCAGAAGTAGACACCAGCTCGGAGAGCCTTAGAATTCTCCATACTCGGAGCCAGCAAATACAAAACCAGGAGAGGACGTCATTGCATAAATCTGTTAAGCGTGCTACGAGGTGATCTCAAGAAAGCAGGACTCCGTACACTCAAGTCAGGAATGGACCTGAGGAAGCTAAGGGTTTCGGCTGAGCACAAGACACAGTGGGCAAAAGGGCAAAAGTGAAGAAGGACTGATTGCAGCTGCAGGATGTTTCTACTACTACAGCCGCAGAATACAGTAATCGTACATACCACAAGCAGAATCGTTTATCAGTAAATCTAGCAAGCGATGGTATTCGTCGAAGCCAAATCTGTATATCTCAATTCTAGGCATATAATTAGAGACGGAGTGTGCAGAAGTTGTTGATTTTATGATGACGAAAAGATTCCCATCTAAGGATTGCTTCGAGTAGCTCGGCTGATACATCACAGAGTCATAAACCTATTCACGAATCAATCTAAAATCGAGTTTACACGCATCTGCATGTTTGTCATAAAGGACCCGCACGATAACGGTGTACCTTTCAGTGGGAATGAAGAATCGGATGAAGAAGATAATCTTGGGTTCACTCCTTTTCAGTTCGCCAAATATTGCAACATGTGAGGGTATCGCAACAGCAATTGCCTTCGAATGACAGAAAATCCTCCTGCACAGAAAGCACTAGAATTCGCAACAGTGTTTTGGGCACGCAAAGAACTCCAGAACAACAACTTGTTAAGTAGGTTTTAAGTACGATACGGCATAGAAAGTTGTCGCAGAAAACGCAGTCAATTTATTTCTGGATGCTTCAACAGCAAATTGGCCTGCACGTTTCACAACTTCACTGTCACACATGGAAACTGATTGATACATGATTAAGAAACTCAAACCTCTGCCATGCATTCCACTTTCTAATTCATTATACCATATGCAATAGAAAGGTCCAACACTAACGAATAGAAGGGTATGGGTTGGTGCAGAGTGAACGTGGGGGCAGAATGTCAAATTTTGTAGAATTTAAACAATTTCGCAATGTTAGTTACCCATATGATTGCAAATTGTGAGGTGATGTTTACATTATGCTCCGCGCCAGGATGGGGAATGGGAATGGAAGGGGTGGCGTGGGTGTGTCGGTGGTCACGGCAAAGTAGGCGAAAGTGTGAGGATTTGCCAACTACTGCACGTTATTATTATTATTATTATTATTATTATTATTATTATTATTATTATTTACAGAGACAAGCAATATAACAATGATCGGTGATAATATAACTGAATCGCTGGGAGACGCTGCGCCGCCATGGCAAACAGAGTGGGCTAAAGTAGGGAATATTAATAGTGCATCGCCCTGCTTGGAAAACACAATTTCAGTTATCATATCACATACACAACATTGTATTCCATCGCATAACGGCCACAATTATTGTATTACCGCTGTTGCGTGTTAGCGATAGCGTAACACTGCTGCTTGCAAAGACATTGCATTACTGTTAGAATTTTGTAGAACTATATATGTTGAAACATTTTAAGGAAAATGCCGACTATTTTAAAGTATCAATCACGAATAATTTCAAATCTGACCCTGTATATTTCCATACACGTCGGTTAGAATTCTTATCAATATAGCGCTACTGTGATATACATGTATGTAAAAGGGTAAGAAAATTAGGAGAATCAATGTGAACTTTAGTTTATGACAGAGATAGAATCTCGACATTTCACATAGATTGCATCACACTCGTTTATAAAGACATCATTCCGAAACCGCTAAAGATTGTTCCCACTGATATCTGACTACACTCGTGTAATTAATTTGATAGGCCATGTGAACCTGGTTGAGATTCTCTATTCTCTGCACAATTGGTATTGCATTTCTAAAAGGGTAATGGTAGAATATTGGGTTTTACATCCAGCTAGCTTGCTAAAATCTATGAAATCGAACCAAGTCTAACGATATCAAACTAATGCATGTGCACTATCTCACGAGTGTGTTTATATAGCACGCATGCGTGGAGGCATGTGCAGAATCTATCAATTTTGAAGTGAAAATTGCAAAGTATATTCGACTATGTGTATTAAATAGGAGATATACATTTCATAAAACGTGTCGGACAATTACGCATTTAAGACGGACTAAATCGTGTCATTCTGCCGTGCTGTAATCGATGTCATTAGTAGATTATTTAGGTCATGTGACGTCATATGATCTATGGATAAAATGGAAAGGTTAATTACCTGTATAGTTACCTGAAAATTGGGATTCTTGGGATTCAGTTTTCAAAATGATAATCATTTCTATTTATGTCATGACATATAAAACAATTTGCTCCGTTGTATATCATTCAAATGTGTTATGAATACCGCATCGGTGTATCTGTTGCTCTTTCGAGAATGCATTTTGTGTCACCAGATGGTAAATTAATCCCGGTAACATTGAAAAAGAAAGATAATAATCGTGATACAGAACGATCTTATGTCTAGTCTATACACTGACAATAGTTTGTTGGCACTGATACAAGTTTGCACATTATGGCTATTATTGTATTATCTTTAACAGGGTGACACGATTTGTCATTTATTTGCCCATGTAATGCTCACAAACTTACATGTCTCCGTTGGTTGAGTTGGTGGACGGTATAGACGGATTGCGGGTATACCGCATAGCGCTTTCCTAGATGTTACTGTCTGCGAGTGTTAATGGCAAAACCTCGCGGGTTGCTATAGAGCGTATGTACGGTAACGTCACTTGGACGACTGGCTCCGTGGGATACATGTACTGGCATATTAGGATGCTCCTGTGCTAAGCATTGGACCGGTTAGAGGCTGTGAAAGGAAAAGTCGGCATCACCACACGTGTATGCTAAAGCAGGGACTGGGATGACTCACCATCTATAGGTGTATATTTTCAAAATGCATTATACGGATAATCTCAGGCCACGCCTTTAAACCGTGGGACACAGGACTAATTGTGATACCCCTGATTTCGCCACAGTTTCCGAGACTATCTTTAGATTCCTGATGCATCAAGGAATAAAGGAGATATCTTGGAAATCAGACAGATATTTCATCCATGTTATAGAACTAGACCATCTTGACATTGCAGAGCAGTGTATCTTTAGAGACGGCTCGCGATCTGATTCGCTCAGAGAATAGGGACAGATCACATGCTCCCTCTGGATTCTGTATCGGGAAACACGACGGAGCAATTGGTGGAAACATTGGCAATCTCCTTCACTCGTCGTTGCCTCTCTAAAGCCAGGAGTATAAATGGGCACAAAAACTGGGGAACTTAACAATAATAGACTGAAATATAAACCAGCCTAGATATGGCATGAATGGGACCTGGCCTCAAAGACTCAATAGACGCCAGTCAAACAAAAAACTTCTTCTATTGGAAACAGAGACTGGGGGATGCGAGAGCTCAGGTAGTAACAAGTCGAGCTGCGCAATCGGCGATCCCATGAACAGGTTACTGGTTGGCCAGCTGGTGAGCACAGGAAACAGTCACTCTCCTTTACTCCTCAATGGCTCTCTCCACACAGTACAAATTGGTACCAGTGCAAAACTAGTGAAGGTACCAATAATAGACTGAAATAAAACCAGCCTAGATATGGCATGAAAGGGACCTGTAAGCAGGGACTTGATATATGCCAACTAAATGAATAACTTCCATTTGACCCGCGCCTAGTTACGAGCAGGGAACATCCCTGGAGAGGGTGCCAAGACTGCACTGCTGAGCATACCAAGTTTGGCTACATACATTTGAACTTGGCACAATCAGTGTCCTCGACATATCTGCAGGTGTACTCTGCATTCTATCCACCTTTTAAACCAACTACTGGCGCGTAGATGGGTACATAATAACACTAAGTTGAATGTCTTGAACACCTGGTCTACTACTGGTGTGCACTAAAATGGGGATCGTGATGAAGTAACTGAAATAAGTGGAATATTTGCTGTAGAATCAAATCAAGAGGAACCACCACCCACCATCACCTCCCCCGCCCCCACCCACACACCCCACACACACACCGATTTGGGAGAGGCTTAACCACGAATATCCATGACTCAACAACTGCTCTCCCCACTGAAACTAGAAAATAACTCGTTCAGATATTGGCCGCGAACTTCAGCGACAGATCATTCTGCCGGCACGTGTTGCAGCTTAACCACTTAACTAAATGCATCACCGTGATCTAGTGTGTACTTTAACTATGTGATTGAAGGAAATTTCCCTTCCCAACAGGTTACTTTCTAAATCTGGTGTATATCAGAAGTAATAGAATGGTGAGTATTGATCGAAGGAGAATGAAGGAAATTTCAATTTCTCTTTCTCCGAGATCTAACAATACTCGCCATTCTATTACGGACCCGCCTCCCAGCCCGACGGAGGCAAGCCATGGGTATCTCTTGTTTGGTGGCCATGCAAACAATATGAGCTTCATGGCAAACGGGTACTCGGCAGTTGCGAGCCGAGTACCCGGTGCCAGAAGCCGGTAGAGCTTACTAAGTCTATAGTCCTAGGGCCAGCTATCCAGGATAGCTTGTACCGGAAGTAATAGAAGTAATAGAATGGTGTGTACAGACTGTGATACACAGTGTGGGTGACTTGGTCCCGCCTTGGCGATTTATGTATGATACTACTATCGAGTTGTCCAGCCGTATCAATATCGCCTTGCTCCTGACTTTTGGAAGAAACTTTTCCAACGCCGGTTCCACTGCCATCATTTCCAACAGATTGATATGCAGCTGGCTCTCTTGGAGAGTCCATGTGCGCGAGACTTTAGGAAATATCAATTTCCCTTTCTCTGAGATCCAACAATACTCACCATTCTCTTACTTCTGATATACAGCTGGCCATGACTAGGACTATAGACTTAGAAAGCTTTACAGACTCCTTGGAACCGGGTACTCGGCTCCCAACTGCCGAGTACCCGTCTACCATGAAGCTCATATTGTTGGCATAGCCACCAAACAAGAGAAGCTCATGGCTTGCCTCCGTGGGGCTGGGAGGCTGAGTCCGTAAAAGAATGGTGAGTATTGTTAGATCTCGGAGAAAGGCAAATTGATATTTCCTTCATTCTCCTTCGATCAATACTCACCATTCTATTACTTCTGATATACACCATATTTGGTCAGTAACCTGGTGGGATGGGGCAAGCCATAACTGCTAGTTTTGACCCTTGGAGAAAGAGGTAGACTTAAACTTGACTAATGGAGAACTAAAAGGACCATCAAGTTAACGGAACATAATCACATTCGCATCACTGCCCCCCCCCCTTTTTTCTCCTAAGAAAAGGGAGAGAACTCACGAACATGCATCTCGCCTGAAAACACAAATATGCCAAGAGAGTTAACTGCTCTTTGCATATATTATCCTGGGAATGAGCATGAATATATAAGATGAATGATCATGATATATAGACATAATACAAAACACTCTCAATCCTGAATGATATTTGGATTTCAGACCTGGGGCCTCCAGCCATTCACTTGTCCGGCCATCAGTGACACAATCTGATTGATATCCTCTCGCTCGACCATATCTGCTTCTTAATTCTTTCTTACAAATGCCAAAAAAGGAAGAAGAGCAGTGTGGTCATATAGCTATCGTCTTAAAACAGCTAAAGCGAGTGGATTGGCGAAGTCTGTCACATCCCTCATATAGTAATCCGTGAAAGAAGACTCACAGTGCCATTGTGCCATTGTGCAACAGCCATGATGTCCTCTAACGGAGCACCACTGTAAAGGGCGGTCGAGACGGCTATTCCTCTAACATCGTGTGCCCTTGCGCATTGCACCTGGTGCCCGGTCGCAATCTCATGGGTAGTCTGAATGCATTGGACTACCCAACGAGAGATAGAATCCATGGATGCGGCGCCATATGGCTTCTTATGGCAGATCCACAGATGTCTATCATTCGACCGTAACGAGTCTGTCCGTTTCTTGTACTTAGTCAAAGCACGGACTGGGCACCAGACACTGGCATCACGATCAAACCTACTTAGTTTCGACATAGTGATCGGTTTGCTGGGATATCTCAAAGATTGAATCTTTGACATAAACTCTGCTCTTGGCAGTAGACGCAGACCCTCTCTGGAGACAATAAATCGGTCCCTCTCTGCTGAAAGTGCATGGATCACACTGCGCCTTCTAGCTGAGGAAGCTGCCAATAGAAAGACCGCCTTTAGAGTCAATTGCTTTAGACTAGCCGAGCGCAACGGTTCGAAAGGGTGCTGGGCCAGTACATTAAGCACTAAAGATAGACTCCAGGCTGGAATGACTACCGGTTGTCTCGGTCGGAGATTGCTCATTCCCTTCACCATCACACTCAACTGGGCCACCTCTAGACTATCCCTGTTGGCTAGACAAGGGATAAGTGATGCCAAAGCTGACTTGTATCCAGCAATTGTGACAGGAGCTAGTCCTGAAAAGAACAGCTCACAGAGAAAGTCTGCTATTTGTTGAATAGTGGAATGAAAGGTATCAACACCCTTTCTTCACACCAGTCTGCAAATCCGTTAACCTTGTTGTTATATGGCTTGAAGGTTGGCCTCCCTCTCGCAGCTGCGATGAAATCTGCAGCATGTCGAGAAAGGCCCTTTCTTTTCGGGACGCTCGTGTAGGAAGCGTCCCTTGGCCTGGGAGATTATGTTCTGAATCTTGGGTAATTGCACTGGACTTTCCACCCGCAGACCTCGAAGATCCGTGACCACGCCCTGCTGGGCCAAATGGCGCTATAGCAGGATCAGGCACGGTTCCTCCCTGATCTTCACCAATATCTTCGGTAGAAGAATGGTGGGTGGGTACGCGTAAGGGTGCATCCCTCTCCAGCTTAACACCAGTGCGTCTGTATCGACGGCATTAGGATCTGGAATCGGCCAGACATAAGTCATGATTTGAGCATTTTCCCTTGTGGCGAACAAGTCCAGGTTGGGTTTGCCCCAATGCTCGAAGATCCTGTGAAGAACTGGAGGGTTGAGAGACCATTCTGTTGGCAGAATTCTCTGGCTGCGAGACAAAGGATCCACCAGAATGTTCAATCGCCCAGGAATATGACCTGCTTTCAAAACAACCGAGTAATTCCCGCACCATTGAATCAAGTGCCACACTTAGATGCATAGTGTGGGTGACTTGGTCTCGCCTTTGCGATTTATGTATGATACTGCTGTCGAGTTGTCCGACCGTATCAATATTGCCATGCCCCTGACTTTTGGAAGAAACCTTTTCCAATGCCAGTTCCACCGCCATCATATCAAACAGATTTATATGCAGCTGGCTCTCTTGGAGAGCCCATGTGCCCGAGACCTGGTGTTCCCGCAGGTAGGTCCCCCATCCCTCCAGCGATGCATCCGGGTACACGGACAGCTGGAGTGGGGTAGATGCAGCGAAAACTCCTACTAGGAGATTCTGACGATTTTTCCCACCATACAAGATGCGACATTATTGGCTCCAAAACTGGCACCAGTTTTGACAGGGGTTCTATTCTCTGTTTCCACAGAGACATCAGATACAACTGGATAGGTCTTCGCATCCGAGCAGAGACCACCATGCCCAGCATCTGAAGAAACCGCCTCGCCTGAATGTGGTTTCCCAATCGAAACTCTTGAGGATGTCTAACAGAGACACCACTCTGGGCTCTGATGGGTAAACCCTGCCCTGGGATCGAATCGCATCCCTAAATAAACGAAATGTTTAGTGGGTGTCAACTCTCCTTGTTGACCATCCAGCCTAGATCTGAAAGCAACCTCAGAGTCAGAGCAGTATCCTGGCTGATGTGTCTGCTTTGATCAGCCAATCGTCTATGTAGGTGTGAAGCGCCACGATCTCTTTTCTGAGAAACGCTGTCACCGCAAGGACCACTCTGATGAAAACCCGTGGAGCTGTCGACAGGCCGAATGGGAGGACTATAAACTCCCATACTTGATTCTGAAACGCAAATCACAGAAACCTGTGACAACTCCTCTTCATTTGAATGTGGAATATGCATCTTTCAGATCGATCGATACACACCACATTCCGTTCCTCAATCCTGCCATTACCGACATCGGAGTTTCCATCTGAAACCGAGGCGTATGAATAAACCAATTTAATGGCCTGAGATTGAATACCGGTCTCCACCCACCTGTGCTCTCGGGGACAAGGAATATGTTTGAATAGAAGCCTGGAGTGTTCCGGTTTGCTGGTTTTATTGCTCCCTTCAGAAGCAAACCTGACACTTCGTTTTGAATGGCTTATAAATTGTCTGGTTCCCTTGGTACGGGTGTCCAGCCAGGTGCCAAAGACAGATTCTGTGGTGGAAAGTCCCACCACTCTGGCATGTATCCCTGGGATAACCACCCCAGGAGCAGACTGTCTGACGTCACACCTCGCCAAGCCTCGACGAAATGCATGAGCCTTCCACCCACTATAGACGCCTCGACGCCTAATGGGGGTCTCTGGCTCGCGATCCGCCCCCACACCCACCCCCCTCTCTTGACAAGAGAGAGAGAGAGAGAGAGAACCATTTTGGTCTTGGCTTGGCCGGTCTAACTGGCACCGCTGTTCCTGTCGCACGGGTGTGGTCCAGGCAGATGGAAGGGAGCTCTCATACCCTCAGGTACGATCCGCTCCCTTCTTCCGCCCTTTGGGGACTTACTCTTCCCCTTTTCATTGCCCTTCCCGCCTCTCGGGCGATCAGGGGCAACATTGGGGAGGGTAGGAGCCTCTACAACCTTCTTGGCTTTCTTCGCCGGAGGCGACTGAGAAAACCCAGAAGAAGTTGAAGCAGCACCAGGCTTAGCTTTCGCCTTGCCTCTGTGCTTTTTCTGCTTCTTAGAAGGTTGCATGGTCAGCGGCTCAGCTACAGCCCCTAGTGCGTGTGCCTGACACACTAGCTCTAGCTGCAGGTTAACTGCCAACCGATTCTGCGCAATGCTGGCCGTGTCCTCTAAGATGGCCCACGCCTGGCCACCAAAGATGCTAGGGTCTGTCAGGGCCTTCCCAATAAGACACTCCCTGACGGCCGTAGCTGTACGCATATGGTCAAGAACCATCTGCCTCCTGGACTTGGTTACACGCGCCTGCACCATTGCCAATGCATCCATAGACAGCACTAGACCGACATTGACGCACGAAAGCGCCACAGGTGGCACAGGGTGGCCTGCCCCCACTTCAGCCCACACCGACTGAAGAAGGCAATACGAATGGTTGACAGCATTCATTGCTGCCCTCACACCATCATCACATAGGGACAGGACTTCATCATGGTGCCCCTGAGATTTGTCCACCAGTGCCGGGGCTGGGCCACCAGCTCCAGCACTCTGGACACACCATACCTGTCGTATTCCCCCCGTGGAATACGACACCTCGCCCGCACCTCCCTGGAGGCCGCAGGAAGCTGGCCCTTGGTCATAAGTTGCTTGCTATAAATAGCATCAAGTAGCTCAATAAACCTTGGATCCAGTCCAATAGACTGGATCCGGGCTGCGGGCAAGATCCCCGTCCTAATCGATGCCACCGATTGACGGGGTGCATCCTCCTCGGCCGTGATCGGAACCACAGACGGGTCTACCCTGGCTAGCCAAGCCAGGGCCTCAGACCAGTCCGTCTCCGAGGAGGACACTCCCGTGAACACGTCATCTGTTGACATGTTCACGGCCCTACCAGCAAAGGCCTCCTAGGAGCCATTACTGATATGCCAGGAACTCCGGTACCGTACGGTTCAGCCGCCACCCCATGGTCGCATGGAAAACCGTGCGGACCCATAGCAGTTGCGGAACCATGGCTAAACACGGGCGCCAATGGCACCTCATGTCTGACCGCCGGACCACGCGAGATAGGTGAGTACCATGCCTGGCCTGGCACACCCGTCACCGTGTCGGTTGGCAGCAAACCAACCAGCACGGGACCGGTGCCCGGTACCAGATTGGCCTCACCCACGGGCGGAGCCGCTGCCCTGGCTTGCATCAAGCCAGACAGATGGAGGGCAGTTCCGTCCAGGACGGAATCGACCTCCATGCTCTCCACCCGCGGTATCAGAGGCCACAGCAACCTCTCCTCCTCGGTCTCCTCATCTTCAGACGCAGAAGAGTCGTCACTAGATGAGGAAACCGTGGAGCCGTCCTGGCGGAAGGCTCCCATACCTGACGGACCGGCCACCGCTACTGGACCACCCGGAGGTGGCCGCAGAGAGACAGAACCCATCAGGCCAGAGCCCGACGGGACTGCCAGGGGGCCGTGTGAGACGGCTCCCTCGGTGGCCAGTCCAGAACCCTGTCCAAGGACAGGGTGCGAATCAAACATGGGGAGAGACTGCCCTACAACTTTTGGCAGCAGGGACGACACCAGCGTTGGAAGAACGCTACCGAAC
Organism: Chaetoderma sp. LZ-2023a; assembly: GCA_034401795.1. Classification (NCBI taxonomy): domain Eukaryota; kingdom Metazoa; phylum Mollusca; class Caudofoveata; order Chaetodermatida; family Chaetodermatidae; genus Chaetoderma; species Chaetoderma sp. LZ-2023a. The sequence goes on from CM067369.1 coordinate 51,661,284, forward strand.
AAGCCTTCCATAGCCGGACCAAACCACGCCAGCGGTACCATCTCCGCCACCTCCGGTTGTAGACGTGAAGCGCCCCCAAGGGCCAAAACGGACGTTCCATGATTTACTTTCGAACCGCCTGACCCCGTGTCAGACCCTGCCAAGTCCTTCTGGGCAATGAACTTCAGCATCATGTCGACCGACCACACTGAGCACACATTACACCTATTGTCAAGGTTACATTTCGTACAGCGAAAACAGACATGGTCCTTGAACAGAACCCGAACGAATTTGTGGCACTCGTCACATGATGGCGGGGCTGGCTTGGCCTATAAATAAGCACAAACCTACAATAAGCAAGCGGAACGAAAGAGATGGAAGGCAGACAATTAATTTTCAAATATTTGACCATAAATTAACTGTAAACCCTCCCACACCCCACCCCGCAACATTACAGCAAGGATCGATTATGACGACAAGAACGAAGCGGGCAATAATATACCCACACACTGATCCTCAAGGATGTATAACGGAACCAGGAATCATATCGCATAGCATTCGGGGTATATTTACTAATAAATATAAATTATACTCCTAACGAAGGCCAAAACAATATGTGAAGAAACAACAAAATGTAAACAAACTGCTGTAGCACACGGTAAAACCACAGACCACACATCTAAATCAAGAATTTTGAAACCACCGATCATTGCAAACAGATCGTGATAACACGCAAAACTTGAAAATTCCAAAGTTTTCTGGTACCAATTAAAGTACGCAGCACCTAGAATCAGATGCGCGAATTAATGAAACATTTTCTTCACATAAACATCCGAGAAACACGGGTGTGACGTCACCCGCTCGGACCTTACGGAGAACGAAGTCAGCCGATATTCGTGTTATAAAACACCGTCAACCAATACCTATTTTCATATCTGCCGATCGCCTGTTGGGGTTTAAAGGAAGGCGATCATCTGGAATATCTCGTTGTTAACACACGTCCCAGATTCTTTGGGGTTAGAAATTGGAACATTCGACACGGACGAAATCTCAAAGACCTAAGTCTTTTAACTATGGAATAACATGGAATTATACAACCTGGTTATCATCGGCAGCATCCATGGTAATCCAAATATCCTTTAGAAAGCGCACAAGCTATCACAATTTAGCACAGAAACAAGACTTAGAACAATCTCAAGACTTCCAACTGCAAAAAGCATGTGTCTCTTGTTGCTATGCAAACAAGAATGAGCGTTATGGCAAACGGGTACTCGGCAGTTGGGAGCCGAGTACCCAGTTCCAGGAGTCGGTAAAGCTTTCTAAGTCTATAGTCTTAGGGCCCAGCTATCAGGGATAGCTGTAACAGCAGTAATAGAATGGTGCGTATTGATAGAAGGAGAAATAAGTAATGATTTGAGCATTTTCCTTTGTGGCGAACAAGTCCACGTTGGGTTTGCCCCAATGCTCGAAGATCCTGTGAAGAACTGGAGGGTTGAGAGACCATTCTGTTGGTAGAATTCTCTGTCTCCGAGACAAAGCATCCACCAGAATGGTCAATCGCCAGGAATGTGAGCTGCTTTCAAAACAACCGAGTAATTCCTGCACCATTGAATCAAGTGCAACACGTTCATACATAGTGTGGGTGACTTGGTCCCACCTTGGTGATTTATGTATGATACTACTGTCGAGTTGTCCGACCGTATCGATATCACCTTGCCCCTGACTTTTGGAAGAAACTTTTCCAACGCCAGTTCCACTGCCATCATTTCCAACATATTGATATACAGCTGGGGTGGGGTAGGTGCAGCGAAAGCCCTACTAGGAGATTCTGACGCTTTTCCACCATACCAGATGCGAGCTTATTGGCGCCAAAACTGGCACCAGTTTTGACAGTGGTTCTGTTCTCTGTTTCCACAGAGACATCAGATACAACTGGATGGGTCTTCGCATCAGAGTAGCGCACGGGATTTCCTGCTCCATGGAGACCATCATGCCCAGCATCTGAAGGAACCGCCTCACCTGAATGTGGTTTCCCAATCGAAAACTCTTGAGGACGGTTAACTGAGATACTACTCTGGGCTCTGACTGGTAAATCCTGCCCTTCTCGAGATCGAATCGCATCTCTAAATAAACAAACTGTTGAGTGGGTGTCAACTCGGATTTCTCCTTGTCGACTATCCAGTCTAGATCTGAAAGTAACTTCAGAGTCAGAGCAGTATCCACCTCTAACCTGGCTGGCGTGTCTGTTTTGATCAGCCAATCGTCTATGTAGATGTGAAGCGCCACGTTCTCTCTTCTGGGAAACGCTGTCACTGCAAGGACCACTCTGATGAAAACCCGTGGAGCTGTCGACAGGCCAAATGGGAGGCCTACAAACTCCCACACTTGATTCTGAAACGCAAATCTCAGAAACCTGTGAGAACTCCTGTTCATTGAAATGTGGAAATATGCATCTTTCGGATCGATCGATACACACCACATTCCCTTCCTCAATCCTGCCATTACCGACCACGGAGTTTCCATCTGAAACCGATAAACCAATTGAATGGCCTTAGATTGAGTATGGGTCTCCATCCCCCTGTGCTCTTGGCTCAAGGAACATGTTTGAATAGAAGCCTGGAGTGTTCCAGTTTGCTGGTGTTATTGCTTCCTTCAGAAGCAAACCTGACACTTCGTTTTGAATGGCTTCTAACCTGTCTGGTTCCCTTGGGACGGGTGTCCAGACAGGTGCCAAAGACACATTCTGTGGTGGAAAATCCCACCACTAAGGCATGTACCCCTGGGATAACCATCCCAGGACCAGACTGTCTGACGTCACACCTCGCCAAGCCTCGACGAAATGCATGAGCCTTCCACCCACTATAGACGCATTGATGCCTAATGTGGGTGTCTGGCTCGTGATCCACTCCCCCCTCTCTTGACGAGAGAGCGTGAGAAGCATTTTGGTCTTGGCTTGACCGATCTAACCGGCACCGCTGTTCCTGTCACACAGGTGCGGCCCAGGAAGATACGAAGGGAGCCCTCGTACCCTCAGGTACGATCCACTCCCTTCTTTCCACCCTTAGAGGACTTACCCTTCCCCTTCCCCTCGCTCTTCCCGCCTCTCGGGCGATCAGGAGCAACATCTGGGTGGGTAAGAGCCTTCAAAACCTACTTGGCCTTCTTCGCCGGAGGCGGCTGAGAAGACCCAGTAGAAGCAGAAGCTGCACTAGGCTTAGCTTTCGCCTTGCTTTTGTGCTTTTTCTGCTTCTTAGAAGGTTGGTGGGTTAGCGGCTTAGGTACAGCCCCTAGTGTGTGCGCCTGACACACTAGCTCTAGCTGTAGATTAACAGCTAACCGATTCTGCGCGATGCTGGTAGTGTCTTCTACGATGGCCCACACTTGGCCACCAAAGATGCTAGGGCCAGTAAGGGGTGTCCCAAGAAGACGCTCCTTAACGGCTTTAGCTGGACGCATATGGTCAAGGGCCATCTGCCTCCTAACCTACGTCACTCGCGCTTGCACCCTTGCCAATGCGTCCATAGACAGCTCCAGGCCGTCAATGACACATGAAAGTGCCACAGGTGGCAGAGGGTGGCCTGGCCCCGCTTCAGCCCACACCGACTGAAGAAGGCGATAAGAGTGATTGACAGCGCTCATTGCTGCCCTCACCCCCTCATCGTATAGGGACAGGATTTCGTCATGGTGTACCTGAAACTTGTCCACCAGCGCCGGGGCGGCGCCACTAGACTGGATCCGGGCTGCGGGCAAGGTCCCCATCCTAATCGATGCCACCGATGGACGGGGTGCATCCTCTTTGGCCGTGGTCAAAACCACAGACGGGTCTACCCTGGCTAGCCAAGCCAGAGCCTCCGACCAGTCTGTCTCCAAAGAGGACACTCCCGTGAACACGTCACCCATTAACGTGTTCACGGCCCTACCAGCAACGGCCTCCCGGCTAGGAGCCATTGCTGATATGCCAGGAAATCCGGTACCGTACGGTTCCGCCGCCACCCCATGAAAAACACCAGTCCATTGAGTAGGTCCGCACGGAAAACCATGCCGACCCATAATGGTTGAGGAACCATGGCCATGTACGGGCGCCAATGGCACCCGATGCCTGACCGCCGGTCCAGGCGAGATAGGTGAGTACCACACCTGGCCAGCCACACCCGTCACCGTGTTGGTTGGTGGCAAGCCAACCATCATGGAACTGGTGCCGGTACTGGAGTGGCCTCAACCATGGGCGGAGCCGCTGCCCTGGCTTGCGCCAAGCCAAACAGATGGAGGGTGGTTCCATCCAGGATGGAATCGATCTCCATGCTATCCACCTGTGACATCTCAGGCCGCAGCAATCTCTCCTCCTTGGCCTCCTCCTCTTCAGATTCCGAAGAGTCGTCACTAGACGAGGAAACCATTGAGCCACCCTGGCGGGTGGCTCCCATACCTGACGGACCGGCCACTGCTACTGGACCACCCGGAGGTGGCCGCAGAGAGACAGAACCCATCAGGCCGGAGCCCGATGGGACTGCCAGGGAGCCATATGAGACGGCTCCCTCATTGGCCAGTCCAGAGCCCTGTCCAAGGACAGGGTCAGTACTAAGCATGGGGAGAGACTGCCCTACAACTTTCGGAAGCAGGGACGACACCAGCGTAGGCAGAACGCTATGCAAGAAGCCTTGTATAGCAGGACCAAACCACGCCGGCGGTGCCATCTCCGCAACCTCCGGTTGCCGACGTGTAGCACCCCCAAATAATTTGATCAAAAATTAAATGCTAACCCTGCCGCACCCCACCCCGCAACGCTACAGCAAAGATCGCATTGATTATGATGACAAGAACAAAGCATGCATGATAAACCCATAAACTGATCCTCAAGGATGTATAACGGAACCAGGAACCATATCGCATAGTATTCGGGGTATAGTTACTAATCAATATAAATTATACTCCTAACGAAGGCCAAAAGGATATGTGAAGAAACAACAAAATGTAAACAAACTGCTGTAGCACACAGTAAAACGGCAGACCACACATCTAAATCAAGAATTTTGAAACCACCGATCATTGCAAACAGATCGTGATAACACGCAAAACTTGAAAATTCCAAAGTTTTTCTCGTACCAATAAAGTACGCAGCACCAATTATCAGATGCGCGAAATAATGAAACATTTTCTTCACATAAGAAATCCGAGACAACACGGGTGTGACGTCACCCGCTCGGATCTTACGGAGAACGACGTCAGCCGATGTTCGTGTTTAAACACCGTAAAGCCAACACATTATTTCATATCTGTCGATCGCCTGTTGGGGTTAAATGAAGGCGATCAATCTGGCATATTTCGTTGTTAACACACGTCCCAGATTCGAGGTCAGAAATTGGAACCTGCGACACAGACGAAATTGTGAAGACCTAAGTATTTTAACTATAGAATAACATGGACATATACGACCCGGTTATCATCGGCTCCTTCCATGGTAATCCAATATAATCCCTAGAGAGCGCACAAAGCTATCACAATTCACAGAAAAAGACTTAGAAAACTTTAAGACTCCAACTGCACAAAAAGCATGTAGTTCTTGTTGCTATGCAAACAAGAATGAGCTTCATGGCAAACTGATACTCGTCAGTTGGGAGCCGAGTACCCGGTTCCAGGAGCCGGTAAAGCTTACTAAGTCTATAGTCCTAGGGCCAGCTATCCAGGATAGCTTGTATCAGAACTAATAGAAGTAATAGAATGGTAAGTATTGACCGAAGGAGAATAACTTTAACCGCTGCCCTGTGACTTTGTTATAATTGCTCCTACATTGTTATCCATTAAATTTCGTACTCACTACTATATTTTTACTAACGGATGCTTCAATTGTACTACCTGTGCTAGATCATGTTTGCTACAAATTGTACACATGCTAGGTAATCTCACTTTTTATATCCGCTAGCATTTATATTCTCTGAAAAGTGTAACTGCTGGGACCTATGCTTTTACTTTTATTTGTGTTTAGCATGGGATTCTATAATTTGTTAGCTTTATTCCATTCATAACTGACTTACCAACACTGTAAATAAACGCTTTCTTCCAGGTTGTTACTCCAATTTATGGCAGCAATATACCCATTTTAATACTACGTATTGTATTATATGTGCACCACATTGTAAAGCCTTCTTCCCTTACTCAACATTTAGTCACTTTCACACTTTCACTTACTACTTGAAACACAATCACCGCACTTGGCAACTGGACAATTGATCACACAATGAGACCGGATAGGTAGGGATGAATAACGCCCATTTCCTGAACTGGCTGACAAGTTCAGCTCGCAGTTTTTGCAGGGATGCAAGGCAGCTTTTGAACGCCTCATAGAAGTGTGTTCCACTGGTTGCGCTAAGAGGGGCTCAATGCACTTTGCCTCACTTTACACAGTTTCGTACTCGTTCTGGCTCTGTTATTGCCGTAACCGCATTGCACAGATGCTGCGGATATGACACCAACCTCGCCAGCCACACTTTATTGCTCCTCTATATAATCCGACCTGCTTGAAAGTCGGGAGAAAACACCTATCTCTCCATCTCCAGTAGATTGTTCGCCTGACTTGTAAGCAGGCAGGCTAAAAGTTAAGTAGGATAGTCGCATTGAGGGTGCACATTCCCTTTCCACTTGAACATCAATGTGGCCACACAGGTAGCTCTTGGCGTGTGAATAGTCAAAGCTCAGACACAGCCTACGCCACTCTTTTCGCTTCATGCTAGCTGGATAACGTGCATGTGTCGGATACCCACGTTTATCAGCTTTTCATTGCATGTTGCTACACGCGAATCGTTGGTTA